>CP137669.1:17312053-17464553 GCA_037976565.1 Mesocentrotus franciscanus | reverse complement strand
GCACTTTTTTTTTAAATTTCGACCATTCATCAATTTGCAAAAGTTTCATGCACGTGAAAGCTTCTGCTTCTCCAGTATCATAGCCAAATGCGTAGAACCCATAAAATGTAACACACAGGATCACAGACCCATACTGGTCTGCATATATAGGCCTACATTCCTAAAATATTGTGTCCTATCTTGTAAGAAGTATGGTATGTAAAGAGAACACACTTATTTACCAGACAAGGAAAGTGAGAAAACAGTCATTAAATGGGATGAATAAATGAGAACATACATGCACACAAATTTCATGAAACCAATCACTATTGTAAAAAGAGAAAAGGGAAAGGTAAAAAAAAAAGAATAAATACAGAATACTGTCACTGTAGAATTTTCCTTTATTCTTACCAAAAATGACTGATCCTTTGCTTTGGACATGGTGTGTTGCTGGAGAGGAATAAAGTTTGCTTCTATGGTCAAGACCTCTTCAGCTGGGTCAAGATCTTCATCTCCATATGTAAAGTCTCCTCTCTGTTTCAAACAAAAATGAAACAATCACAAAAAAGGGAATACAAGTGCTTAAAAATCATGCATTAAAAAAAAAATTACTCATCTCAAACAGCAAAATGAGCTGGATTTATTCAAGAGTGACGAAAGAGCATCATTTACAATGTAGCAACCACACTCTAATTTGCTAGAAAGATGAAAATTCTCTTTAATTGGTTAGTGAGTGGTAAAGGTGGAAGAGAAATTGACTGCTATCATCAAAATGTAATTCACTGTATTCAAAATCATCAATAGAATTAAATAATAGAATAGAAAATAATTTATGAATAATAATATGGAGTGTCATTCATCAGTCTGATGATATACAATGCCAAAGAAAGAACAGATTCTATATGTGTGTGTGAGATCATTTACATGTAAAAAGAGAATCTCTATGAAAAAAACATTAAAAGATGAATAGTAAATTGCTACATGTACATACTCTGCATCCACTGGCAGCAAAACACTTTTGTCCCATTTTCTATGAAATCCTTCCATAAAAAGCTCTGAACTTGGAAACAGACATTTCAAATGCTTAATTCACAGAGCTACATGTACATGTACAGCACCAGGGAGATCGGAGAGAGATGCTATATTTTATTGTATCTCTGTCACTATCAGCACTCAATTGTCTGCAAACAATACATGCTCTACCTATAGAGGACTGCCTTTTGTTAGGGCTCCTTTCAATTTCATTCAACAAATACAAAGAGGGTTACATAACATTTCATTTGGAAAAGGTTAAAGATAAAGACCAGTTCTGGTCATGCGAT
Organism: Mesocentrotus franciscanus; assembly: GCA_037976565.1. NCBI lineage: Eukaryota > Metazoa > Echinodermata > Echinoidea > Camarodonta > Strongylocentrotidae > Mesocentrotus > Mesocentrotus franciscanus. The sequence continues at coordinate 17,463,252 of CP137669.1, read as the reverse complement.
TGCATTGTGAAAGAAACGTTGTGGAATCGATCAGAAAAGGTTGATCATCTAGCATATAAGTATTGGTGTATACTGCAAGGTTCTGGAATCATCAAAATGATAAGAAATTTGGCCCAGTCTTGGTAAAGTTACAAGCACTGTACACAGAAAGATGTATATGGGACTACCCGACACGTGCGCGATATCTATTTGGTCCCAATAGATATAATAATTTACCAAATATATCAATTAGTAGGCGGTTTCCCGGCAAAATTTGTATCATCACGTATTACTCAAAACATATTCTTTCACATGATTGGAAATGAGAGCTTCCATTTCATTTTTTGAGAGGGGGGCGTTTCCAAAACTGGTATTTACCTTTAAGGGGCAGGAGTGAGCACACACATGTATGTGCTTCTTGGCTGTTAGACATTATCAATTCAGCCAATTTGAAGAGCCCATACCTATAGTAATTGCAACTTTCAAAAATTCGTAACTTTCTAATTGTTTGTCCGATTTCATTCAAACTTTCATCAGTATGCTTCTCTGATTTTTCTGCTTTATTCTAGACAAGTTTGCTACCAAGGTTGGATTTCCTTTAAGATGATCTATGGTACATTCTGAGGTATTTCTGAATGCATACATGTAAACTGAACATTTATATGTAAATATTTCTTAGCTTTTTCCTGCTATTTTTTTTTTCGGAAGGAAAAAAAGGGAGGGGGGAGGGGCGTATTAAAGTCATAATTGTTTTCTGATTTTCGGAACTAAAAATGTTAAAATGATCATTGAAATTCAACTTCACTCTTCACTTTTCAGAGCCTTTTGGTTTACGAAGGCATTAACACAATTCACAAGTCTGACAAAACCCGTGTCTGTAAATATTAGTCTATTACACAGAAATTGTTTTCATTAACAGAAAGTCAATGAAAATGCAGAGCTGCTATAGATTATTATAAATTCATGAGAGGTTTAGTTTATCAAAGGTCTTTCAAATTCAAAATTAATTAAATGTTTTTGTTTTCTTTCTTTAACACACATTGGACAAAGAAATGTTAATGAACTGAGAAAAAATGCATGTTCATTAACTTTACATACATGTAGCTACAAATACAATTGACATACAATTAATGAACGGTACACTTAAATGTAAGTTAATCAACAATGCAATATCATCAATAATTGATTGACATTTGGAATACGGTACCTCAGCCGAGTCTTCAATATTCAATCTTTCCAAGAGAGGTTCAAACTCAATAACATTGAGATGTCCATCACCGTCTCTATCATATGCATTGAAGATGCTCACTCCCTCTTCTCCAATGCTAAGTTTTATTTCCTCGAACACATATTTCTCCATCATGATTCTGTTGGCTAAGTTGCCAGCCATTAAAGCAACAACGGCCACGAACAGGGACAGGAACGTCAGCGCTTTCCACCCGCATCTTCCCCGGTTAGAACGTTTGAAGTTAGGAGGGTAATGCTCGGTAGTTTGAGTGGCAGCAGTAACACAGCCTCCGCCTGCAGCGCTGGCGGCCGATCGTCCTTCGCCCCGGTCAGGCGGCTTCTTTCGGTCTTTCGACGGCATCATTAGTTGCGATATGATCCGCCGTGATCTTTGTTGTATTTAGACCTCAAACTTTATGCTTCGTTGGCTTCGAGGATGTACCTACGGCCCAGATGACGACGCAGACAATGAACACCATGAAAATAGCGAGGATGGAGAGCACTAGCGTCACCATAATGATCTAAATCCTGATCCTGACACGTACAGCAACACATTTGCTTGACTCGTATAACCCGGAAGTCACAAAATTACATGTGTACGCGTTTGTACTGTATGTAAACAAAACCAACCGACTAGTCTGCAGTGCTAGTGACGTGAGCTAGAATGTTATTGTCCCATTCATAGTCATACATGTACTGGGACGGGATCTATTTTTCCTTTATTAGCAGATTAGTGTGAATGAAGGCGTGAAATACTTCAAGAAGGGATTTCACAATTTAAAGGCAGAATCCCGTCAGTATCAACATCATGGCTCTCCGAGCTTTATGGGTAATACCGCTGCCAGGCAATGGACCTCCGTCAGTTTTATTTTCAAGGTTGTAAATCAGTTTCATTTATTTTTATTTAGATTAATTGTTTTAAAATTAAAGCTTCAGTCTGGTTCAGGTTGACAATCATATAAGTTTGAGCTAGATAATGTCAGTGCTTTTGGTTGTGAATTGTAAATGATAATGTATTACAGTACTGCTGGTGGTCAAAATGAACAGTGGGAAATTGTATTAAACTAGTTTAGACATCTGGGGCCCGTTTCTCGAAACCGTCATAAGTCTAACTTCTTCACTAAATCAGCGTTAGTAAGCTACTTGTCCGCTACGTGTTTCATGAAGCCCTCTTTGCTACATCAAAGACAACATCCTGACTAAGTAGTTATGACGCCTCCGACACCGTCATTTCTCTGTCATAACTTTTTAGTCGATGGGCAGCGCCATCACATGTCATTTATTGGGTAGACTATGGCTGGCAAAAAGGACAAGAAATCCTCCAGCTATGATCTTTCTACACATTCACTTTTTATCATTTTTTTTTTGTTTATATCTAAGGCTTTTTCCACTTAACTAAACTGATTATACACGTTTATTTCCACATTGTAAAATCCTCGAAGGGATGCATGGGTAATCTGCCACGGCAGGCAAGCCATAGTCAGAAGTGTATTCTCTAGTTTTCAGACCCATATTATAATTTCGAGATAAATTCTATCTTCAAATGTGTAAACTTAATAGTTTAAAACATGTGTTTTAATGTTTGAAATGTTGAAGTTTTGTCAATTTGATATTGTGCTGACGCCTAAAACATTAATTGGACAAAACTTTCATAACATCGTATTTTTACTAAAAATAATATAATGGTGTATTTTTATAAGCTATCAAATGAAAATATCCGGGGGGTACCCATTTAAAAAACAAAACTGATTCACCGGTCATGAAATGAAATATCCACAATTATATTTTACAAGTAATTCTATGGTATATTCTACTCAAATTTTGAAGTATATTGCATCTCTTATTCCCTGGTACCATTTTCAATCTGTTTTAGTCCTAATTTATTTAAATAATTGCAGTTTTCCTAAAACTACATTTTTTTTAATTCCGTGGAATTGCGACTAAGGCTATGTCTTGGCTCCTCTTCTCGCCGATAGTATCGATTTCACGAGATGTCATAGCTAGTAAGCTCTTCGTGAAACGGTTTAGGAAGATCAGAGACATCTCCGTAGTTGGCGGATAAAGTTATGACTGCATGTCTTGTCGTTGGTTTCGAGAAACGGGCCCCTGATGATATATTGAGAAATCTCGAGAGAGAGAGAGAGAGAGAGAGAGAGAGAGAGAGAGATGTTAACTTGAAAGAGGCTGTATATAAAATACTCTTATTTAAGACTAAGAGGCCGGTACTCAACTGCAAGAAGAGGAGCACTTATTTTTCTGAAGGTTCATTTCACCAAAGGTTCATAATTTTGAAACACAAAATCCCCATACTAAGGGGTTCATTCCTAAAAAAAATAGGCACTTTAAATTCCTAACATTAGATGCATTATTCCAAATGTTCGTTTATCGAAAAGTTTGTTATTCCTAATTAAGGGTCTTTGTGAGAATCTGAAGGGTCGTAATTCCACAAATTAAAATTAAATGAGGTTCGTAGTTCTGAGATGTAATTTGTAAAATTTGGAAATGGTTATAGTACTACATTGTATAAAATAGAACTTCATAAAGATACTAGTACTAATTGGTACTTGGTGGAGTAATCCCTTTATTAAAGGCAGCTCACTCAGGAAGCTATACTGGGATGGTAGGCCTACATGTAGGTGAGGCGGTACTACTTAAAGATAAAGTTGAGTTCTGGTCAGGTCATGCGATTGCATCGTGAAAGAAATGGTGTATAATCGATCAGAAAAGGTTGATCATGTACATGTAGCATATAAGTATTGGTGTATACTGCAAGGTTCTGGAGCATTCAAAATGATGAGAAATTTGGCCCAGTCTTGGTAAAGTAACAAGGACTGTACACGGAAAGATGTACATGGGACTACATAAACATATGTGCCATAAAAATCGGGCCTCATTCTTTAAGCTGTTACTTGTCATATTTAGAATAAGAAGGCATTTGAAGAGCCATATGCTTTTCAGGGAACATTTTTTCTCTCATGTTCTTCCACAATTGCATAATATCAATGATAATGCTCACAAATTATTTTTCACCTCTCCCCAGATCAACTCAACCTATTCTCTTTAAGTGCAAGGAGTGCCATGAAGTACAGAAATAGTGTGTGGACAAAGCACTTGTCAATTTACAGTAAAATATGCTTAGTCCAGTGCAAGTAAAAACCATGCCAGTAAACTTATACTACATGTATGTGAGAGAAATTTAGAATTTTACAATTTAGTTCAGAGAATTTGGTCATATAGTTTGAAAATATTTGAAACTACATGTTTATCAATTTTGTCATGCAATCTTCATCACAATTGACAGAAAATACCCCACTGTGGAGAAAAGGGCCAAGATTTATGGAGAAGGAGGTGAGAGAAATGACTATGTCAAGATACCTAATGAAACAGAAATCTACAAAGCTGTTCTTGATGAGCTAGGATTACAGCATCCTCCGGACAAGGTATGATATATCTTTATATGCATTCTTTCACATCAGCAGGTCATATGATTATATCATATCCCACCAGAATCATATCAGAATAGTTTTAGTAGGTAGTTCTTGATATGGTTTTCAATGGTATGTATTATCCACAATACAGTTTTGGATTATAATGCATAAATATACTAAAAAGAAAGAGCTATATTGTTTGTACCAAATTGTTTAAAGGGGAAGACCAGGCACCTTGATATTAAGCTTGTTTTAAATTTTAATAGAAGCAGAAAAATGAGAGGAAAATGTCAGTGATAGTTTTAGCAAATTCCGATTAAAAATGATAAAGTTATGAATTTTTGAAGTTGCGATCAATCAAACACAAATTGGCAACTCTGTGACGTATTTTGCGAGCCCCCTCCCATTTGCTCTGTATTTAAAAAATAAGAAATCTTTATTTTCCCTCAAGTAAATTCTCAATCATGTATGCACCCTAAATATAATTATTGCAAATATTTTTCCATTCAAGCCCTGGTAGGAAAAAATCTATTCCATCATCAATAACAAGGAAATATAAAAGTTTTTGAAATTTTATGTGTATAGCAAATTGGAGAGGAGCTTGCAAGATACTTCACAGTGTTGCCAATTTGCGTTTGATCACAACTTCAAATATGAATAGCTTTCAAATTTTTAAACCAGAATTTGCTCAAACTTCCACTGACCTATTCCTCTCATTTTTCTGCTTCTATTAAAACCAACTTAATATCAGGGTGGATACCTTTTAAATGTGGGCCTATACACATACTCGTACATTAGAAGTTTATAGAGTTGATCATTTAATTGTATTTTTCCAACAATTCTAAAATGTCTTTGTTTGTAAATAATTCATTTTCAAAAACATATTTTTCAAGACAAATGTAAGATATGAATATGATTAGACTATATATATCTTGCATTGTTTCCAGAATTACAGTGTTTTGAATTTCCATATTGGAAAGTAACAGAATGGAAAACAAAAAGTAGTCCCAGAAATATCTATTTTGTATACATTATGTTCTGCCAATATGATTTATCCTACAGTTTATAGACTCAAGAGATAGCTGTGACAAGGTATATCAGAAGCCAATCTTTGAGCTCACTGTCAAGGAAGGGAAGCTATGGCCTGTTGTTATGATAGAAAAGGTAAGAAAGACTATGATATTGATACAGTTTGGAATTAATTTGTTTTAATACAAAGAAATGAAAAACATTAGCAAAAAGTGACAATTACTATCATTCAGTGTATCTTCATAATTAGAATAATGATGTCAACTGCTATAAGACTGGGTGTGATTATTGTGATATATTTTTGGTTTTGAAAGTCATTTATGTGATGTAAAATTATTAATTCTTTAGAATGATAAGATTTACCTAATCTACTTTTCAGTGATGATTGTTGTATAATGTTATCTCCTCTATGCCAAGTTTCCAACAAATGGAATCTCAATTTATTCTAATGTGGATGTGCGTATCAATCTTTCCAACTCTTTATGTCCGTCACAAGTGCAAGGTTTCACTTAAAGTTAAATGTCTTCTTATTTTACATTTGCAGAGAGGAGCAATATGTTGATAGATTATAAAAATCAATCCACTGCTACAGTTTGTAATTTTTTTTAAAATGTATTCCGTTTCCAATTACTTATTAGTTTGGAGTGTTATACAGCTGCCTGCCTGTCGTTGAATCAGCATCATCATCCAGACCACCTCTCATCGATATGTGAGTTCACTTCATAATAATATTACTTGTTTGACTACAGTTTGCACCTTGCAACTTCTAGATGGGCAAATAGGGCCAGTGGTTTATAGTGACTGACCCACAATAGATGTTAAGGATGATACAACTACGAGATACCGATATGAAAGGATAGTCCTCCTTGCCTCATTAATTGCAATCTAGTATTCAAAATGTAATCACTTCCCTGTTTTAACATTGTGACTAAGCAATAAATTCTATACACACATGTAGCATTTTGTGCGTGTGCTAGTTGAACTGTATTTTACATGAGCCATGGGTATTGAATTTTTAGAGAAGTCCTGCTGAAAAGCCAAACCAGACTATTCGCAGATGACTGTTTGGTATACAAGGAAGTAGAGAACAAGACGCACACAGACTCCTTACAGGTGGATCTTACATCTTTGGAGTTGTGGCAAGATAGGTGGAACATGAAGTTCAACGCTTCCAAGTGTTCAGTGATGGTCATCTCGAATAAGAAAAAACCTCTGACAAGGGATTATACCTTCTGTGGACAAGAATTACAACAAACAAGCTCTCATCCTTACCTTGGAGTAGAAATAGACAGTAAACTGTCGTGGGCGAACCATGTTGACAACACAGCCATGAAAGCCAACCGCACGTTAGGATTCCTTAGGAGAAATCTATGGTTCTGCCCAAGGGATGTGAAAGCCTCGCACAAGACCCTAGTAAGACCAGTATTAGAGTACGCAAGCTGTGCCTGGGATCCATATAGGGTAGGACAAATAAATAAACTCGATGCAGTCCAAAGGAGGGCCGCACGCCGTAACAGGAAACTACCAAAGGGACTGCAGTGTCACACAAATGCAGACCTGCCTAGAATGGGAATCACTTGAACGTAGGAGGGAAAAAGTCGTCTAGTTATGATGTACAAAATCAACAAGGGAAAGGTTGGCCTAAAGCAAGAGGACTACATACAAGTATCAACAGGGTCAAGGTTAAGAAGAAATCACCAATGCTCAATAGAAATCCCCTTTGCCAGAAAAGATGTCTACAAATACTCCTTTTTCCCGAGAACTGGACGAGCGTGGAACGCCCTCGACCAGCAGTCTGTTCTAGCCCCATCTGTTGAGAACTTTAGAAACGCGCTCTAGCATGTACCACCTGCCATACAAGTTAGCGACATGCGGGACACCGCCCTGCTGACTACAAATTCAGAAGGTTCAGAAGCATGAAATAAATTCAATTGATAATATTATGTTTTTAGATTCAAGAACTTGGGGCAAAAAATTGTAAGCAAATGAAGATTTGAATTTCCTTTGACCTTTATTTCACTTTACGTTTTAGCCCTGGTGTCTCTATGGGATTTTCTCTCCTTTTCCAAATGGCAGAAGTTGTGGGGGCTCTACCAAGAAATGTAAATGAGGTATGTCATACATGATTACATAGAGTCATGGTTAGTGATAATACACATCTTTGATAAGATAGATTTGTACAACACTCCACTTTCATGTATTGGTACATTTAATAGGGCTCTGGAACCCAGTTGATTTTCGTCTCACTCAATGAATATATGTTTTCAATCGCTGATTTTTTTCCTTTTTTAATTTGTTGTATGTATATTTGAAGTAAATGTAATCAACTTAATGTACATGTATATTCAAGATGTTTTATGTTTTCATCATCCCAAATACAACTTATCAAGACTTACAGGTATAAGGAAAGTTTTATGACATTACTTCCAATAAACCACATACTAGTAATCTATTGATTCACTTTCTGTGGAATTCCCAATCTTCTAGACGCACCCTAAACTCCAGGAGCTGTACTGCTACCTGTCACAAGCGGCCCCTTTTGGTTCTGTCATTGATTCAAATCCTACCACAGTAAAAGCATCCATCGGTGTTCGCATCAACACACAGTCAATTTCTGCACACACAAAGGTATGAGATCATGGCTTTTTCTTTATCATTTATATGCATAGGATTTTGTATTTCATCATTATTGAAAACAAACTGAATAATCTGATATTGTAATGGAGAATGGATGAACTTACACAATTTTCATACTATTTTCAGGTGGGGGAGGGGGGGGGTTCAGTTATGAGCTGATATTAGTTGGAAAAAAGCGTTTCTATTTGATTGACCATGATCCAGACTTTCTTTTTAATATCTAATCTTCAAGTGTTGGTATTGGAATTTACATGTCAGGGAGAGAAGATAGACAGAGATATGGACAGAGAGATGGGGAAAAAGAATGAGACAAGAGAGAAAGAGAGAGAGGGAGAGATGAGCATTGTGTAATTGATTGCTTATTCTTGAAGTGAGGATCATCATCATGTTTTTAATACCTTTGTAGCAACCCGCATGGCGTCCTGTGGTTCCCAAAACCAAACCTCAGATTCACTTTGCCATAACAGAGCAGATATGTGCAGTGCTGTACAACAGGCCAGATGTTGATGATGTCTACCAACTTTATGGAACTGTCACTTGCAAGGTTAGTTTTTGTTTTGTAAAACTGACTGAAAATGCAATGCTGAACATTTCTAGAGCAAAGAAAAAAAGAATTGTTATTGAGACACAATCATTAGAAGACCTCATCATACATCATCAATGACTGTATGCTGACAAGGTTCCTAGGAGGCATCAAAGAACTCCATCTTGTATCAGCAGATGCCCTTGCATGGCTCTCCAACCTCGATCTGTCGCTTAAGCTGCAAAACGTCAGAAGGATTTGAAAAAATGGGGGGAGTATCTCATCATACACCCCTGAAAGTTTTTATATAGTATTTTTCTAGGTATGGTTTTATTCGTTAATTACCCAGACCCTATATCCTTGTTTCCTTAGGGTTAGCAATCATTCATAATGGTATATAGCAATTGTTAAATCAAATTCATGTAAAATCTTGTCTATGGACTTTTTACTTTTATGTAGGCTGACTTAGAAGGTGCAATGCCAGAGGTAACCATGAATTTGGCTGTTCCGCCAGACATACCCCCGCTGGAGAACCTCATCATACACCCTTGTGTAGCAGCAACAGATCCCCTGAATCTACAACCAGGTCAGTAAACTTGCCAGGGAAATACGTGTGTTTCATCTTATCCCATCATTTTGCAGTGTGTTTATTATAATTGATTAGTTCAAAGCAAGGCATTAAAAAAACTTGAATTATTGAATTTGTTCTTTTTTATCTTGTATCTAAATTTGCTTTGCCTGGTTTATATTAGAAAAAAACTTTTGCTTATCTGTGTATCTCTTATTCTAATTTCAATTTCAGGTGAGGTGACTTCTGCAGTACGAAAGTTTCATTTCAACCCTCCCAGCGAAATGTTCATCCTTTGCCACTACACTGCAACAGCTCCCTCAGCTGACCAAAGTAGCACAGTCACATCTCCCAGCAGACCCCCATCAGTAACCATGGCAAGATCTGCCACACCCACCTCGGTTTCAAGGTCAACAAACTATTCATCACGAGAATCGGGACTGGAGACCCCAACAAGAGGTTCAATGACCCATCGAGGGGTAACGCCCTCTTCAGAGAGGTCATCGTCCCCAACACCATCCCAGCTTTCCTTCCAAGCACTTGCCACACCCTCTGAGTTGCCAATCAAAGCTGCCTATGAGATGACGGGAGATGAGAGGGAAGTACAAGTCAAACTCAGGCTCAAGCTCAGTGGAAGTGTGAAGAACTCCTTTGAATACTTTGAAGTTCAGATTCCCTTCTTTAATAGGTAAGCTTTGTGTATTCTTTTTCCAGTTAAACTAGTCTTTAAAACAATATTTTACTAATCATGGCTGCAATACACATGTATCATTCTACTACATACATGTAGGTGCAAAATAAATTTCACTTGAAATAGTGAAATAGTTATTCAAGAAATCAACTGTCCAATACATATCACAAGAATTGTTTCACTAATATATTTGTATTCGTTTGTAATTGAAAGAGCAATCAACTTTAGTTTTGAGGGTTATATATATGTTGTATGTATGTGTATAATTATGTAAACATATATATATATATATATATATGTATATATATATATATTGTATTAATATATGTACTTGTAACGAAATATATATACATGTTTATATATATATAATCCTGTTAATATCAAAAACAATTGTTAAAACATACCCTTCACCTATATCTTGCCATTATGTTGTTTATGCATGCCATACACTCCATTGCTACTATGTTGCAGTCCTCTTCTTTTCTCTTTCTCCAAGCTCTCTATCCTCTTCTCCTCCTTACCTATCCCTTTCTTCCTTCCTTCTATTTATAATGTATATTATGTATTTGTGTATTCGGGCGTGCCCAACACAAGCTATACTTACTGGGATTCACGCCTTCTTCCTTGTAATACAAGTTCTTTAATTATATTTATAGTCCTACTTATAAATTGTATTGTTTGAACAGATGTCAAATATGTTGTCAATTGAATGGAAGAAAATAAATGTTCATTTGAATTGAATTGAAAAAGGTGCTGCAAAAGCAATTATGGTAGGTGTTTGCAGGCCAGCATCCAGTGGGCCTACACCTTTAAACCTATATAAGGGACTTGGTGCATGATATTTGATCTGGTTTTTCTTTCTTCTCTTTGCAGAGGTGTGGTGGTAGGAGTAGATGTGAATCCAAGCATAGGCAGTGTGGTCCTCTCACAAGACAGGCACAGACTAGGATGGAACATAGGACAAAAGCTTCCTTCAAGAAATCTAGAAGCTAGCCTTCAGGCAAACGTTCAGTTTGGACCTCAAGAGAAAGATGTCAACAAGGATTCCTTCTGTGTTGGACTCAATACTTATGCCTCTGTAAGTAATGATGGTTATCTCCTCAAATTTGATAGCTGATATCAAGACGGGTTTAGCCTGCGTGCATCTGTCTTATGAAACTGCTAAGATTGATACGATACATGTAGATGCACATAGGCTCATAGAGAGCTACAGTAATAGCAGAGCTACCAAGTTATGCGTGACAGTCACGCATCAAGGGTCTGAAAACGCTGTCACGCATGGCAACCATTTTGTCACGCATCAGGGCCAGACTGGGGAAAAAGAAAAAAAAAGGTAGTAATTGCTAGAATACGTACTGGCCGACCGCCTCGAGGCCTCAGCTAGCTCCTCGCAGGGTTCGTGTACGTATATCGCATGCAGGCCGGCTATCACGTCGCGTCACGGGCACGCGCGATTTCGAAACGTACACTATACGCTATACGTACGCTATACCCTCGCCCGCGCGCCGAGTCATGAAAATTTGAACTTGAACTTTGAACTTGGCATCTCTGTAATAGATTGTATAATGGAGGAATTAAAGCATACATCATATTTTTTATAGAACAAATCTCCCAGATAATTATTATTTCTTGTTAAAAAAGAGACACTTTGATGTGTAACATTTTATTACATTATACAAAAAATGAACAAAAGAAACAAGTTAAGTTTATTGCACTCTTTCAAGGATCTGTGATATTTGTTCTACAAAATTTTCTTATATGTCTGGTAAAGCAATGAAGTGAACCAAAACTGTAATAAGTGTTTAAAATAGTAGAAATAATGGATTTCCGTCTTTAGAAAGTATTTTTTTAAGTAACTATATGAGGCAGTCTATTATGATATCAAAGAGGTATCATTAATTTTGTTTCTGAAGGAATTCATGAAGTTTATTTTATTCAATATCCTCTCTGTGATAGATCTTCTTCAAGGTATCAGACTACACACACAGTGGCTGTAAAGTGGATACCCGGTCAGTGCAGATCCAACCAAGTTCAAAGGTCAAGGTTACATCAGGTTAGTCAACATACTTTTCAGTAGAAGTACCCATTTGATATCATAGCTATGCAGTAATAGCATAACTTTGATTCAGAATGTTATAGAAAGACAAAGTTGTAGTCATTTAGTCACCGTGTTTGGCATGAAAGTGATGAAACATTCCTCCATTTTCATACCATGCAGTGAAATTCTAAACTGTTTATGTTATGCTGCAGATTTAATGGTCTGTGATGTGTTTTTAAAAACCAAGTTGAGATTACCTACCTTCTCCCCATCACCACTCAAGCTGAACAAATTGACCTTATAACCGAGGGTCATCCATATACTCAAGATGGGAAGGATATAATATTGAATATCAATGTATAACCTCTTTTCAAATGTATTTTAAACAAGAATCAATGAAGGGGACTGTGTTGTTGTTTATTTTAATAATTCGTCTTCGGCCGCCCTAACTTTGAACTGGATAAAATCTAGTTTTTGCCTTACAAATCAAGTTTTGGATCTATATTCAAACATAGGAAATATACATGCATTCTGTATTCAATTATTTTTCTTCCTCTTTATTGCATGTTTTCTACAGTTCGAGAATTCTTGTCAGTGGAGTATAAGGTGTGGAACTCCCAGGGGGACGCCCTCTCTTGCCTACCACCCGTCATGCAGGAAACGTGATGAGGGGCCATTCATCAGGCAGAAAACAAGATCAGCCGTGGACCATTTGGGTGTGAGATGCAGTGGAATTGTGGTGCAAAATGTGCCTTTCAAAGTCCTAAGTCCTATAAAAGTGATCATCTCGATTTGAAATAATAATTCACACTATTTTTTTTCTAATAATGAAAAATGCCCTTTTCCCCCTTTATTTTCAAAGAAGTACCTCCTCTCTTTCATTTTGGGGATTCTGTAACATCTGGATGAAGGTTCAGTTCACATGAGTGAAAATGAAAATGAAATAGGAATTAGGATTTGCATATAAGATTACTGAATAAATCAGACCTTTTTGGTGTTTTTATATCAGTGTATAGTCTCCTGTACAACCAGAAACTTTTGCATTCACAAAACTACTGCAAATATCACAAATGGTCCACTATCGCAAGTTTCATGCCAAGCAGTCACTTAATAACAACGTGGACCATTTCTTGCTTTGATAATGGGTGTCAGTACCAAATCCGCTGTATGGTTTACCGGTACTTTTAATTTTAAAATAAATAGAACAAGGGAAAATAAACTGAAATGAAAACGGTTTGATCTCATTTTGAATAAAGACTTTATTAGCTGTAAAAATTCAATCAAGGTAATCAAGGCAAAAATAACACTCCCTTCTCCTTTGTTTAAGAAAAAAAAAATTGAGTAAAGCAAACAATGTTGTATGCCTAACCATCAGATATGATTGCCATGTGTCAACTGTAAAGTACTCAGCCCTATCAAGAACTTTTACACAGCAATGTAAACTTGTAAAAGATATAAATTGTATCATTCCATAATGCATTTTTATATTTGTTAAGAAATGTATGTTATGATATATGCTGTATTTGTAATACAGACAAAATAGAGATATATTTATTTAAATAAAATTTAAAAAATAATAAATAAATAAATATGAATGATGCTTGCAGCTTTGAATTTGTGTGATTGCGTTGCACATGAAACAGATATTGGAGGGACAAATACAAGTGGAATTCAAGTCTAGCAATATGGCAAGGTTATTTATTCAGTGTTCTCACAAACTATAAATTCTGTTAATTACAAACACTACCATTTATTTCACAAAGGGAAGTCTTTCATTATTACTACGAAACAAACAATTCATAAATCAAGTCTATTTGTACATTACACAAGTGCTTTAATTATTTTGTTATAGTATTACAATTAATTTGAAGTTCCTGCCATATAGATATATAACCAACTCCACATGGTCAATAACATTGATATTCCTGTTTGCATGGCACAGACAAGTGTTTTCACTTATTAATGTATCCATGGTCAGAGGGTCATTGAAAGAACATAATAATAACATTATAAATGATGTAACAAAACAAAGAAGGTTATGCTACAGATTCCTATTATAAAACTAGGATTATTGCAAATTTTCGAGAATCACCTGTCCTGATCTCCTGTTAGTGCTAACCCAAGTAACACCTGGCCGTTTCATTAATGAGCTATAAATATTCTATTTTTTTATTTTTTTATTGCACTGTTAAAGGTAAAGCCTTAAAATGCATTAAGCAACAAAGTATATTTGTTTTAACGAGGGCAAACTGAAACTTGTCAAATCTTCAGTACTGACAAGACTCCTTAATCATTGTCTGTTCAGAAACTTTAATCACATACCCACTACCGGTATTCTTTATTTAGAAGTGGTATTTCATAGGATAGCTTATTTTCCTATCTGGGTAGCTGATTGCTAATATTCCACAAAGACCTTTGCAAAGGATGAAAGTCTTGCGAATACTCATTCCATCTACCACTTAGGTAACAGCATTGCATGGTTGCTATGCCTTTCTGCATTTACAACATTTTAAAGATTGTGTTTTCTTCTGAACTAGTTCTTCACTTCCAAGAATATCAGAGAGCAAGATGTCAAGATACTACGGATCCGTGCATTAAATGCACAAGTGTCCATACATTCCGTTTCAAACTTTACAGATGACATGTCCATTGTATTGGCTGACTCCATCAAAGTTCATGCAAGTACAAGACTTGATATAAAAATAGCATTAATCACTTGCTCAATAGCAATATGATCCTGATAGATCCACACTGGTCATCATGCAAAAAATCAGTGATAAACTCCATATTCTTGCTCATGCTATCTTCTCTTATTTATCCAGATTTTCCTTGATGCCATCTCACAGTTCGGTAGGGCCGATCCAAGCATGGTGATCACTCTCTCCATGTCCTTTTACAACAAGAAAGTCGCACAAGAGCAACTTTTCCAATTGACTGTAGGGAAGAATGACATACATGGTCCTCATGCAGGATGATAAAACTCTGTATAGATGTCCCACGCAGAAAATAAGACGTAATTCTCAATTCCTGCTTATAAAGTGAATCTATGTATCCAGGTTCTCCTTCATGCCATCTTTACCAAGTCTCTTTAAATCTTTGAGTCCTTCCAGAGAGAGGTATCTGATCTCACAGTTTGGTAGGGCTGATCCAAGAATTTTGATTACTCCCTCCATGTCTTTCACAGCTGGAAGGTCACATAGGAACAGCTTTTCCAATTTTCTGTAGGAAGAATAACATATTTTGTTTAATTTGTATCAAACCAACTGAAAAACTAGAACAATGACAGACTAGTTAAGTAATAATAGTTTATTAACTTCTGATAAAAAAATAAAGATATCTATCAATTACTGAAGAAAAAAACCTTACTGGTCTTTCAGGGTAGTATTTTGAAACAAAATTGTTATGCAGATTTTTAAGATGCAGGAGAGTGATTAATATTTAAAGATGTAATACCGTTTGTGCACACATACTTTAGTTGAAAACACTAATATGTACTGAATTTTTAGCAACTTTCAAATTCACTATAAAAAAGCGATAATTTCTTCATTTGTATCCCATTCTCCACAATAAGAGTCCCCTTTCATTTTTTAAAAAATCTCTCTGTATTTGCTTTGTAGTTCCCATCATATACTTAAATTTCCAGAGTAGAAGTTTGAATTTCTTTAATTTGAATATAACTACAGAGTAAACTTACTGAAGGTGATGAAGTGTTGCTAGCCCCTTATCTGTGACATCACCACAGCTACTTATCTGGAGTTCTTCAAGGGAGTCTTTGAGATAGACTAGTTTGGAGACACACATGTCCTGTAGGTAGGTGCAGTGGTGAAGCTTCACATAAAGTAGGTGCTCCACTCCCTCTGCAGTATTGGTGATGGCAAATACACAGTCAATAAGTAATTAGTTATCACACAAGTTACTGTCTGAACCAAAGACATTGAAACTGTCACAGGTAAATACCTTTTGGATGTGTCATAGAACTAGCTCCTAATGATTTAAACCATCATAATAACCTTTTTTTAAAACAGTGAGTTAATATATTCAAAGCTGCATAGAATTATTGCATGACAATCAAGTATACATTCAGTAAATATCTACATGTACATAATTATCAGGTATCAATTTCGTAAAAGCATGATAATATAGTACTGCTACACATTCTGTAAATGGAGCTAATGAATAGCAAAAGCTAGTCAATGTTGGCCTATTATGTAATTTTATGACAACTGAATAATTACCAAAGATTGTAATTGAATCAAGGATGAGAAAACTTTGCCGCAAAAATGAAAATTGCTCTGTGCTGTAATATCTTCAGATCATGATTATTTCTCAGCACAAATGCAACCACAAACAAGGACTACGGTATTAAACAAAACTTGTGACAATCTGTCCACACAGGTATGTAAATTGCCCACAAACTTTTGAATTCTACATATGCCCTACATTTAAATTCTAGGTGACAAAATTTGTGTTTTGAAGGACAAAAGCTTGACCAAAAAAAAAAAAAAAAAAATCTTGACTACACTGATAATAAATCAAACAAACAAATTTCTTTTATAAATGCAGATTAGGAATTGCATGTATATATTCATCACAATGTCCAGCTTCTTTTTTTAATGACTTACGGAAGTGTTCAAAACCAATGTGCATGATGGACGAATCTGTGGCATCCACTTCAACAATCTTGAGCTTGTCTCTGCCTCCAGTTGGTAAGAGGTTGTAGTCCACTGTCCATCTCTCAAAATCTCTGAACTTCACAGAAGCTCCACATCTCAATAACCACTCTGCAGCGGCTCTGTCTGGTCCTACCTCTTTGATCCTGGATCGGTCTACCCTGGACATGGAGAGAAGAACAAAATAAATAGAGACAGACAGACAGAAATAGAGACAGACAGACAGAGATAGAGATAGAGAGAGAGAGAGAGACAGACAGACAGACAGACAAACAGACAGACAGATTGACAGAGAGACAGACAGTCAGAGACCGGATTTTTTTTGGGGGCACATGAGACATGAGCAGAGAGATAAGAGACAGAGAGACAGAACAAGAGAGCACAAGAAAGCACAAGACAAATATACAGAATGCATAATAACAGATTAGAGAATAAAAATGCACAACAGTGTGAAGAAAAAAGGAAAAGAGCATGAGAGACACAGCAGAAATATGTACATAGTACATGTGAAAGAGAGGAAGATGAGAGTGAGATAGCAGGAGAGAAGAGTATATGATTGTGTAAAGGAGTGGAGATAGAGCAACAACAACAACAACAACAAAAAGGCTCCATTTCAATTTCATATGAATTCATTTTTACATACTCTACATGCTCTATTTAATACAAAGAACAGAACAGTATATGTATACATAACATAAAATATCCTCATTATTAATGAATTTAATAACTGTTGCTGAGTATTGTTACTTACAAGAGCATGTTCCAATTACAAAACTTTTCAAAATATTTGTTCTATTTTGTCGTCACTAATTAAAAGAACAGCATAAAGTGTAGGTAGAGCTTTCAATTTTAAATGAAAATAATGATAACCTGTCAGGGTAGAAAATATACAATACTTACTGATTAAAGACAGCATTCAACATCCCCCAGAGTGAACGTGATTCAAGGTGGTGCTGTGGTAGAATACCTCTTGCAAGACATCTACCCTGGCTATACATCTAAAAACAGCAATGTAAAAAGGATGAAAATATAAATATTCATATTCATATTATCACCCAGGCCTAGCCCGGGGAACTCCACCCTGATTTTAATAGAAGCAGAAAAAAGAGAGGAACAGGTCAGTGAAAGTTTGATCAAATTCTGATTAAATTGAGAAAGTTATGAATTTTAAAATTGCCATCAACCAAACACAAATTGGCAAAAATGTGACGTATCTAGCAAGCTCCTAGCTCATCTCCACTTAATTGCTCTGTAAAAAAACACAATAAATTTCATTTTCTTCGTTTGTTCATTGTTAGTGACGGAATAGATTTTTCCATACAGGTCATGTATAGTAACATATTTGCAATAATTAGGGTGCATGTATGATTGAAAATTTATTTTTTATTTTTTTTTTTTTTAGTACAGAGCAAATGGGATCTGGGAGGCTCGAGGGGGCTCGCAAGATACGTCACAGAGTTGCCAATTTGTGTTTGATTCATGATTGATCGAAACTTCAAAAATTCATAACTTTCTTATTTTCAATCCAAATTTGCTCAATTTCCCATTTGCAGGCAAAAAAATGAAAAGGTTAAATTCCAACGGCATTTGAAAGACAATACTAATTTAGAACTTCCCTAAAAAAAAAGGGGGCTTGAAAATGTCTTTAAGTGGGAAAATAACGTTATATTAGTTGCCGAATCGACTTAGGAGCTATAGAGCCAGTAAGTAATAGTCTGATTTTTCAGACCATCGGCATCGTACCAAATGGTCGTACGTTTATGCTGTGCAAAGATTCAATCAGTTTAATTTTGGTCATTACAAGAAGTGTGTTATTGATGTAGACAAATGCTCATGTACCCTTTACAGCTCATTTTATGTATGTTATTACCAAAGATGAAAAAAAGCCAGTCAGTTACTCAATAGTGTCTGAAAGTGAAATCTAGCAAGTAAACAGGTAGACAGAAATAACCGTCTGGTATGGGTCATTCTTTAATAAAACTGACATTTGTTGACATTCCCTATACACAGACGGTACCCCATACGGCTCGCACCACGGGGAGAGATTGAGCCGATTGTGGCCCGCTTTGGTCCCAAAACTTTCTCCCACGATTTTCTTTATTTAGATCTAATTTTCTGATTTATAAATCAGATACAAAAATACTATGTCTATTTTTCTCCTATGTACAGTTATCAATTTTTAATGACTTATTTCTAAATGCGAAATTTACAGACTTACGTATATGAGTTATCCAATTTTTATCTCAGAACCAAGGAAACGGTACGTTCATGCATTCGAACTGGTAATCTATGACATGACCCGCCCGATATATTTCTGGGTCAACCGACCAAAACAAGCCCAATGGCCAATCAGAGCACGTGTTTGATATTGGGCTTATGAATATTCAAACATCACCGGCTCAAGCCGGGCTGACTCATACGTAGCTATTGGACGTTCGAAAGAAAAAATGAATATTCATCAACTTAAACCAAGATGGCTGACAACAAATCTTGTTGACTACAAGACTTTCTCGGATTAATCATTAATATAGGATCTAAATGAGCAAGCTATCGTAAGTCAAAGTAGATATTTCTGTGTTATTTTTAATTTTTAATAAAATTCAGTGTAAAATTGCAGCCAAAGTGGATATATGAAGACGTAAAGAGTGAAAAACTCGTTGCATATCTCATTCATCGCGGTCCGGCCGAACTGAACCATTCGTTCCCCACACTACTCCATTGACGTACTTCAGTCTATGTATAGAGGCGGTCAGAGGAGCCAGATGCAATCTCAGCGGAACAACCGTCGATATCAGAGACTGAAGCTTTCGGTCTAGTAAACAGGTTTCCTTGCATAATTTGAATATTAGGACACTGCTAACATTTAAATTTCACAGATAGGACATACATTACATATTCATAATACCTGCAATGTTCTACAGAATTTGATGTTGCCTGCAAAAGGGACATAGTGTATTTAAGGCTAGTCTATATTAATTAGTATAAGTATGGATGAGTGATTCATACCAAATATCAACGTCTTGCATTCAGGGTAGCAGGAATATTAAGGAATGGGACCACAATGAGATGAGCTACAATTTGCAGATTGAAGCGGGTCTTTTTCCAATATATAATTGGTATACACATCATATCGAATTTATATTAATCGGAATCATAGTCCACTCAGACACACCCTTGCATAAGAAACACATGAAATTCCTTACATTTCTCCACAGCAAGCTTGCCATTTTGACTTTTTTGTAAACATTCGCTCGGCGACCGAGTAGGGTGTCACCGAAAAATCAAAGAGAAAAAAGAAAAAGTGAAAACATGAATGGTATAACAATACGGTACTAGCAATGTATACGTGAGTGGATCATTCCAAGTCCACTCCAAAAATAAGTTATTTTCAATAGAAGCAGAAAAATCAGACAAACCAATCAAAATAAGTTTGAGCAAAATCGGATAACTAATAAGAAAGTTATGAATTTTTGAATAAGTATGTAAAAAGTATGGAACAATCATAGAGATATATATAAATAGCTCTATGGGAACAATGGACATCACTACACAAATTGCCAATTTGGTTATCAGTTTGTGACGTCATGTCCTCACTATTTATCAATTGCTTATATAGTTTAATCCCATTAATTTCCCTTTTTATCCCCTAAAACTTGATTTCCCCATGCCTTTGCCCTGCTGATTTGTATCATATTGCGTGCATGACATGTCACAAAAATTTTCATGAACTTTGAAGAATTGATACTATTTTCTGAATATTGTATATTCATAATTATTGATTTTTATATAAATAGTTTATCAAAATTCACATTTTTCATGATTTAACTGAAAAAAATTACTCTATATTAGTGCATCCACACACAAAACATATTACTATC
Source organism: Mesocentrotus franciscanus (assembly GCA_037976565.1). NCBI lineage: Eukaryota > Metazoa > Echinodermata > Echinoidea > Camarodonta > Strongylocentrotidae > Mesocentrotus > Mesocentrotus franciscanus. The sequence goes on along the minus strand of CP137669.1, from coordinate 17,442,584 downwards.
AATCTAACTTGGATGCTGGTGTGAAGAAATAAGATTCTTAGGGAGAAAATAGGAAATTTATATTATCAATATAAAGAAAATAATTAGTGGATAGTGAGGACATGACGTCACAGACTCATGAGTGAGTTGCCAATTTGTCTTGTGATTTTCAAAGTTTTTCATGTCATTAATAATTCATAAATTTCTTATTAGTTATCCGATTTTGCTCAAACTTTTTTTAATTGGTTTGTCTGATTTTTCTGCTTCTATATTAAAAGTAAGTTATTTTTGGAGTGGACTTGCCCTTTCAGCAACCTCAAATACGTTATAGCTCTTTCTCTCTCTCTCTCTCTCTTGTGATTGAATAGAATCTATAATTCTCACCTTTCTTTGAGCATATAGACCTTTGCATACATTATCACTTCCAAAGGTATATCCTTCCATTGCGAACCAGTTTCTTCAAAACATCCCAAGCCATATCACACACACTGTCAGTGTACGTTATGATACCACTTGGAAACAGTGATTCTGAAGTTCATAAAGATTGAAGGTACCTCCAATTTTTCATCAAACCAAATATAGTCACAATGCGATTTGTAAACTTACCAATTGTTTAATAAACTGCTTATTTCTTAATGTGTCTATAGTCAAAAAGTAATTTGTATTTTTATTTTAATTCTAAAGTGTTGAAATGCAAGTAACTCCAATTTTTCATGGCCCACTTTTAACCCATTGATTTACTACAAGTGCGTTACGGTCAATTAAAAATTGTGGAAAAAGGCACAAGCGTAAATATCACATGTTGGTTATGCCCCCTAAATTTTATTCAAATGGTGTGATAATCCACTTAAAAATTTAATAATGTTTCTGCCACACTTTACACACATGCAAAACCACGCATATTATCTACTGTTGGCTACATTTAAAAAAAAAGAAGAAGATTGGAACGCCTTTCTGTTTATTTCTTAATATATGTACAGTTAAAGAGCTAGAACATTTTAAGTATAATACATGTAGTCGGATAGTGGTATTTTTAATGAAGATTTTTTTTTTTTTCTTTCTCATACCAAAAAAGGACAAATGATGATGATGAGAATGAGATAATGAAATCACTAGAATATAAGTGAGATAATCGTTCATTTTTCGGGAGGGGGGTGGGGCTTGCATGGGCACATGCCCATAAGCAAATTTCTAGTGCCCCCAGGTTCCCTCACAAAAGTGATGAAAATGAAATATGATAGGCCTATATAATTCGATGCTAAGGTAAGGATTGTTAACTGTGTACGTGAACAGCATAGTTTTCGATACTTTGAAAAAATGACCTTGAGAACACCATAGCCAATATATTAGCAAGTGTGTTCTTTAAACTGTTCAGCTACGTTCACATTTTTACGTGTCTCCAGTTTGGATGATGATAATGTGTTATTTCCCTTTTTTGTCAACGCCATAAATTAGGATTTATACTATTTGAGGTAATTGGAGAGTTAAATAAACAAAAATGTCGTCTGCCGAAAGAACAGTTGTAGAACACCTTTATAAAGTGCTTGTTATCGGCGAATTTGGAGTTGGTGAGTATGCAATCTCAATCATTTTTCAGTCCCATTCATACATTCTCATGTGCTGTCTAACTCCGACAGTAAGATTCTAAGAATCGGCAATTTCCGTTAAAATTTTTAGCCTAGGCCTAGCCGCTCTCCTTTCAAAATTTGTTGTTCATGTCTGGGGTATTTGTTGTGAATATGATTATGACTGTGATTATGACATTGTCAAAGGTTTGTTTGTGTGTGTAGAATTGACCTGGCCTGGCTCTTTGTCTGTTACCATGATGGTCCATGTTTACTTTGGACTTTTTGGGGTGATTTTTGGTGGTGATTTTTTTCTTTTTCTTGGGGGGCGGCAGGTAAGAAATGAGGCAAGATTTAGAAATATAGAATCTTGTCTTTGTATGATATTTGTATTCTTCGTACGGACTTTGTATGAAAATATTATGTCTCTTAATCTTATTTTAAGAATAAGTTATTCTTCAACTTATATATTTGTTCACTCATTTATTTAGATCTAGACTAGATCTTTCTATTTATTTCATATTTCATTTTTTTTCTTGCTAAAGAAATTTGTCACGTTGCAAAATTTATTATTTGGAAAAAATTATTTTGATACTTTGATTATTAGCATATCTTTATTTTGTTAAGTTATATTATATAAACTTGGCCAAAATTGTAATTAAATTTACCTTTCTTATTCTTTAATTCTGTAATATTTTTAATTTCCAAATATTTCAAATTATGTGGATGTAGACCTATATATATTGCATGCAATGTACATGTACATATTTGTATGGCCTTAGATAATCAAAATCAGAATATTTAGATAATGGAGTATTTAGATACTGTAATCAAATTGCAGAGTAAAAAAAGGAACTTTGTTATCATTATCTTACAAATCTTACGTTGTTCTTTTCTTTCCTTTCTCTTATTTTTTTCTTTTTATTTGCCGTTTTCTTCTTGGGATAAATCATGATGACAGGAAAGGTAAATGAGACTTTGTCATCTTTTAACCAAAATTATTATTATTCACTTCCAGAATTCAACATATCACCACTATCACTATATAAGTATCGGATACATGTAGCTATTTACCTTTTAAAAAATTCTAGTCTGAAAGTTGGATAAAGAACCGATGTATTACAAAACATTGTATAGCAAAACACACGTTTGTGCATTGTTTTGACAGAAAACTTTCTTTATCGGGGTCCCATTGCAGTCACTCTGAACGTTGTATTGTACAAAAACCGTATAACTGGGCAGGTCTTAATGTGAGCGAGCACTGATGATTAGCCAGCTGACCTCTTCAAAAATCTATTTCTGTATAAGACATTTCTTTATATGATGTTATCAAGTCAAGTGTGTATGTCCCTTTCGCTATATGATGTTTCTTTAATCTTTATAAGACGATTCTTTATACAAGTTTTGTATAAATTTCCTTAATTCTGAACAGGCTGTTACTATGCATGCTTTCATTTTCTTCAATCTATCCCATAAAGTTTGAAGTAATGATATTGGGTTGATGTGACTGTAGTTATATTCCATTCAATTTTTGACTGAAAATCCATTAAATTACTTTACATTAACTACAACCTTTTGGGTCAACTGAGTGCAATGTTAAAGCTTTGATGGACTGGTGGACCATAATGGTTAGCTTTGTAAACTCATATTTTCCCTGTGTTGAATGTGTTTAGTCTTAAAATATCAAATCTCGTGTGAGTCTTGGTTGCCCCCCTTACCCTTAAATTGAGACTGACTCAGTGACTGTTGTATCCCTGCTAAATGCATGATTTCATTTTCACTAAAGATCATTATGTATAAATACATGTAGAATGAAAGAAATTAATACAAACTGTACAATTACAGATAGTACAAATGGCAGCATTAATCTAAAATTGTGTAGGTAGGTGTGTGCATACATGTACAGTGTACATGTACATTTGTACTGCATTTGCATATATAGGGTGAAATATCGCAATGTCAGAGTCCAGTAACTTCTGTATTTTCAAAGCATCCAAACGAAAAAGTGGCAAGTACTTCAAAATGTTAAATTCAGCAAAGATTATAAACATTGCTTTTTATTTTGATTTGTTTTGTAAAGTACACTATGTGTAGTACAACAATTGACAACTCTGTGACGTATCATGTGAGCTCTTCTCCAATTTGCTCTGTACAGAAAATGTCATAAACGTTCATTTTCTTAGTTATTGATGATGAAATAGATTTGTTTCATACAGGGGTTGTATAAAAACATATTTGCAATAATTCATATCTAGGGTGAATGTATGATTAAATTTCTTAAAGTTTTTTTAGTACAGGGTAAATGGGAGGGGAGCTCGCAAGATACGTCACAGAGTTGCCAATTAGTGTTTGATTGATCATACCTTCAAAAATTCATAACTTTCTTATTTTTAATCGTTTTTCGCTCAAAATTTCACTAACATGTTTCTCTCATTTTCTGCTTCTATTAAAACCAACTTAATATCAGGGTGGACTTACCCTTTAAAAGTTTGCATGGCTTCTGTGCTGTGATGTAACCTCCTCTTTTTTCTATACTGGTCACCTGTATTGTTTGATTCCAAGCACATTTTCTTTTATACTTTCTAGGGGGAAAATTAAACTATATCTTTCTGTTCAGTGCACAATAATTATGCAATTCATTTCTCCTATAGAAAATGGCTTAAAATGATTATTAGTATTACATCTCTTTTTTGTATATGTATTCAGAAGTAGTTTCTATTCATGTATATTAATCTCATTGATAGATAATTAGTTTTAGTATTATTCTAAATATTTTATCAATTGTATCTTATAATTTTCCCACTCCCTCTTAGACATCACTCATCAGGAGATATACGGAAGGTCAGTATTCATTAATATTCATCTACACAAAATAGAATAAGGCAAGTCCATAGTGTTTTGTCTGAGGATACGTTACTTACACACCACATCAAAGACTTTGATGATTGTACTTCAGTGATAGCCTTGCTATAGATGGAATCAAACCAAACATCCAGGAAAATTGTAGTTTCAATGTTCATTTTTGTTCTAAATTTCATGATACTTGGTAACTTAAAGGACAGAGAGTCAGAGCATGGATCTTTTTTGTAGTAGGTCCATGGTCAGAGACTGACCAAATACATTGGACTTGGATTCTAATAATATTGAAGACTAGAGGGAAATCAGACTTCACAATCATAGCCCTATTTATCCTGGTGGATTGTACATGTATAAAAATGTGTTATTTCCCTTTAAAAAACAATAAGAAACTGATTGCAGTCATGTGATTGCAATAGAAAGTTTGTGGTCTTAAGTATCTCCAATGTCAAGTACATTATGATCATAATACAAAAACATATGTACTTTCGTATATATGTATAAGGATGTGATTTGCAGGCATTTTATAACAAGAATGAACACATGTGTGGTTTATAACAAAATATTGTGCATTATTTTTTTAAAGGACCCCTGTACTCAATGTTTGGTATACATGTTAGTTTTGCGATAATGTTTAATATTAAAAATGTAGTTGATATGGCACCTGTTGTTTTATTGACAGTAAAATGAAAGCTTTAAATGTTTATATTTCAGAATTCATTAAAAGAGAACCATACATGTACACTTTAGGCTTGCCCTGTTTATTGCTAGGAATTGTATTTGATGGATAAATCATAAAAATGTCAGTGTAAAGATCTTACATGTACGTTTTTGTGGAAATATTGTATACAGTGTAGCAATCTGTTTTTCTTTTTTCTTACATAGTATCTGATAAACTCCAAAATTATATATTGATAGATTTAATTTGTCTTATTACCGTATATTCTGTATGTGGGCATGTGCATGTGTATGTGTGTGTTTAAAACTTATACAAAATATATTTTCCTTAGCCTTACTTTGCTATGTGAATTCATTTTACTTTTCCCCCCTATTATGATACTTTTCCAGGTTACTTCTCGCCAAACTACAAATTGACAATAGGTGTTGACTTTGCTTTGAAGTCATTAGACTGGGATGAGAATACAAGAGTCAATTTACAATTATGGTGAGATAATGTATGATATTTTTTAATCAATTAAGAATTTATATTGGACTAATTGAGAATATAGATCTAGATGAATATAAATCATTATAGATAATGTATGTATTATTTGGGTATATCATTTTTGTCTCGCCTGCGTAGCAAAAAGCGAGACATAGGCGCCGCTTTTCCGATGGCGGCGGCGGCGTCAACATCAAAAACTTAACCAAGGTTAAGTTTTTGAATGTTTAATATAATTTTGAAAGTATAAGTTCTTATTCAATGAAACTTGGACTAAAGGGTTATCAAGTATCCCCAATCATGTGAGGAGAATTTCAGGTCACAAAGTCAAGGTCAAAGGTCATTTAAGGTCAACAAACTTAGACCATGTTGTGGCATCATCATAAAAAACTTAACCTGAGGTTAAGTTTTTGAATTTTTAATATAATTTTGAAAGTATAAGTTATTATTCAATGAAATTTGGACTAAAGGCATATCAAGTATCCCCAATCATGTGAGTTGAATTTCAGGTCACAAAGTCAAGGTCAAAGGTCATTTAAGGTCATCAGACTTAGATCATGTTGTGGCATCACGTTAAGATCTTGAATTTTTATCGTAATTTTGAAAGTATACATTCCTATTCCATGAAACTTGAACATAAGGGTTATCAAGTATCACCAATCATGTGATTAGTCTTTTAGGTGACAAAGTCAAGGTCAAATGTCATTTCAGGTCTGCATATTCTTAGTCAATATTCACTTCAAAATGCACTTCAAAATGCTGATTAGATTCAGAGGATTTCATTTTGGGGGGCCTGCTAATGGGCAAACCTGCCTATCAATAATGTCCCTACCTCAATTTTTCATCATATCGAATCGCGTAATGCAGGCGAGACCGCCGAGAGCGTTTCACTTGTTATTAATCAATGATATTGTAATTTTCACATATTTTCAAATATGTTCAAGTTTAACTACATGAATTCATTTGGCTCTATTTGATACAGGGACATTGCTGGTCATGAGAGGTTTGGTCACATGACAAGAGTCTACTATAAATATGCGTAAGTACCTAAGTTTTATAAACTACCAAACGTGTATGAAAAAAGGTCTGTTTCACCTGTACGATAAAGTATATAATTCATTTAACAATTGAAAACTTGAATCCATGGGGTTAATGTTGTAAAACAGAAAGTATAACAACGAATGTTGCTGTATGTTTGAATCCCAGAAAGGTTTCATATTTAATACATTAAATGCCTTCATAAATTGCTAGGATGTGTGCTGGCATTTGATTACATGTACACTCTCCTTATGTTTCATTATAATATTCATTATTTCCTGTATACATTAAATAATCTATTACAGGTGCTATTCATGGACAAATTAAAACAAAGTGAAAGAGTTTATGGTTGAAATGAAGTGTCACCACATTCTTTAAAGGGTCAGGTCAATCAATCTTTATAAGATATCGTGCTCTGTCATCAGGTCAAAAATCAGGTTTTAATTCAGGTTTGAATTCCCGGATAAAAAGCTCTTATCTTCCTCAAACGTTTTTGAAATATGACAAAGCCCTTTCTTGGAAATATACTTTATATCCACATTTAACTGATAAGAGATGAGATAGTCTTACATTTGCTACTAGAATATCATACATATAATGTTTGCCACTTGCCAGAAAAAAATTGAATTAAAAAAAACCCAAAACCTTTGTACTCGCCACAACAAATTAGTTCTAATCTATACTCTTGTAAGTTATCTCTTCCTTCATCCAGATTATTAAAATACACACCAACTACTCAAAGTCTCAAACTAAGTTTTAGGTTTCTCCTGTATTTGTATACAAATAATTTATGTTTGCGAGTGTATTAGTGAATACACAGTGGCACTCGTAATCAGATAATGATCAAGACTTGTCAAGTTCATTATCCGGCTCATCGTGACTTAACCGAGTGCAGTTCATATCACTTTTATTAAAATGCACAAGCTTCAAAATATGAATTATTTGTTTTAAAAAACAGGTGTACAATAGGAAATAAAAAAGTCGAGAAATAAGCAACAAACCCAATCAAAATTCAAAGAAATGCACAATCAGGGGGGCCGCTATTTGCATTGAATGTCATCACATTACTTAAAGTACAAGTCCACTCCACTGAAAAGTTGAGCTGATTAGATAGACAAAAATCTAAAAAGCCCAAATATAACTTGGTTTTGGAAAATGGTGCTCAGATTTATTTTTAATAATTTTTTTTAATGAGCAAAAAACAAGTTAATGATCAAGTCGGTTGTGACGTAGGGTCCTCACAACACAGATTCGTAATGTAACCAAATTTAATGCATACGTCTTTGTGAAGTGCCTCGATACAAACTATTTCATTCACCTGATAAGAATAATGAAACACTATTATTCTTATCAGGTGAATGAAATAGTTTGTATAGAGGCACTTCACAAAGACGTATGCATTAAATTTGGTTACAATACAAAAATAGCCTATTGTCAGAATGTATACCGCTGGCACTTTCGTTGTGAGGAGCATACGTCACATCCGTACAGCAATATAAATGTTTTGCTCGAAATACCCGAAACAAAAATCGCTCTTAAAAATCACCTGATTGAAGTACGCCCGTGATATTTGGCAGTTTTAACCTTTGATTTATTTACAACATGTTATAATTTTTGAAAATCGGAGTGGACTTGGGCTTTAAGCGCAGCCAAACAGGGTAATGCAAGTCTCAGTGTGCACATCAATATACTTGCCACTGGTATTAAACTGTGCATTTCATCGCATCTTAATTTTGTACATGCCAGTGATATGCATATATGCACACCTTAGTTGTGCATTATCATTTTCAGCCGTGGGTTATCACTTTTTGAAGGGAATTTTTTTGCACGATAGGCATGGTAGGATCGACAGAATGATGCACGGTCACGTGGTGTCATTTGACAAGTTAGATTGCCTACATTTTAGAACCCATTGTATAATGTTATCTCTGAACCTAGTAGCAGTGACATCATATGAGGATTATGGTAATTTTATGCAATTTTTCAATAATACTTTTTTTCTAATTTCAGCATTGCTGCTGTAATAGTATTTGACCTGTCAAGGTAAGATGTTTTGATATAATTTTATACACTTGATTTATTATGTCTTGTATTTAATGAGCAAGTGCTTATGAGTAAATGCAGTAATACTCGTGATTTACAATGTACATACATTTGGTTTTATTTGAAAATAAGAATGTGATGGTAATCTGTAGTAAAATAGGATACCCATGGTATTTGTTGAATCATGAAATCTTATCATTCCCAAACATTTACCTTTTGCTTCTTAAAGAAAATATTGTCTGCTCAGAGCGAGAAGGGTGTTAACTCTGTGTATATGAGTTATACCTTCTGGCTTCAAACGATATGAACAAGTGAAAACTAAATGTTTGCAATATGTACATGTATGCTATGCATGACAGATTTCTTTGAATAAAGACATGATTGGATTCACCTATTATGCACTTAAAGAACAGTAATGTTTATGCTTAGCATGTTTTCATATTTGCTACAAAACATAATACATGTAGTAGTATTTGCCTTTGCATGTATTTGTCATGTGATATATATATATATATGTCACTGTGATATAGTTATGATGCAGAATGACAATTTAGATTTAGTACAACAATTTGTCAATGTACTTTTATTGCTCAGGGTTGGTTATGGTCACATAAGTCAAGGAAAAGAGGAACTGTAATTCGTTCATTTTGTATTCATTTATAGTAGAAACACACACAAAGGGGTTTACATTTACTTCAACAATTTCAGTCCAATTCCATAAAGCAATAAACTTGAAATGGACTAGATATATATCTTAAATGAATATAAATTCATTATGTACATTTTTTCTTTTGAAAAAGACAGAAAGATAGTAATGTTGTACTATTGACTGGCTTGTAAAGTTAAACTTTGTTTATCTATTGGTCAACTGACTTACGTAGTGCCAAGGGTCAAACTCTTCATTCTGTATACATTACTCTAATTAATGAACTTAATGATTCATGATGAAATGAAAACAACAAATCAAACAAAATCATTTCCTTTTGACATTATTATTTGTTTTATTATTTAGTTTCAGAAGAAAGATAATTTTATGGAGTGAGAAGGTTGACATGTAGTGCTCTATAAATCAATGGATTGAATGTACCAAGTTAAAATTTAGTTCACTTTTATGCATACTGATCTTTGAATGCCCATGTTATGTACCGTATGACTTGATGTTGCATGACTCACACATCTATCACTCTTTTCTTCTAGACCTGCCACATTTGACTCAGTATTAAAGGTAGGCATGTTTAAATCACTGTAGCTTATAAAGACAAAGTAGAGATTGTCCTGCTTTGTAGAGCATTTGCACAGTCACACATATATGTATGCTACCTTCCAGCTCAAAATGGTGTATCGTCTTCTGTGTTTTTCCCAAAACTGAGGTTTCTCTCAGCTTTTGAATGGAACATGTGTATAACTTTGATATTACAAAAAGAGAACCAATTTCAACTCATGTTTACCTCTCATGTACCATTAGGTTTTGTCAATATTTTGTGATGTATAACCTTTCAAAAAGTCAAAATTTGGGTTTTGCTTCTTCCAGGGGCGAATCTAGGGGGGCGTGAGGCGCACACCTCCCCCTTTTTTCCTTCCGAAAAAAAAAAAATAGCAGGATATAGAGCTAGAGGGAGAGAGACTTAAAAAGAGCTAAGTATTCACATAAATGTTCAGTTTACGCATTTAGAAATGCCTCAGAATGTATCTTAGGGTTCAAAATTCTGAGGCCCGAAGCCATAAAGGTTTTGCGCTCGCAATTTTGTACATTCCACCCCCCACTTTTTGAAAATCCTGGATCCGCCCCTGTCAGTTTGTTTTTAACATTTTTCTGTACATGTCTACCATACGTTGTTGTAAGAACACTTTTCAAAATGTACCTTTTTTTCATTTCAGGAAGAAAGAAATTTTCTAACCCTTATTTTAGCTTAACCTTTAAGTGTAATATTCTACATAGGACTTTTTTATTACTATGAAAGGGTTAATACACAGCCATCAGTATTCAGAGAAAAGTAGCGATCATACAGTTTGGATCAAAAGAGGGCACGAGGTAATCCCCCTCTGCCATTGAATACAGCACAAATCTGGCCTGTATCCTTGGATAGTCCTGCTTTCTCTCTTATTAATTCTTTTGAAGAAAAAAAGGAAGGTTGTCTTGGGTGGTGGATTATTGAATGGGATGAATTCAACCAGTGTCTGAATCTGCTTTATTGCTGGTTACAGCCTATCTGTATCAAAAAAGTGGAAAAAAGGAATTTTGTTGAAAATAATATCGCCAGTGATATACGTTTGTCTCGCAATGTATGGTCAACAAGGGATCTAAAAGATCACGACGTTTCGTGCGCCGCTGCAACACTTCGTCAGGTGATAAAATCTAATGTAAGCAAGCGTCTTTTATACTCTACGGGCGGATCCAACGGTCCATTAATTTGATCAATAATTGGAACAATAACGGACAAGGCCTATTGGCAACTCAAGTATTTTTGTATCTTAACCAACATATTCTAAATCTACTATTGTTACTTAAAGATACATTTAGGTTTATTCATGTTTATTGATTTCAATTGTTCATTTCTGTATTTATCTGATGATGCATAGTGGTCAACGGATGTTCATGAAAAAGTGATGTTAGCTAATGAGCAACCAGTACCTCTCTTACTACTAGCAAATAAGGTAAGTGCATGAGAGCATTACTAAATTCAAACAGAATGAATGGCAACCCCCTCAAAAAGAAAAAGTAATAATAACAAAATTGCACCATAAGTGTGTAAGACCTTTTTTTCACTTGAAGCTTGTAACATGATTCAACACCTACTAAGATATTTGACTGAGTTTGAATTTGGTTGCTGAAATTGAAATTTGAAAGATACCATATTTTCATGTGACTCTCATTCTCCATCACAATTTTCAGACCCATCTCTCCTTTTTTTGTCGAGTTACTCTCACTTTTTTAAATGTAATATTATGAGCCATGATTTTGTTGCCTTACACAGATTAGGCAGTCCATTATTAGTTAGTTGCCCGATAGTCCATTTTGGTACATTTTGGGCAACAGCCAATGTCAAACCTGACTTGTACATGTAACATATCTGTATCCCTTCCTTTGAATATGAATACTGGTAAATATTAAACCATTCTCTCTTTATTAGTGTAAATATTTGACATGATGGAAGGTCTTTTCAATTTCATTTGCAAGACTGTCAACTTTTCAATTATATCTTCTCATCTCCCTACTCAGTGTGACTTGGCAGATACAGTGTTAGATGCAGACATGCTGGATCATTTCTGCAAAGAAAACAAGTTTATCGGCTGGTTCGGAACATCTGCTAAGAATGACACCAATGTCAGTAAGTAGGACCATCAGTATTTTCTCATCTCATCTCATCTCATCTCTCATCTCTCATCTCTCTCTCTCTCTCTCTCCTTCTCTCTTTCTCTCTTTGTCTAATTTATTTTTATCTTATTTTTCTCTTTTTTTCATATTCACTTTTCTCATTTTCTCTTTTTCTCTTTCTTTCATATTTTTATCATCTCTCAATTTCCCTTTCTCTCACTTTTTTTTTCTTCATTTCCTCTTTCATTCATTTCTTCCTTTATCTCATTTTCTGAGTCGCTTATACCATGTTTTTTTTCTCTCTTTCTACCATGGTCTCACATTTCTTTACCCTTCTTGCTACATTCCAATCAGTCTTCTCCCCCTTTCTCTCTCGCCCCCTCTCTCTCTTCTCCTCTCTTCTTCTCCCTTCTCCTCTCTTCTCCTCTCTTCTCCTCTCTTTCTCTCTCACCCTCTCTTGCTACAAAACTACCCCTAATACAAGGAAATGAACCGTGTTAAATCATGAATTTGTACAGTATGTATGTACCTTTCGGTTGTTAAGTTGTATCTTATTATAGGAAAAACTAAATATACTCTTACAATGTTAGTTAACTTTTAGAAAATTACAAGGTCTATTCAATACTCTAAAGCCTATTTAGGATAGAGATCTCGGGGTTGATCACTTTCTATTAATAGAAAGTTTCAATTGTCGATTGCATGTTTTGAAAAGCAAAGGAAGTTTATTCATAATTCATAACTTACCGGTAGTGAAGTACATTGTACATTTAGTGAATGATTGTGTCATAACTGGACACAACTGTACACCACTGTAGTATGCAACAGATGTACATGAAATTAGATTGCCCAAATTTGCACTGATTTGCACCATATTCAGCACATGCAGATGTAATATTTACACTTTTAGTTAGCACTGTCACTTTTTATTATCTCTTTTTATTTCTCTTCTTTATTGCACTCACGAAGTTGGTATTTGCTCCATGTGATATTTTTTTTGCATGCATTGTGAGCCATACATTACATAGCAGTTTGATAAGTGTTCTGATACAAGAAAATATCTGTCATTGTCTTCCTTTGGTATTTTCTCCACTTTTATTATTTTTCCTCATTTTATTTACTTATTAAGTCCTCTTTGTCAAATTTTGTTTGTACTGTTAACATTGGTCATTGCTTTTAAAACTTATTTACTGAAGCTCAAAGAATAGGGCAATATGATTGAATGAAGAATAAAAGGTGAGAGGAGTATTGAAAAGTAAATCAGAAATAAAATGTTGGCCTATATACATTTGAGAGGCCATGCGAACAGAAGATTTTTTTTTTGTATTTTGATGATCATAGTAGTATGGAAAATGAACAGGTGTTTGTAAATGATTACGTCAACTTAACATCTCGTAAATCATAAATAATGGCATATTGAGGGATGAAAATGTGACTGATAAAAGAAAATAAGATAAATAACCAAATACAGGAAATATTTGCAGGTGCAGAATGTTTAGAATAGATTTATTGATATCATATATTGATTGATTGGTATTGGAAGATTTTGTAGAGTTCAGGATCACATTCATTTCATGGTACTATCAACCAACTAAAGTAATGATATTGCCAATGTCTAGTAGAGCTACAAGCAGCTTTAAACAGCTTGGATTATGATCCCTAATGAATAGATTCTTTATTACAGTTATTACATGAAAGTATATTTCTTGTTAGGAATTACTGAATTAGGTTTGAAATGATTATCAAATATTGCCATAGATCAACCAGGGTGATAGCGAACAAGTGCACCTTTATAAAAATCTGCACATGTGTTGATCAATACAAATGCACATGTGTTGATCTCTACAAATGCACATGTGTTGATCAATACAAATGCACATGTGTTGATCAATACAAATGTACCTGTGTTTATCAATATAAATGCACCTGTGTTTATCAAGATAAATGCACATGTGTTGATCTATACAAATCAGTTCTGTATATGTACTGATGCATGCCAAAAAGTACTGAAGCTTGAGAATAAACACTTTTTAGTGGAACTAATCTAAATTGTTGAATAAATTGATGGTTTGGACAATAAACCATAGCATATTCGGCCATTACAATATTTCATTCATGAAAGAAGAGAGATCTTTATTTCCATATTGTTACAATATGAGGTCTTCTTTTATCATGCTTAAGGTAAGTGTTGTATTTTCCTGTATTATTCTGCACCGCTGCTTCATGTCTTATATGTTCACTCATTACTTTTTTTCACAGAGCTCTTAACATGTGCAGCTTCTTTCCTAGTTTAATCATATTTCTTGAAATGTACATTTCAATATAAATATTGATGTACATGTAAACGTTCATGAAGAAAAAGAAAAAGGAAAACAAAAGATAAAAACATTGTACATTGGACATTTATTATGTGATTTTGTTTCTTTATTTAAAGAAATAATATAGACTCACTGAAGAGAAAGAAGAGGGTAAGATAAAGAGAGGGAGTAGGACTAGAAAGATGAGCTGCTGCATCTGCATAATTGTATCTAGGTTTAGAAAATATTGAAAACTTACTCTATAAAAACAATTCAGTCTATTTTCCATTCTAAACCATATAAAGTTCACCATTTAAGATTTGTTGTGATGTACTTTGTATTCAATAAATGACACCTTCTAGCTTCTAATACTGTAGCAGTGGACAAGTTTTTTACAATATCATCAGTATAGAACCAGTAGGCCTAGGGTGTTAACCCATTGCCTCCTGATTAATCTCACTCCCATAGACTTTTGAATAGCAAGCACCCGGTACCTGTAGGCAGTGGGTTAACTCATATCACTCTACCGGTACACAGAGTTTATGCCCTTCTGGCTCCTAACAGATGATATATAGATTGTCACATGCTTTTCACCTGTTAAAGATAAAGACCAGTTCTGGTCATGCGATTGCATTGTGAAAGAAACGTTGTGGAATCGATCAGAAAAGGTTGATCATCTAGCATATAAGTATTGGTGTGTACTGCAAGGTTCTGGAATCATCAAAATGATAAGAAATTTGGCCCAGTCTTGGTAAAGTTACAAGCACTGTACACAGAAAGATGTATTTGGGACTACGTGACCACGTGCGCGATATCTATTTGGTTCCAATTGATATAATAATTTACCAAATATATCAAATAGTAGGCGGTTTCCCGACTTTCCCGGCAAAATTTGTATCACGTATTAGTCAAAACATATTCTTTCACATGATTGGTAATGAGAGCTTCCATTTCATCTTTTTGAGAGAGGGGCGTTTCCAAAACTTGTCTTTACCTTTAAGATAGTGCACTCCCTCTAGATTGGTTAAGCAGCACATGTGTTTGTTCATGTGATGAAGAGTTTGCTTGCCAGAAGCATTTTATGTATGCCAACAGATCACATTCCTCGTATTAAAAAAAATTTGATGTGATTGTTTAATTGACCTGAAATAACCAGGTTCAATTCTAATGATAGGTGAGAAAAATCACAATAAAGTGAAAGATGACAACATTTGCTTCATGTCAATCTTTTGTATCCTTCGTTCTCCTAAAAATATATGTGCATATTAAAAGTGTGATCCCCTTCCCCTTCCCATACCCTCTTTCTCATTTCTATTTTTTTCCCCTTTTATTCATTTTTTTCTTTACAGTGTAGTGCATGTGTTTCCATGAATACTTTGTACAAATATTTTGCATTAGACGTTTACTGTAGGTGTTTATTCCATGTTCTTTCTATAGAATTATATAATAAATGTAGTGTAGTAAATGTATTGTTATGTGCAGGGGCCGATCCAGCCGGCGGCAAGGGAGGGGGCCTAAAAAGGGGCCCACTTCGTGCGAAAATTTGAAAATCGTGCCGGTCGATTTTTCGCTCAGTGGGGTAGTGAGCAAAAAAATTTTTGGCACCCAAAATTTCTTTGCCTCCGGGAAGGGTAATTTTTCCACCACCACCCCTTGGGCGCCAGGGTAGTGAGCACAATTTTTTTTGGGCACCCGAACAAAAATTTTCCCTACGGGAAGGGTTAATTTTTTTCCACACCCCTTGGGCGCCAGGGGAGGGGGCCCAACTTCTTTTTTTTTCAAAAAAAGGGTGTTTTTACCTGTTTTTTTTTCTAGGGGAAGGGGCCCAGGCCCCCCGGGCCCCCCCTGGATCCGCCACTGGTTATGTGAGCTAGACTCCAGGTATAGCTTATTAAACTTTAGAGCCTTTTTGTAGTTGTTGAAAACTCCTTGAATATTTCCGTTTATGACAAGTTTATCACTTGTAAACATCATTGCCCTCCATTTGAACCTCCAATATGCTCTTACTCATTGGTCATTTTCTGAGGTCATTACACAGTGTTGGCCAAGGACATTGATCTGGTTGAATTATACAGTATTTTGCTAACTGCGTATACACTGTACTGACATATCTACCGGTATATTCAAATTGTGTGACTCTGCCCTTACACAAGATAATCCCTGTGACAGATAGATTTTCTAAAAAGAAATCAACACTAAAGATGCGATTTTAAGAAAATGCCGGTGTTCCAGAGTGAGCTTTTTAGAGGTTAGTTTCTAGCCTCATGGTGCTTCCAGATTCGAAAATTGAATTATGTTTGAAGGAGAATCAATTTAGTTTTAACCTCTAGATACATTTATGAAACCCTGTATTACTGAAACAAAATAATAATAATCTTTTTAATTTTACCATCTACCGGTATACATTTATCATACCATTTATACCTCTGCATTACTCAATGAGAATTCTCTGTACATTAATTTTACCCTCTATACATTGATCAACCCTCTGCATAACCTTTTACCTCCTGTATTTGTACCATCTGTATTTGTACCACCTGTATTTGTACCATCTCACTTCAGCTGATGCCATGTCATACCTGGTGGAGACTATCCTTCAGCTGACCTCGGAGGGCCAGAAGCCCCAGGAACACATCTCAGTACACCAGGACCAGGACTACCTGACAGCTATGAAGGAGAAGAGGCAACAAGATGCACTCCTGACGCAGCAGAAACAGAGGAAGAAAGCAGAGGCTAAGTGCTGTTCCATATAGTAGGACCAGGTCTATAATGTAGGACCAGGACTATAATGCCGCCAAGGACTGTAATGCAAGAGTAGAACTTGATCTCAAGAACTTGTCTATAGACTAAGTGGAAACTAGATATACGAAAAGGTATTGCCTGCAAACTAGATACCATTATATGAAAAGGTATTGCCTGCAAATAAGTAGTTAAGAAAAAGTTCTGTAGAAGGTTATACATGTATATGATGTACACCTTAATATGACGTAGCACATGCCCTTTGCAGGAACCCTGACTGGTAAAAAGCTCTTTAGTACAGAACCCAAAGGACAAACACAGGTACTTGGAGTATATGTGGGTCCTATAAATGTATATACAAGCATAATATCACATCTCATAATTAGATACATCAGTTGGCCTCTATCTAAGGAATTGATTTTATGATCTGCCCAAACTGCCAAAATAATGGTTTCAGTGAAGATATGGGGCCGTATTCTGAAAGCGATGTTATCTAGAATGTTAGGAAAATTAATTGTCATATCACACTCATAATGAGCTGAACTAACACTTACCATTCGTGCTTGAACAGATGTCTCTTTTAACAGCCAGCTTTGCCCTGACATTAACCAACGACTTGTCCTAATTTTGATTTGTTATGAGAATTAACATCTCATTTTCTAAAAACAATTACATCATTTCCAGAATACCACCCATGGTCTTTACTAGACTTCTGTTGCTTCAAAGAGAAGTAGGTGTACACATTGCTGAAGAGAAAAGCAGACCTGTTAATACTCATAATTAGTTAATGTACTGTTTTACATTCTAAATGATGCTTGGCCCCTGATTTAGAATTAAAGTTAGCGTAAGTTGGGTGCTAAGCCAGAGTACAGCAAAAGATATCTTTTAATAGATTTAATGGTATGTGTATATAGAATGCACATTAACTTACCCTAATTACGCAGTTGCACATTTAACACAAGCCCGTACTTTAACACCCAAGAACATGTACAAAAAGTGTGCCCGGCAGCAACTCAAACGGTGGTGTTATCCAACATCTGTTAGACGGTTAGACTGGGATCTGCATATTTAAAGTTACATGTATTTCTATAATTAGACACACATATGTTACATAAAAATCACCTGCTAATGAAGTGTAGTGTAGTGTAATAGTGGTCATTGATGTTGATGATGATGATGACGATGACGATGACGATGATGATGATGAGGATGATGATGATGAGGATGAGGATGAATATGATAATGATGGCAATGCTTTTGTATAGTGCCAGAATCAGCCTCAGCTTGGCTCTCGTGGTACTCTCACTGAAATGTCTTTAAAAAATTAAATATATATACTTTAATGGTCTGTGCTTCAATTTTAGAATAATCTTTTCCATAATTCTCCATGTTAGCAATAATCATTCTTGCGATGATGCCACAGCAGGGAACAGATAGTTGGTAGTTGACCCAGCATTGACAGTAAAAGTGGAAGAGATTTATTCATTGGTTGCCACATGCTACAGGGCCAGTGCCACCTTTGCAGTACACAGCAGTCTCTCAATTGAGATCCGATACTCATCTGGTGAATAAGGGCATCAGGTCAAATAGAAACGAAAATTGAATTGAAATTGAATACAGAAAACCTTCCCCCCTCAAAATCTGATAATAATGTGGACCCGTTTCATATTTTGATTTGAATAAATTTGACTGAAAGAAATAGAAATGGTCTGCAATATTTCCGGGGATTGTCAAAAATTGATCGATTTGTTGTCCCTATTCACCCCAGTGTCCTTATTCAACCCGTTTTACAGTACATCTTTTATGGAGATTTGTGTCAAATACTTGTCCAGTACTACACATGTACTATGAATAGACTGTATAATATGAGGAGGCCAATGGGGAGAATGTGCATAATGTAGGTATAATATGTGATACCATATGATACTATTCCTGACTCCCACTGAGGGATGAAAACAGGGGGAAGATAAATATATCCTTTAGAGTGGAATTCAATATTGTGATTCATAATCATTATATTAGTAAGAGCATATTATATTTATATTGTATATTTTTACAAAAATTATTATGAAATTCCACCATTTAGGAATATCTAATACAGCTCCTGCATGTGATGTGAACTCAACTGGTATGAGCAATGTTTTTAAAAATATTATCATTATGATTGTATTCAGGTATTTATTTGACTTGTGTAAAATAATAAGTACATTAAAAGCTGTACACAAATGTATATTTTGCATGATGAAAAAAAGTATTTTTAATGTAGAACCACTACCTGATTTGTTTAAGGCATGCAATTTTCCCCAAATCAAAGTATTATATAATGTTTGGTAAATGCCTCACATATATCTGATATAATATATCATATCATATCATATATCATATAACTGATGTATTTTAGTATTAAGGTTACTCATTGGATATATTTTTTAGAACTTAGAAATTTGAATGCAATATTTGAAAGTTTGTATTGATATTTATTTCAAATATGAATTCATGAAGAAATAATAGTGGCATGTAAGACAATGTGTAACGAAATAATGTTTTATCGGTGACCAGATTTTAAATTTTGGAATATGGGGCTTTTCAGGGCCCTTCTGATTACCAAGGATCCACCTTCACAATTTGTCCTCTTGTGTACGTAACACATCCTTTTAGAGGACAGATCATTCATAGGAGTCTTGGGAGATATAGCAAGCAATGTCTCGGCTCATAAATTCCAAGTATTTGAAGTAAAGAATAATAAGCTTTTCTGCATGACGTATAAGTTTGTTGAGAGCTTTTGTCTTTTGCTCTAATATGATCTTTCCAGTTTGCAAACTTAGTGGGCAAGCAAAATATCAGAGGTTGAATATTTCTTTGGTTTCAAATATAATTTTGAAATACAGAAAATGAATGGTATTCCTGGGAGGTTTGATGTGGGACACAGGACAAATGATGGAAATACAGGATAATCCCCCAAAATACTCAAAGTCTGGTCACCCTGTTATTAATAGCTAAACAAGTTTATCTTGTCTGAATAAATAATGGTAGTACCTTCATTTTGGAAGAAAAGCATATATAGATATTTTTTTAATGAGGTAACAATATTAGGCAAGTTTAGCAATAATCAAAGGCACTTGTTGAAATTTATGAAGTTATGTCATCTACCACTTCTATTGATGTAGATAGTGGAGTGGGAGTGGGGGGAGGTGGTTTCTATTTTGTTTTATTTCATTTTCAGTTTTGGGATGCAGCACTGTATTTGATAATCACTTACTTGATGTAGATAGTGGATTGGAAGTTGGGAGCAGTGCTCTCTATTTTGTTTTATTGTATTTTTGATTTTGGGATTCATGTTTCAATTCAGCACTGTATTAGAATATCACTTACTAACGGTTGTGTCGGAAGGATATTAATATGCAATGGCATGTTTGGATGCAGGGAAGAGGTATATATAGTAACATTAGGTTTAATGCTGTTTTGTTATACATTAAGGACATCTCATTTTTAAATCATGTTAGCTTGATAAAATATTAATTGTGAGGAGAATGGAGCAGAATACGTCATGACACAGCAAGATCTATTTTCTGGATTTATTTTCTGGAGAAAAAAAACTTAGGCATGTATCCCAGAAAACAAATGATTCTCAAGTTGTTATGCAATAGAAAGAGGTTAAGTAAAGGAATTAGTAGAGAAGAAAGAGAAAGAGAGAAAAAGAAAGAAAATATGTAGTACCGGTAGACAATAAATGTGCACATGTACCTAAAAGCACATCACGATTAACATTAGTCTTGTTCAGACAGGGTTTTGCTAGTCGGTGTAAGTTAATCCCGGCAGCAATAAATACCTTGTGTATATTTCACTTACACCAATAGTTGTCCACACGCTCTTACTCGGACCAACTTGCAACGAGTAAGTTAACAAGACCTTCCACCGACCAGCGTAACTTGTGCAGAGACAGATACTCCCGGGTGTAAGTGAGAGCAGAGCCATCTATAGACAGAGTTTGGCCAACCCGGTTCGAGTTGGACACAATATGGCGACTACTGCTTTGTTGAGCAAGCACAAAACAAAAGAATTTACGCCGTGTTGTGACCCAGTGAAACCAAGTTGGCCAAACTCTGTGTATAGATGGCTCGTGAAAGGTCACAGATACTCCCAGGTGTAAGTTGAGAGCATCCACATGGTCAACTTATCACGGCTACCCTCTAGTCGTGTTAGCGAGTTACTCCTGGATTTTTCTAGGAGTAAATAGGTTGGGGTAAAGGTAGCTACACCTAGGTGTAGCTCAGGATAATCGTTCAGACGGTCACTACTCCTACCTTTACACCTACCTCGCCATATTTACCCCGACTAGCTCTTAACACGACCTTTACCCTGGGGTAACTTTCCTCCATCTGAACAAGACTATTAACAGGTTAACATTTCAGGTCCTCATGATTATATCAATACATGTATAAAGAACAATACAATAATCTGCATTATGTGTAATTTGCATTATACCTGGTTTGATTTTTAAAGAAATCCTAAATCTAGTTCTGATTTTATTGGGCTAGAGAGAAAATCATTCCTGTGATGGTGTAATCCGTCCTATTTTGTTTCCTAGACAATCTTGACCTCGATTTATTTTTATTCGAAAGCAATAACTATGATATATATCATTTCATTACCTGGCTTAGACTACTTTCTTTGTTGTTTCATCTCATTATTATCACAAGTACTAGCATTTCATGGGTTTCTTAGATATCACTACTTTATTTACCATCAGGTTTGACACGTCACAGTAAAAATTACCAAATTCTGTTTATTTTTGTGATCATGTTTTGCAGCGATCTTTTAGAAAGTGTGCTGCTTTTCTTTATCACTGTCCATAACATGCGTGTCAAATCCCACCTGAGGATGTGAGAATTGAATAATGTGTTTAGTCAAAAAATTGTTGTTTTTCATCCTTAAACAGAACCAGGTCCCCCCCCCCCATGCTTATTTTCTTGGAATATATTGTATACCCAGGGGGGGGGGAGATATTAATATTTATGAAAAGAAAGAGAGAGCAAAAAAAAATATTCTGTTTTTAAAAAACACACCTTCACATTATCCTATGTATTGCAAAGGCTTTGTCATTTTAGAAAATGGAAAATATGAGTGGCAATTTGAAAAAATATGTTTTGTATAGTGCAGTTGTAAATGCTTTCTCGACTACAACTACCTGCTTTTCTATTCGTTTTCTTTTAATAATTACATACATGTATTTATGCTTTAAGTTTTATTCATTTTCATTTATTCATTTTTGGTTTCTTTCTTTTCTCATCATAGTAGATTTTCTTTTTCTCTTACATTCAAAACATTTAAAACATTTGGTAAGAAATAGAAAGAATTTAAAGGATAGGTAGAGAATCAAACGATCAATTTTTTGACAGATTATGCATAATTTAGAGAAATTAGTTGAGTTGATACATTTGTTGTTTACTATCCTGATTAAGATTCATGATATTAACTTCTTTAAATCAATATATAATCTAAAGACAAGCTTGATGTACATGAAAAGGTTATATGTGTCGTTTGATGAAAACATTTTCTCCACATCCCAAAGTAACTCGTGTATATACAGATTAAAAACTCTCCCCAAAACAATGTCCAGGAAATAAATAGAAAGCTTTTAATATAAAGAGCACACAAACCCCCAAAAAAAAAGACGAGATTTGGCCAGGTTCTGACGCCATTACACATCACCCACAGCACCAGTCTCTATCGATCGATGGATGGATGTGAGAGGAAAAAGTGGGTGAATTGATGGAGGGGGTATCACCTGGTAATGTCATTAATCTGTTAAACCTCTATTCAACATGTGAAGTCTACTTTGCCACCCTTTCATATTTTGACTCGCTTGCATCCATAACCGTAAGCTGCGATCGATGGTAGAGCTCTCGAGATGGTTGTTTGGCTCATAAACTTCTTTTGTGATGGGGAGAATGGCAGTGCCAGAACAGGTGTATTACCTTCCTGGCCCTAAGACCGTCATGTGAATTATTTCATTTTATGCATTTCGTCCATAACAACATGAGGTATAAAAAGCATATTTGAAATTATGTTGACAGTTAGATAGGATTCTGTGGTAATAAGATATTCACAATCAAAAGTTTATTGATTTTATAAGTAAGATACATACACCTGTAGTGGCTTTTAATTTTGGGGTGTGTTTACTGCTCTATTTTTCAGATTTATGTCAGCTTTGTTATCTTGATCATCTCCAGTAATGAACAAATATTGTTTGAATCTTTACCAAAAAAATGATCCATCAACATTGTTCTCAATGAGAAAATAGAGGTAACATTGTATCTTGTTTGATTAATCACAGTATTATTTTCAATTATGCTTTGACATAATAGACAAATTATGTTTATATTTTATGAACATATCAGGGACTGATGGTAATCATGATATAGCAACCTTATTTTTGTAACTATGTTAGTTTGCTCATCAAGAATGCAAATATTGTTTAAATCAGTATGCAAATATTGATATGGGAAAATGAAGTTTGATTTGTGTACCGATTGTTCCATCAGATTTGAAGTATATTTTGCAAGTTTTCAAGTTCTCTTTTGTGTGCCTTATTTCAATAGGTATTTTTGATGCAATATCTGTAAATACGTACCGGTATTAACTATCTTAGATTTTAATATTAACCATGTATTAACCATCAGATAAACAATCATATTCATGTATAGAAGTAATTGGTGTATTGATATACTTATATTGTAAATTTTACTTTGCAGATTGTATATAGATTATAATAAAACAACTCTTCTACAGAGTCTCTTCATACAAACGGTTGTCAATGCTGCTTTTTATCTATAAACAGAATGATCTATGTACAGATCAAGTACAGTAACATCTGAAGTATTTGTGTTTGATAAATCTAAAGATAGTTATCATAAACCTGCAAACACAACGAAAAATCTAATTAGAAAAATCCACCTCTGGAGTGTGGTTTTTTGAAACGCCTGCCGAAGTTTCACTGATATTTTGCAGTGTAAAAGCAAACTTCGGTAAGATACCACTTTTTGCTTGTGTGACTCTCCTCACTACTGACTAGGGCACTGATGAGGTGCGCATGCGCACTACTCGCGCACAAAATGGTATGAGCAAACTGAAGCTTTTTTATGGGTTTTTCCAGTAGTGTAAATGGTAGACAAATAAAATTAATGATTTTTCAAAATGGAGTTTGGGATATGTAAATGGGCCTAGTTTGAATGTTGTACTTTTGATTTCAGGGTTTTATCCGGTTATTCAGAGGTTTGACCTATCTCTTTATTATCTTGTTCACTTCAGAAAAATCTTCTTTTTTTTTGTTTACAAGTCAAGATTTTCAAAATGGAAAAAAAACTGCCTATGAATCATTTGTTGCTAAATAAGTTGTATCCAAGATATATTCATTATAAAATAATCAGTCAACTTTGTACTCTACCTTGAAATTAACTTCCTGGCATTCCAGCATTAAACATTAATAAAGACATTTTATAAAGTTTTTTTTGCATCGAAATGAATCGCAGCAATGTATTTTCCTTTCCTATTTCCTTTTCAAACATATTCTACAGAACTGAAATTGAACTATTTTTTTGGGTGGTGGTAGTTGCGAGTTTAAAAAGAAATACTGCATCTGTTGATTTTTTGCATTCCAGCATTAAACATTAATAAAGACATTTTATAAAGTTTTTTTTGCATCGAAATGAATCGCAGCAATGTATTTTCCTTTCCTATTTCCTTTTCAAACATATTCTACAGAACTGAAATTGAACTATTTTTTTTTGGGGGGGGGGTGGTGGTAGTTGCGAGTTTAAAAAGAAATACTGCATCAGTTGATTTTTTGCATTCCATTTCTTATTTTGATCATTAACACTACCTTTAACTTTTGAATAGATGTAATCACCACAAAACTGATCATAAATAAATACTTGTAATGATAAAGTTCATTTCATTTCATTTTTTATTATTCATAAAAATATTGCATTCAATAAGAACACAATCTCATCAAATTTAAGATGAGCAGCTGTGAAAAAAAGAACTTAAGAACTTTAAGAAGACAGAGAAAATATAAGATTCCATCTGAGAAAGCATACACAGCAATGTAAAATGTTAAACTGAACATCCTAATGCTTCATAACAAAGC
Source organism: Mesocentrotus franciscanus (assembly GCA_037976565.1). Lineage (NCBI taxonomy): Eukaryota > Metazoa > Echinodermata > Echinoidea > Camarodonta > Strongylocentrotidae > Mesocentrotus > Mesocentrotus franciscanus. Next base: position 17,417,443 of record CP137669.1, on the reverse strand, counting down.
ACATGTCTCATAGTTTTCAGAAATTTGGTATTGGTTAAACAGAGAAACTTTGGCACCTGTATTTCTCATACATGTATAAACTGTAATGAGCATAAATTAAGCAACAAAGAAATAGTTCTTTTGCTAGTATTTTACCAATAATCATATACTAATACTGTATAAGATAAAGAATTAGATACATGTATAAACAAAGAGTAGCTTTTCTTCCTTCTGGCCTTCCATAAAATGCTGAAAGAAAAGTTGTTTTTTCTGGGTTTTTTCAGTGAAAACTACAGCAAAATTGTCACATTTTTAGGTTTTCTATCTTAAGAAGAAAACAAGTCTCTAAACAATTGGGTATGCAATATGATATACAGCTTTGAAAATCTTCATTCCATACAGAATTCTTCTTATGAAAATGATTCAAATAGATAATATGTCTTAAAAGAGCACAAAAACAGACTCATAAACAGGCGCATTAGGATAAACAGTTGAGATCTTCAATATTAAAACTGCCCTAACTCATAAAATCAACATCCCTATGCATCACGAAAGGCCATTTGTCAACACGGTACAATTCCAATCGGTGTATTTCAACCTAAATATAAACATACCGGTAATGGTCATTAACAGAAGTAGATGACTATGTCCAGGGGAACAAAACCACCAATGAATGCCAAATAGGAACAAAGTACTTTTAAAAATAAAAAGATAAAAAGAGTTGTGTTTTCCTGGGATGCATAGCAACCCAAAAATCCAGCTGAGCTCCAGTGCTTACTTCCTCTCCATCCATTATACGAAAATGCATTAGATGTCGTATAAACATATGCCACCTGTTGCATCCCATAATATTCTCCAGGAGTAGTATATCATAGTCCAGTATCAAAGCTGGGCTCCGCATTGACTTTCTTTCACAGAAGTTTCAGGCTGAAAATTTTAGGGTCTGTAAGCATAGGTATCTAAAAATTTAGAATGTTTACTCTTTTTTTGTTGAGGGAGGGTTGGGTCTAGAGGCTCAACTACTACATTGAAAGAAGCACATAGTGTTAAGCCCTAATTTAAGTTCTAAGTGGAATGGATAGTGTGTCTGCCCAATTGAGAAATGACAGACACATCAAGCTACTACAAAAATGTACACTAGATTTTAAAAAGTAAAAGTCATGAATTTAGAATCATTGTATCTATATTTCAAGCGTGGGTTTGACAGATCTTAACCCTAATAAGGCCGGGCTATTTGAGTTCTTAATACGGCCAGGGGCCATTATGGCCCCCTAAGATCTCGGCCGTGAAACGGCCGATCGCCGCAAAATTTGCATGCATGTCAAGTGAAGTGTATAGAATACTATAGCAATTTCAATTTTTGAAAAATTTACTCATTTGCATATTTATGGTAAATTATGCAAATAAGGTCAAAAATTCATATTTTTACCCATAAATCATATATTCTTCATATTTAAGCTTTCTTTTCCACTACATATATTTGTTAGACCATTTGGAATAATAATACGAAAAAAAAATTTGGAAAGCTAGGTTATTCCTTATGTTATCTCTTGTTTTGATAATTTCTTATGTATTTCATTGTTTTTTTAACTTATGTATTTTATTGTTTTTGTTGTTTTATTTCATTTCTAACTATAATTTAACTATTTTGACCCCCAAACAAACACCTAAACTTTAAACAAGACCAAATAACCAATGTTTTATCTCTTTTTAGGAAAAATGATATTTCCATGTTTTGTACACAAATCACGAAAATGAGCGATTTTGGGGCCGACATGTAAAGACAAAAGGTCACGTGACTTTGTAACGGTAGGTCCGATTTTCAAAAAAATTGTTTTAAAAGATGCGCAAGACTCGAAAGAATAAAGTCATGAAGCGGCGGGGCGTCATCCGTATGCGTTCCCGAACAACCGAACAATCAGAAAAATCGCGGAGGGGGCCATGATGCCCCGGCCTTATTAGGGTTAAAGAGGATTTAGCACCTAATTTGACGATTCGTCTGAAATAGAATGTAACAACAAATCCTTTCACTCATTTCCAGCAATTGTGGGAAACAATTGCCACTGAAGTACAATACATGTATTTCTTTAGCAATGATTTAGATGCTAACATGCTCTTTTAGTCTTTTTGATATAAGAAGCACTATTTATCACTTTAATTTTCTCTTTTACTTCAACAAATTTGCACTTCCTTTGTATAAAATTTATAACAAGATAAGCAACAGGATTTTCAGTTGAGCAGACTTTGAATGTTTTATGAATACACAAAAACTCAAAAAATGTTCAAGAAAAGAAAATTGACATTATTGTACTAAACATTACACAGATGATAAGAACATCCAATTTTGAACAGAAATTATGCTCATTTGCATTCACTTCAACGCATTAGCTTCAAGGCCATCTACTGTAGTTTGTCACCTTTTCAATGACACGTGCCAAATGTGTTGTATTGTATTGTTAATTTTGTATTACATTTTAACACAATGGAAGAATCTTCTTAAAACAAAACTTTCACCATACAGCAGATGGTCTTTGGGTTTTTTTTTCTTTTTCTTACTTACTTCTTATTCAAACTTATGGAAAATTATGAAAGAAAATTGTGATTAAAGGTAAAGACCAGTTTTGGAAACGCCCCTCTCTCAAAAAAATGAAATGGAAGCTCTCATTACCAATCATGTGAAAGAATATGTTTTGACTAACACGTGATGATACAAATTTTGCCGGGAAAGTCGGGAAACCGCCTACTAATTGATATATTTGGTAAATTATTATATCTATTGGGACCAAATAGATATCTCGCACGTGGTCGCGTAGTCCCATATACATCTTTCCGTGTACAGTGCTTGTAACTTTACCAAGACTGGGCCAAATTTCTTATCATTTTGATGATTCCAGAATCTTGCAGTACATACCAATACTTATATGCTAGATGATCAACCTTTTCTGATCGATTCCACAACGTTTCTTTCACAATGCAATCGCATGACCAGAACTGGGGGGTGTTTCACAAAGACTAAGATTGACTTTAAGTTGGACTTAAGTATAACAGGCCGTTCATGCCATTATTTGCTATCATTATTTACTGGCATTGGTCTCTCAAGTGATGTACAAATCATGGTAAAAAATCTACAAAACTTACATTTTTTGATAATTCATTATTGAAGGAAAAAATATTATCTATAGATCATAATTGAGAGACCAATGGTGAGAGCAAACAATGGCACGAACGGCCTGTTATACTTAAGTCCAACTTAAAGTCGATCTTAGTCTTTGTGAAACACCCCCCTGGTCTTTCTCTTAAAGAGAGAAAATCTTTGTGACAAAGTATGTAATCATTAAAGTTTATAGCAAACAGGTACAAAGAGGGTATCCAACAATACAATGAACTGGAATCTGATTTCAAGGTTATGGCAATAACACTGGAAAGCAATGGTTCTACTGTACAGTGACATGAATGTCATACATCATGAAGAAGAATACAAGTTCAAAATTGCACTTCATACCATAGAGGTACACAATGTTTATAATATTCAAGGTGGGGTGAAGGACAAGAACTTTAAAACGTATTTCCTCGGTACCTACTACTGTTTAAATGTACTAGTATGTCATAGAGCCCTGTCACATCAAATATTAAAACAAAAGTGGAAGTCTGAATAATCAATTAACCGTATATCCTAATTTGGTTGCCAGAATTGCTCTAGCAACTTTATACAACTGTAAGTTGCATATTTATATCAAAGAGCCAAGATGTTGTACTGTGATTTCTGAAAGCTACAGTACGTTGATTGTTCAAACAAATCCAAATAAGGACAACTCATTGCTTTCATGTCTGCCAAAAACTGGCTGTGAACGCATATATTTAAGAGAGATGTCTGCACAAGCAAACAAAGAGTTTATTCCAAGCCTAAAAGCACCATTAGGAAAGCAACATTGGAATAGCCAATGTGCGATTGCATTGCATGGTGTCTATACTCATCTCCTCTTCACAATATTTTCAATAATAATAATAATCAATGATATAGTCTAGTAGAGGCCAGGAGATCTTAATCATGAAGCCGCTGAAAAATATCACATTCCATAGGTTTTGTACACAGGTCAAGGCCACTAAAATATGGCCGAGGCTGGACTTGACTACAACACTGATAATAATTCAACGTCTGGTCCATATTATGTACTATCTACCACCAAATTTGGCTTGTTGAGCTATGAGACCTTCATTTTCTTGGACCTGGTACTCTTGAAATCTTAAGGATACTCGCTGGGTCATCTTCAGGTACTTCTCCATGCAGTTAAATGAACAGCGTTGCTGCAATGTAATGGAAAACACACAAAATATTTTGATATAAGAAGACAAAAAATAGTTTTTCATATGTTTGAAGACTTGGGGTTCAATCACACTGTTTTTTATGCATGTTTAAAAATCTGTATCTGTCATGTAAGGAATGGGGGGTGATGCCTACGATCAGGCACGAACACACTCACCATTCTAATTGGAGATGGATGTGATTTTTTTTTTTTAATTTAGGATGTTCTAATTCTAGTTTTAGTATTAAACTAGAATTTTAAAGAGGAAATGTTTACAATTACACATGTCACTAATCAATTTTGTCAAAATTGTCTACAACTTACAAGTGATTGATTTTAAAATCATTTTTCCTCAATACGTGGGAATTGCATTTGAACAGGCCATCCCCCTCCCTAAAAAGTGCGTTTTACACCTAGGCTGTCATTTATATTTCCCTTAACAACTGTAATCTTTATTTAACATTTGATCTATTTTCAATTGATTCTAATTACTTATAGTTATTATGCATAGAAAAAAATAAACCATACTTGACTCATCTCAACAATGGTATGTGTTTGCAAAAATAATACCAGAATCAGAGTTTAATGATAGCTGCACTATATTAATATAATAAATTCACAACTTGCAATCAAATTATCTTTGGCAATTAGAGAACATAAAAAAGACATGTTATTAGGATACTTTGAGATATGTTCTGTAGATTCCTTTTGGAAAACAGTCAAAATGGAAACAGCTTCAATCTTGGGTGATTTCTGGTTATGCAAAAGGCTTTAAAACTCAGATATATTGACAACTCACCTCATTGTCCTGTAGTTTTCTGTGGGTGAAGTCGCTGACGCAATCCGAGAAGCAGGCTTCTGTTAGCTTGTTGTAGGAATGGAGGAAATCCTTCAACTGTGATGAAAAATACACAAAAAGAACATCACTAATTTTTCCTTTACTTAATGTATTTTGAGTGTAGGACAGGTGATGGCTTTCTTTACAATCTAGACATCACTAAATTTCACCTTAACTTAAATGTATTTTGTATGTAGGACAGGTGATGGCTCTCTTCCAATCTGGACATCACTAATTTTCACCTTTACATAATGTATTTTTATATGTAGGACGGGTAATGGCTTTCTTCCAATCTAGACTATTTTGTCTGTTCCTCCCAGTCAGTTTGTCTGCCTCTCTATCCCTCTTTCACCCCGATATGTACATTTTAAAGGCCGGTGGACTTGTCATTGTATTTCCATTTTTCTTTATCTGTGTAGCTGTTTTTGATTTCAGCATTCTCTTTCAATTTTTATCTTCCTGTACAACCTCATTTTGTTTCCATTACAAATATGTATTTGTATTTGTATAAATATATATATGTATCCAACTCTTAAGACATAGTATGTATGATGTTTCTCACCATTTTTCTTTTCCTATCATTCATTCCCTCTATATATTGTATTTATTGGTACCACCACCCCACTACCACTCACCCCACACATACATTTGCTTGTAAGATATATATTTTTTGTATGTGTTTATTGTTTAATTTTTTTTTAAAGCTATTGCATTTTAATTTTGTAGTTTTAAGCAGGGGATGATCCCCAATAAACCTCTGTGGATTTTGATCACCCCCTCTGCAGGTTCATCTTTTGTTTTAATGCTTTCATATTTGATTATAATTTATATTGTCTTTTTATGAATCTGTGGAAATAAATGAAATTGAAAACTTGAATATCACGACTAAAGAAGAGGCTATATGTTCATTTACCTCAGAAATGAACCCGAATTCAGATTGCTACAACTACTTTGTTGCCATAAATAATACAATAATATGGTGGCTTATGTATGCTAATTTGCATCTTTTGCAATAAATGATTCAAATATCTAGTTGTCATACCTGCTTTGCATCCATTTGAGGTTGCAGTGCCATGATTTCAAAGTGTTGCTAGCTTCTTTGCTGCAGGTACCAGATCTTCTGTCATATAGTAACACGGGTGTGTTGGTGCAAGACAAGTTTCACAAATGTCGATCTGCAGTCCTACAGATCTGAAATGAGATGAAATATTATACAATAAAACATTAATAATTTAATATGGATAACAAGCATTTTTTTTAACAAGCTGCCCTTCATGTATCATCATTGTCTGTGGGAGATAAAACATGATGCATCATAGATATTTAAGAGATGAACTATCTGATACATACAGATGCAATTAATCATCTTTTTTTCTTTTCTTCTCTGTTACATGTTTTTCATTCACAATTCTTGATTGAATACATGTACGTGTTTCCATGAATTCATCTACACTCATCATTTAGAATGCATGCATTGTACAAATCGTCACCTTTCAACAAGAAGGCTGAAAATGTGGGCAGCCCCTGAAATATTGAATATTGACAACATAACAAATACAACACATAGATATAAAACAACAACATATAAGTAAATATATTATAGATTTAAAGGGAAGTCCAATCTTATAAGCAAACAACTCTAAAAGAAAGCACAAAAATCAGAGAAGAAGACTGGTGACAGTTTGAACAAAATGGAACAGAAAATAGGAAACTTATGAATTGTATAAAATTGTAATCACTTTATGATACATATGGGAACTTCAAATTGCCTAAATCCATAATGTCACTGTGATGCAGATGTACTGTAGTGCCGGACAACTTGCCTAGTTGCTCCAACACACAAAATGACTAAAATTTCTTGTTTTTTCTTCAAAATGTGTCACTCAGGGGTGTCTTTTCTCTTCAGGGGACCTATAAGTTTACATACGATCCATAAGATATTTTGAGTAGTGCCCCAAGGGAGAAGGCACTCAGGAGAAAATCTGAAATTATTGATATTTTTGTACATGACAAACGGGAGAGTTGTCTGTGACTATGTTACAATCCACCCAAAAACTTGCCAATTTGAAATTTGCATACAGCTATAGTGAGTGACCTCATATTTCAAACATTCATAACTCTATTATTATTGGTCCGATCTATTTCAAACTTTCGTCATTCAGTTTCTCTTATTTTTCTGTTCTCATAGAATGTTAAACAAACAAGACATCCATGTACATGTACATGTATGTAACCTAAAATGCAAACAAGAAATGAAGGGATAAGCTTAAACAGAATCCTACTACAAGACTTGTCTGTCTGCAAACTGCAAAGGATCACATCCTTGAACATACCTGCCCACTAAGTGTGCTTTGATGACATGAGTACATATGAAAGAATACTTCATGAGTGGAAGTTCTTGGAATAATCAGCTGCTTTGGAAGACTATTCTAGCAAACAACATACTTCAATGGAATATCACAAATATTCTTCCATTATAAAGGACATCCAAACAGAATCTTGAGCAGATTATGCGTGCGATGGACAATTACAGAGGCTCTTTGACGGAATCTTTGACTTTTGTATGCATAGATGAATGGATTGACCGCTGTACTAAGGGCTAATGTTATATTACAAGCACTGGAGAGACTGAGGAATACGTGCGAGTTGCCTAAGCTTGTGTTTGCCATGTATGTGAAGTAAGCTAAGCAGGTAGGTAAGAAACATAGGATGAAGCTGCCTAGGATGAGTCCGACAGTTATAGTGGCCTTGATATCCTTCATCAAGCGAGGTTTACGCCTGACACCATTCTTGAAGAGAACAGCTATCTCGAGCTGTGCCACACGGCGGGTCTGCCGTCTCGCCTCTCTGAACATGACGAAGTAGAGGAAGACCATGATGAGGAGAGGGATGATGAAACATGCTGTGAAGAGGAAGATGAAGTACTCATGAGGCAGGATGAAGAGATAGCTGCAGACTGGGAGCGGGGTATCCATTGCATTGTGCCACCCAAACTGGGGCAGGAGACCGATAAGCAAGCCTAAAGACCAAGCTAGGAAGAGGTAGACATTCACTCGTAATTCCGACATGATCACAAAGTATCTCAGAGGTTTAGTCACAGCGGTGTAACGATCAACGGCTATCAAGAGAAGGTGGAAAATAGAGACAGGGAAGTTTATCATGAGAAGAGTAAGACTCCAAAGGCATGTGGTGTATTGGCTGATGTCCGTGGTATTTGAGACAACAAGACATAATGGAGCCAAGATCACATAGAAGAGGTCTGCACATGCTAGACTAACAATATAAGTATTTGCAGGCACTCTTAAGATGGACTCTCGCTGGTAAGTGAAGATAATTAACATGTTCCCAATGGCGTTGATGACAATAATGATGGCAATGACCACGTAGATGGCCACATCCGACATCCTAAAGATTTCAGCTTCCAAGACGGAGGAATTTAACGTCATCAAGGAATCTTTCCATAAAGAGCCATACGTGACACATGGCGAATCCGTATACAGATATCCATTGCCTCCTGTAGCTTGAAAAATGAGCGCAAAATATCATCTAATTCCAACTCGACTTCCTCAGAAGTGATAGCTGCATCATCCTCTATGTATCCCTGAGTTACCGTGGCAACAGGAAGACCTTCCCATTGATGATGCATTGCACCTATAGGAGCAGGTGTTTCGCACCTTCCAGGCCATCCATGTTCAACACCTCTCCTTTGTATTCGCCAACCAAGTTGTTTCCATCACCCTGGAAATGATCACTGCCAGATGAGGGCTACCTTAAATATGATCGACAGCACTTGACTTCACACCAACAATGGTGGCGGTATAGTCTTTGAGATGAAATTTGCTTTTAACCTTTAATTTTTCCTCCAACAATCTTTGGGTCAAGGCTTTGTGGGTTCATTTATCAGCCAGTACATTCTTTAGCTTCCATAGTGATTGTTGCCATGTGTTGATGACAGAATGCATTAATATCATAGACAGGGACCTAAGTGTGCTCGATCAGATAGTATATAGCTTTGGTAAGCAAGGAGCCCCAATAGCATTTTCTTCGCATTTATAGTACATTAATCGCAAGATACACACAATCACTACTGCAAAATTGGAGTAGAAAGCAAATAAGAGGTAAACACAAATAATATCCAAAGTTGTGACCCGTTAGTGTTTTTTTTCCATTTTTTTGTTTGCTTAGTGTTCGTTTGTTAGTACCTAAGTTTATTTGTTTTGCTTTTTTTTCCTTTTTCCTTTCCAAAGTGGATCTTAAAGATACTATGTCCCTTTTGCAGCCAACATCAAAATCTGTAGAACTTTGCAGGAATTATGAATATGTCATGTATGTATCTGTGAAATTTAAACGTTAGCAGTGTCCTAATATTCAAATTATGCAAGGAAACCCGTTTACTTGCTAGACTTCACTGTCAGACACTATTGAGTGACTGACTGGCTTTTTCATCTTTGGTAATAACATACATAAAATGAGCTGTAAAGGGTACATGAGCATTTGTCTACATCAATAACCCACTTCTTGTAATGGCCAAAATTAAACTGATTGAATCTTTGCGCAGCATAAAACGTACGACCATTCGGTACAATGGTCTGAAAAATCAGACTATTACTTACTGGCTCTATAGCTCCTAAGTCGATTCGACAACTAATAGTCGTTATTTTCCCACTTAAAGACATTTTCAAGCCCCCTTTTTTTTAGGGAAGTTCTAAAGTAGTATTGTCTTCCAAATGCCGTTGGAATTTAACCTTTTCATTTTTTTGGCCTGCAAATGGGACATAGTACCTTTAATTCAACCGTTCTGTTTTTTCATACTTTTTTCATAGTTTTTTTCATTTGTCTACCGGTATCCCTAAGATGAACAGGTTCACGCTGCATTGTTATTAATACGACTCTTCCCATTGTGGTATACATTAAATTGACAAGAGCTGCATTTACACTACAACCAAAAATCATTGATTTTTCTCAAAATCCTGTATTCTGCAAACACGACAGAAAATCGAAAGAAAACCTCTGGACTGGAGTGTTGATTTTATAAACGCCTGCCGAAGTTTCACTAATTTTTGCTCACGTGACTCTCCTCGCTTCCATGCTAATGCATGCAGGGCACCGACGAGTGTCGCATATGTACTACTCACCCAAAATTAGAATGAGCAAACATCTACAGTTTTTTATGGGTTTTTCCAGTAGTGTAAATGGTACCGGTAGTTCAAAAAATCGATGATTTTTCAAAATGTTGTTTGAATGTGTAAATGGGCCTAAGGACAATACAAAAAGAAACTACTTGTATGAGGAAGTCTGTTAAACATTAACGTCTGAACAAGGCATTGCCAGATTCTGATAATCGCTCATGCATGCCGATCTAGGCGCTATTTTTCCCCTTTTTATTTTGGCTTATAACTTTTGAGTTACACCTGTAGGACTTGCATTGGTCTGAAACCTGGCTCATTTCTTCAATGTCTTCACCTATTGATTGCCCGTGTCCTCTAAATTTTCACATTTTATTATTTTGTATGCAATTACCAATCACGCTGAAGTTGAATAGCGCCCTCATGCTGCTAACTCCATTTTCCTCATAACTTTTGTTCTAAGACTCTCATTTGTCTTGAAAGTTGACACTTTTTTTAAATAGTAAGCTTATCACTTTCTATATCTTCTACGATTTTCATGTTTATCGCATTTACTGTTGTACGTTCACTACGTTGTATGATTTGTATCTTTACATTACCATTGTCCATATCCTTATCAATATTTATGCATGAACGATTATGGATCTCTTGATAATAACACCTTGCTGCTAAATACCATTTACTTATTGCTTTTGCTTGAAGACTTGCATTGCCCTCCTACCTTAAACTTCAGTTACAGAAATTCATTTAAGATTGCAATTTGCATGTCTTTTTTTATATTACCAGTAAACCCTCTGCGATAACCCTTGTGTGCCGTACACACGATCACAGGTCAAGTTCCTCTCATTCTCTTTGTGTTATGAGTTATGACTAATGTATAGTATTCATACTACAAGCAACATCTTGACCATGCTTCATCAGCAATAGTTGCACACCCTTAAAAAAATAGACGGACAGACAGCAAAAGCCTGTTGTCACTGACTCGCTGTACATATCCTATCATACAATACACTTGTGGATATCCATCACCATCACCAACTTGCATCCATTCAGACTTGTGGACATTTGCAAAGACTTATAACCCCTTTTGCCAGAACCCAACATTGGAACTAGAACCCAACCCAATGCCACCAAAATTAATTCTTTCCAGCATCTACTAAATTACATAAGGACTTGGTGGACTACACCTCAAGGCTCAAAATACACGGGGGCGACAGGCGATTCGCCCCCGTGAGCTACAGAATCGCCTCTGTAAGATTGCTCACGGGGGCGATTGCAAAATTGAAAAATCGCCCCCGTGGAATTATGAAATACAGAATTAAAGATTATCTTTTCTGTTATAAATTTCACACAATATTGAGTTTAAAACCTTAAATCAATGTAATGGAACTATGGAAGTAAGATTAGCGTGCAGGATTCCTCGCTCAAATTTATCGGTGTCTGGAGGCCACCATATTGTTAACAAATGTACGCTTATTCGCCGCAAGATGGCGCTTTATCGCCCATTTCCACATCTCTATGAGTATTACCAATACAAACAACGGAAGCTCGCAGTGCAGAGTGGCCGCTTCAGCAGCGGCTATACCGCGATGGTAGTACCGGTGTGCATGCTGCCGCGCCATATCTGCTGGAACTAGAGGCGATCGCGATGGGTGGTATGAGAGCATATTGAGAAGAAGAGGAAGACCAAAGATGTTGTGGAACAGTGGAAGGATATGGTAAAGACTAAAGAAAGAATGTAATAAGGTTGCTCTGAATGATGAGGACTCTGACGAGGAATGTGCAGAACAGGAAGAAATGGAGAGAATGTCATCACGGGATTAAAGTCAGTAACCCCATGTAACTTATAAAGTTGTAATCTTGAGGGAAAATGCCGACTTAAATAAGTGATTATCATGAAATAGCAAAGAATTTAGGAGTATCATGGGTAACAATTCAATGGAAATTTGTATTAAAAAAAGAGCCCCCGTCATTACTACAAGAGCCCCCGTGAAAGCTCAAGGGGGCTCTTTTTTTTTGGAGGAGCCCCCGTGGAAAAATAAATAATTTGAGGCTTGCTACACCTCCTCAAACACCTTCAAAAATAAGAGGTGTCGAATGCCAGGCTTTGTTACAAATAGATGTAGCATTGTTTTAAATGCACAAATGTACAGTGTGTGTCAAAAAAAAGTTTACACCTAGCAAATTGCTAATTATTTAAAAAATCATCTATGAACAGTAAATTATTATACATTTTATGAAAGAGTGTTTTATCCCAAATCATTTGGTATCATTTTTGTGTGGTATGTGTTCACGCTTGGATGAGCAGGAGGATTTGTTTGCGAGCGTGCAAAAATCGCCAAAGATGCTCATGTGATGTTTAAATAAAACAATTGGGATTTGGGTATTAAATCGGTTTTTGCAGATCCAAATAACATCCCTAACAAAATTAATCATGCCACGCATATCAAATATCAAATATCAACGAACATGTGTGCGTGTGTGACTTTGCTTCTGCAAAAAGCATATGCAATGCATTTCATTTGATTCATTCAATTCATTCTCTTACTCCGCTAATCCCAACATAATACATGCTGTAGGCATCACTTTGGCGCAAGTCGATTTTTGCACTCTCGCAAACAATGCCTCCTGTTCATCCAAGCGTGAACACATTCCACACAAAAATGATACCAAATTATTTGGGATAAAACACTCTTTCATAAGATGTATAATAATTTACTGTTCATAGATGATTTTTAAAATAATTAGCAATTTTCTAGGTGTAAACTTTTTTTTGACTCACACGGTACAGTAGCTCCATGTAAATATATAATCCTTTTAAAAATCCACTTGGCACTCAAGCAGAGTACATTGAGTGATTTCAAGTTCGGTGTTGAAAGCTGGTGTTGGTGTTGTGAGAACACCAACACCAGCTACAACACCGAACTTGAAATCATGCTGGTGTTGAGGTTGACCTCGGAAAATATGACGCATTTCCGGTAGTCTGTGTTGAAGGCTGGTGTTGAATGTCGTCTGCTGAACCGAGTATTGCGGTTGGTGTAGACGATTTACGTATAATTTTCCCATTCACCAACACCAGCCCCTAGGGATTGGGAAATTCATTATTTAAGTTTGGTGTTGGTGTTGGTGTTGCAGTATACCACAGGTAACTATGCGTGCATCTGTCACAAAATCTCACGATCAAGCCAAGGTAAAATCCGGGGTAAAATCCATTTTCCAGTCAAAACAACTATAAATCATGGAAGCTATATATGTTTATCAAGAGAAATGATATTTTCTCTATTCATTTTTTAATATGACTTTACATTTGATATTCGATATGATGTAAATTTATTGGAATTTCTGAAAGGATTATGCTTTTATCGCAAGACTTTTCGCCAGTAGAGTATGACGTCACTCGGTGTTGAGGCTGGTGTTGAGCTATCGATTATAGCGATCGGTATCGTCCTTCTAAACTGACCGTCGGTGTTGGAGCTGGGTTTAGCAGCCTTTCCACGCTCTCAACACCAACACCAACACCGTACTTGAAATCACTCATTGTACCTTATGAAAAAGAGAAGGAAGAAGATGATTCTTCTTTCCTTCCCATTTTTTATTAGACTTCTGAACCAGAGTTTTAAAACCATTTGTCTTTCTTCTCTGTCCATCTCTTTTCACCATGATTCTCACTTTTATTCTCTTATTCTTAAAATCTTAAATGGAAAGGTAAATACAAAAAATAAGCAAAATCATATGTACATGTAACAAACTGTGAAAAACATTTAAATCAATGAAATGTACATTACTTTTAGTACAGTCATAGCAGATTCACAATCAAACACAATTAAATTTATACAAAGGACAATATTCACATTTCACTCTCAACTAAAAAAATAATTAACTAAGTGTTAGATTAGATTTGATTTTGAGTTCCAAGCTTCCAAGTTGGACAGACTTAGATCTAGACAGTAGACCCTAGACCTAGACCCTTGCCTTTTAAAATTAGTTTCAAAAGAAAAAACAACGACAAATAATCAAACACTTCTCGTTACTAGTAATCTAACAGATATATGTGAGCAATTTCTGCACTTTTTTCCTATGCTTTGCCTTTACAAAGGAAAAGAAATAATTGAAAATCCATGGCCATAACTAGTAAAGCCCATAGCCATGATAAAAGAGACGCTGACGGACATGCACCTCCCCCGCGCGCCGCCAGGCCAGGCGTAAAAAGTTTCCGTCTCCGCTGATTCGGGAAAGCGGCGCTGCTGGACTACAAAAGACCAACATATTATTGCCGCATGCCATGTTATAATTACTTCATTGATGGGATTTCCACGTAACTCTTACATGCACCGCACCAAGACAAACTTTAACAAAGGTGAAAATAGGAAGGAGAGGTAAATTAAACAAGAAAAAGATTCCTACCTCAGAACTTCACATTAAAGTCACAATCCACGGCATGCATTTCTATACCATATGGGTAGGTATAAACAAGTGATCAAAAAAGCCTATTCAAATGTTGCCAATTGGATGATTACCTAGAAGGAATAGCGATCTATGGTAACGCGGTGAGAACAGTCGGCGAATTTAGTCGGCGCCGACATTTGTCCACCGACAACTGTCGGCGCCGACTAAATTTGACCAATCAGAGGCCTGGAAAATAGTCGGTGACAATAAAATTGTCGGTGAAAATGGTATTAGTCGGTGAAAACCACCGACTAATTGTTTCATGAAACGCCCCCCAGATGTATCCGAAGGGGAGGGACGCGGTTTCCAGGGGAAAGAAGTTAAACTACGAGTACAAAAGCCCATCAGATCTATAATGTACTTTTATTAGGGTGTTTACATTTTTAGCTCATCCGGCCCGAAGGGCCCGATGAGCTTATGCCATGGCGTGGCGTCCGGCGTCCGTCCGTCCGTCCACAGTATTCAAAATGCTTCTTCTTCGTTATTTTTCAACCGATTTTGATTCTGATTGTTTCATATGATAGGGCTAGGAGGGGGATTTAAAACTTTTACACAGAATCGTGAAATTCATTATCTATGCTAATTTATGCAAATTTATTCGAAATCACAAAAAATGCTTCTTCTCCTTCATTTCTCGACCGATTTTGATTTGGTTTGCTTTATCTGGTAGAGCTCACTTTGGTACACTAAACTTCTACACAGAATTTTAAAATTGTCCTCCATTAATTAATTATGGTAATTTATGCAAATTTATTCCAAAAATAACAAAAATTGCTTCTTCTCCCTCATTTCTTGACCGATTTTGATTTGGTTTGCTTTATCTGGTAGAGCTAACTTTGGTACACTAAACTTCTACACAGAATTTTAAAATTGGTCTTCATTAATTATCTATGCTAATTTATGCAAATTTATTCAAAATCACAAAAAATGCTTCTCCTTCATTTCTCGACCGATTTTGATTTGGTTTGCTTTATCTGGTAGAGCTAACTTTGGTACACTAAACTTCTACACAGAATTTTAAAATTGGTCTCCATTAATTAATTATGGTAATTTATGCAAATTTATTCCAAAAATAACAAAAATTGCTTCTTCTCCCTCATTTCTTGACCAATTTTGATTTGGTTTGCTTTATCTGGTAGAGCTTACTTTGGTACACTAAACTTCTACACAGAATTTAAAAATTGTTCTCCATTAATTAATTGTAATTTATGCAAATTTATTCCAAAAATAACAAAAATTGCTTTTTCAACCAATTTTCATTCCATTTCCTTTAGTTTCTATTTAATCTTGTACAGCTAAATGAAATTATGTCCCTTCCAGGGCATCAAAGTTCAAAAGTGTACCACATAAAATTTACGATATTTGTTGTTGCGAGATGCGGATGAGCGCTACGTCATTGACGTTCTGGTTATTTAATTTCATAAGGTACGAAATATGGATAAGTTCATACAAAAGGCAAACCTCAGTTTGTTTGTTTGTTTTATTTCCGTATAAAAAATCAACATGCATTCAGTAAAACAATAACGAATAAAATTATGAATTACAAGATAAAATAAATGGCTGGATAGCCCGTATTCAGCGGCATCGTTACGATGCCGCTGGTCTTCCATGGGGACCAGAATTGGTACATTAAAACAATACAATAAACATAAACAAACGACAAAGAAAAATGGCAAAACATAAATTCCCAAGCAGTATATAGTAAGAAATTAAATATCAATGACAGACAGTAGAGAAAAGAAACTAGTACTTATAGAAACAGAAGTATGATCCCATGCGGAGGGACAGGGCAAAGAGACCAGATTGTCATTGTCTGAAAGAAGACCGCCCCCCCGTACTAGAGTTGCAATCACAGAACTGTAAAATTACAGTTCTGTGGTTGCAATTCATGTTATAGGCCCATTGGTTAGGTATGGTATACTATTGGCTCTTGTCGCAAAGCCCGGTTTCATTCTCCGGCTTTCTATCCATTCGGCTTATAATAATTCCCCTCAGGCCTATATAAGATATTTGTAATTTCTGACATATCGTAATTTGGAATGAAAAATAAACTGATTTCTTTCAATAAAAATGAAATGCCAGCATATTATGCCTGTCGCAGCAAACTTCAAATCAATCGTATTATGATTTAATTGATCGACTATTGACAACATGATGTATCAGGGGCGGCGGAGTGTTTTCCAAAGTGGGGAGGGGGCACCAACAAAAAAGGGGGCACCTTCAAAGAGAAACATCAAAGCGAAGAGATTGATATATATCCATACATTGTGATTGATACATTATCAAGAATGACTTCAATATTTGTTTTTTTCTTTACATGGTCCAAAATACGTGACTGCTTAGCATCATACTTGGCAGTTGGGTGTGCTGGTCTAAAGATTTATTTGCGAACGAGCAAGATAAGAAAGAAGACAACAAACTATTTGTGAGGTCCCAATACGACCAATTAGATCTTACAAAGAGGGAAAACAATCCTGATGTGGTTTTAAGCACTGAAAAGACATTTAATAAGTTACATAATAAAATCAATTATAAATGCGAGCAAGCGTAGTGAGCAAGCTTTGGGGAAATTCGAGAAAAAGTTGGTCTTAATTGCTTTAAATTAGGGGCACATGTTATGGCAAAAGAAAAAGGGGGCACTTATCAGAAGAGAAAAGAAAACTTAAGAAAAGAAAAGGAGCACGTGTCAAAGTTAAAAAAAGTCACTTATCAGATTTGGTAAGAGGCACTTCCCGTGCCTGAAAATGGGCACTCACCAGAGAAAAAGGGCACCTAAGAGAATGTAAAAAGGGGCACTTGTCGATGGAAATTTGACACCTATCGGATTTTAATAGGAGCATTTATCAGAGGTGAAAAGAGACATTTATGAGAATGGGAAGGGGCAGGGGCTCTTATTAAAAAGGAAAAAGGGGCACTTATCAGAAAGAAAATGGCACCTATTAGAGATGAAAAGGGACCCTTGTCAAATTAAAAGGGGCACCTCTCAGATTTGCATAGGGGCAATTATCAGAGGTGGTAAGGGGCACTACAAATTAAAATGAATCCCTCTTGCTCGCTTTCTCCTCTCACTTCCTTCTTGAGTGCCCACTGTTATTTGACACGTCGATTCTAAATTTATTTATCCAGTGTTCGAGTATATTTGGAAATGGTTAACGTAAACAAAATAATTTGTATGTACTTTTAGAATGATGTTACACCGTAAAATGAAGACGACGCACGTAGGACGTACTTGCTTTTTTGTAATATTATTAAGCAAATTATGTGCTACAAAAGCCGTAATATTTTCATAGTAAGCCGATGTGTAAATGACAGATGTAATTATAGCTAAAGATATATGATCGACATCTATGACGCATTCATTACGTACTTTTCCATTTAGTTGGAAGCTGGCGTAGCCCCCCCCCCCCGTCCATATTAGCGAACATGCTCGTTAAGTTTCATTATTTATTTCGATTAATGACCCGTACAGTATCGTGCAGCCATAGAAACAGTCATTAAAAATATTTATGAAACGGGAGAGAAAGGGGAGATTGTCATCAAATTGTCAACGGCAACTCATAAACTACGATTTCATTCATTGTAAAACCGTTTTAATTTATTACAGATGAAAAAGGGCATTTTCTATTTCCATGGTTACTCATGTTAGATGTCAGAGGGACAGGCAAAAAGAGCGAGAGAGAGAGAGAGAGAGAGAGACAGCGCGCTCAAAGATTTGATTCATCTTGTTTAATACTTTGCAAGTTATTGTCGAACATTGCTGATCGGTAATGTTGATAATTTCAAGCTTATAAATACTATGAATGAGTTTTGTTTGAATGTTTTTGTGTCATGCTAAATCCCATAAATTTTATTGTACCACTTTAATTATTGCTCATACTTTTTCGTAAGATAATGATGACGATGTTCCCCTCCTCCCCCGTCATGCCGGTCTATTTCAATAAGCAAATTTTCAATGTTGCCTGCATGCAAGATACACTGTTTGCCCATTAAGTTGGAATAAATTCATTTTTACCTCTTTTCATGAAATGAGCATATTATTTATCCTTGAAAGATAAAGTTTCATCTTCTTAGATCAATCTACAGAGCCATTAGAGATTGATTAATAAAGTTCTGAGAAGATATAAACGTTATCTATCAAGAATAAGCAATATTATCACAATCATTTTCATGAATCGAGGTAAGAAAAATTACTCAAACTTTATGCAAGGGCAACAGTGTATTTGGGGAATACTTGCGTGCCACCTGCCTTCCCGAAAAAGAATCTGGCTAGATCTTCTACTGCAAACCCAAATACTATATCATTATATCCTCCTGTAATTGTATTTTAAGCAAATATTTATTTCTTTTCTGTTTATTTGTTTATTCCTTCCCAATGTTCATGTGCGTGTGTATATAAAGGTAATTTTCTTCAGGGCAATATTAATTTCGGCATACTAACATATATTTTGACTCTCACTGAATTCAAAATCAAAACTAATGACAATTATCACATATTAGTATATACGAATGTTGATTAAGTAATATAATTGTTTATTTATTCAAAAATCACATTGCAGCCCAAAGGCTGAATTGCACGATTTATTACAATATAATTGAATATTGAAACCAGAGCACCTCACCAGTGGTTAGGACATTAACAAATGAAACAAACGAATAAACAAAACAAAACAAATGCATGAATACAAACTAACAAAGATGGATTATACTGAATCATTGGCAAACAATGCTTTGTTCTCGATTATGTAGAAAATGTAATTCTAATTTATATCTCAGTGATGCAAAGCGTGCTAATCATGTTACATTATGAATGTTATCAACTGGCCAACTAATTAATCAGCGGGAAATTGACCGAATTAATAAATGCAATCCAGTTTTCTCTGTAAGGGTTGACCTATGAGAAGATGCGACGTGAACCGAGTTTCCTCTTCTTTTCGCTTTTGAAATTTGGTTGCACAACCTATCGTTTTAAGATGACAAAGACTTTCGAGAAATTAACTAAGGCAATTTCAGTACCCTATTGTATTGTATGTTTCACGGGTTATGTCTGTGTATAATGCTCGCACATTTCAAAAGGTGACGTACAAGGCCACTGAAATTGCCTAAAAGGTTGATTTTTCGAAAGAAGTTGCGATCGTGTTTTTTGTTAGGCCGAGCAGAATTTCTTTTATAACATATTCATGATTTTACGAGATTTTAACAGCAATTTGAAGATTATTTATTACAATCATGTCCACATTTAACTAGGAGGTGAAGAAGGAGGTATAATTTTGTTCTTGATCGGCAATTTGTCGGGGGGGGGGGTGAGGTACACTGCCCCCTTAACCTTTCGAATATGCTAGTGACGCGTCTTGGATATGAAAAAGGGTAGACTAGCGAATACCAATAATATATAAGCAAAAAACCTTTTTGCTGACCAGTTTGGTCGGAAAAAGGTTTTCACATCTCGTCCATTCAAAATAACGAAGTAACTATTCAAAATATGACTACCATTTCTACTACTTAGGTTTTCCTAAATTTTTAGTATGTTTATTACAAAGTGTACTGCAGTGGAATAAATTCTTTTGCAATTAGTTTGGGGTAAATTGCTTTTTTGACTGGACTACTCCAGCCGGCCAAACCATTTGCCGATGAATGAAAACATTTCACGACCGTCAGAAACCCCTTTGCAATCTTTGTTCACTTTTAATGACCAGTAATTATTAGAAGTCTGAATCAGTCGTACCTCCATTGTGATTTGGATTCTGAATAAACTTTTCAAAAATATTTTTGCGGATTTTTCCCCAAAAGGAATTGCCAAGCAGTTTTTACATAGAATTTTGGCTTCATACTTATACTACTTAATGCCTTGGCACTTTTTGAAGGACTCCTTAACGTCTCTTCGGAAACGATTGTTGAAGAAATAGTAAACGAAGAAATTGACGATATGGTTAGTAACTCTGATTTTGAACAATATTGCAAGAACTTGTGACGTGTGAATATTTGTGTGCATCATGGAATGAGGAATAATTGGAATGACCATCTTTGGAATCCACGTGACGAAGAAGAATATAGTTATGACGAGGAGCATGCGTGTCGTGTTTCTTCCGTAGTCATGTTTCTTTTGGTTCTTTATTTTTGGACGATTCGCAACATGGTCATGTTGATGAGAGGGTGTTGCTAAACTTGCTATGGACGACGAGGCTTGAAAAGGGTATGGTTTTATATGTCTTGGATGTAATGGTAAGGGTTTCTTGGGCTCTGATGGTATCAATACGGACCAGCAACATCACTTTCTTGAGAATGCGAAGCGTTGTTGGAGCATCCTACAATCTCTAAATGCGATGAATGTAGATTTGTTTCGGGCTGGTCTACTCTCGAGTTCGACTCGGATGAACTTATGGCAGCTATATGGAGTTTATTGTTTACCAGGTCGGCGTGAATCTTTGCTCTTTTTCGGAGGAAAGCGTAGATGAGAGCGTAGAAGAGAGTGGTCGTCGTGAATGAGACGAAGAACAAGGCTGCAAAGGTCATCTCAAATTCGAGATAACCCCAGGAGTTGGATGACGAAGTTATACATAATCGTCTCCCATCGCAAATATCTACATGTGGTTCCGTCAAAACGGCAATGCCCATGCTGAAAGCGGTGGCGAAGACAGCGCAGATTATCAGTAATGAAAGCGACATCCGCACCGTCTTACGACGTCGGAGTGGATGACATACGACCACGTAGCGATCGATGCTGATTGCGATGGTCAGTAAACGAGAGGTGTGAGCTGTGAGCTCTCCCGTGATCGCTGTCATCTGACACAGACCATCGGTGACCAGATCAGGAAAACCACTTATGACGATGAATACAGGTGTGAATACGCAAGCGATGAAGTCGACCGTTGCCTGGGCCATGATGAGGATATCCGTGCTCGTCTTCCGTTTCTTCCATGCGTAAGCTTGGAGAATGATGGCATTGCCGGGTAGTCCTAAAAGTAATGCCATCACGTAGAAGGTTAGATTGACCATTTTATTATTGCTAATATCAACGTCAATCGTCCCGAAATCGTTAATTTTATCAGAATGACAAGAGTCATTAATAATCATCAATTCATGGAAATCATACATCTTATCAATCAACTTTGACGTTAGATTACTCGGGCTAACTTCAAAGCTCAACAGGTTGAGGTGTCGTCGTCGAGTGGTTTAAATACTTGAATGGAGATGCAAAAGTCCTGTTTGTTTGCTTTTAAAATCTAAATTGCTTCTCTCCACACCTGGTACTAAAGTTGGTACCCGTAGGATGCAAAAGTCAATGTGTTTTGTTCAGCATTGTAAGCGTCTGTAAAATGGTGCCTGGCTGGCTGAAATGCTTTCCGAGAAGTGGAGAAGGTGCATACAGTGTGTGTGTTGGTAAGCCTGAATCCGATGAACTGGTTCACAATTGTGTCAAGTATCTAGAGACGTCGTACAAGTATCAAGCGCTATGTTAATCCAGGATGCTATTATATTTGACATGACATTACTGATATCAACCAATCAGATATCAATATAGGCTGAACTAAAAAGATGTAATTTGATCATTCCTCTGTCTTTACGATGAATCGCTAGATCGGCCTAAATTTCGTATGTTACAGAATGATTAGGGAAGGGTTTGAGAGGGTGGAGCACATTCCTTTATGGAAGTGAGTCGCTTACCGGTATTTAATACACGACTCTCTCAATGCTGAAATGACATGGCAACGGGGAAACAGCATATCCGTATGTGAAAGCAAACATTCGATATAAAGAGGTAAAGTGGGTGCTGTCTGTTGCTTTGGCAATATAAACAAGGATAAGTAAAACCTCGTCATTCAGTTTATGAACATTAAGGACGATTTGCACGTCGACACAGTCGACTGGTACGTGATAAGTCATTTTGAAGTTCTGCGTATGCGTTACGTCGTCTCCATCGTCCATGTCTGAATCGAGAACGCGTCGACCAGTTTGACGTCCGCTCCAGATCTAGAACACCGTTCTCATTTATGACGTCACTTGAACGAGAAAAAAACCAAAGAAATACATCAAAAAATGATAGACTTAGAATATGATAAGGAAGAGGAAGAGAAAACGAGATAAACAATTCAGAATAACATAAAGATGGAAAGATATGGAGAAAAAAAACTTAAGAAAAACACAAGGAAAGATAGAAAAGGGGAGAGAGAGAGAGAGAGAGGGGGGACATGATAGAAGGATGAAAACAAAGAATAAAGTAAGAAAAGATAGAAAGAGAAAACTAGAATCGTTTAAGTTTATATAATATGAGATCATCCATAATACATTAACACGTTAGTTGAATTGAATTGAATTGCCATTTACTGTCCCTTTCAGGAAATTCTTTTTTCACTGGTTTACAGTCATTGTACATGTACATAATACAAGAAGAAATACATAATACAATAATAGTAAATGTACATCGTCACAAACATAATAACATTCTGAAAATGATTGTTACATTGGAAACGGAACAATATATACATTGATTGCAATATAATCATCAACTGCATCTATGTTACCATTTCAAGTGAAACAAATGACTTCAATCTTCTCTACTCTCTACTTTTATGTCCTTTATCACCTACGATTCTTTGAGAGAGATTCTACCCCATTTCTAGAGAGCATAGACTGTGAAACGTTTTTCAGCCACTACTAGTATATATTTTTCTTTCAGTTTTACATGAGGGATTGATTCATTTTCAAGTTCAAGAGCGATCAAATGAAACATATCTCGAAGCAACGCAAGTCGATGGGATTAAGGAAGAAAGTGCAGCCGGGCGACTGATCACGCTGCAAAAATAATTTGGGACATGGGAACGCTGCACATTGCCCCCTTCCCCTCTCTTAAAAAATAGTGGGGACAAAAAAAGTAAATGGGGACAAAAAAAAGAAAAGAAAGAGAAACGGCAAAAAAAAAAAAAATAAATAAATAAATAAAAAACAATTAATAATTAGGGCCAAGATCAAGAAAGTGAAACGTAATTGCAAAAGGAACAAAAATTAAATTTGTTTCCCTTTTGTATTTGATACCGTTGTTATTGTCACTACTTTAAACCGGCAATTGAATTGTTGTACAACCGAAAATCAAATCGCCAGTTTCTACCGTTTGCAATGGTTTAATGAACGCTATCAATGTTCTTCAAAAATATTTCAAATATTAATGTTATATTAATTTGTGTCATGAAATAAATATAAATAGCAAAAAACTAAATATTTACTAAATAAAAGTAAACAAAATAAGATCTAATTTGAACATTTTATTTACGACTTTTAAATTAGTTTTTTCTGAGCCTGAATTTTGTAGCGGTCAAAATTGATTTCCAAAGTGTCGAAAAAATATTATATTCCTAGGAATTTTAAACTCCTTGATTCTATGTGACCATGGAAATGATTTCAACCAATTGATAAAGGTATTTTCAATGTAGCTTCCTTAAATAATACAGTCATGTTTTTATTATACTACCTACTGAAATATAATTTCTGTTGACAAAATACTTTAGTTCGGTCCCATTTGTTAAAGTTCGTGTTATGAAATCATTCTCGCTCGCTTCACTGAGAGGTCTGACTCTGAGTGACTTTCAGTTTCAGGTTTCACACTCCAGCGCCAGCTCCAGTATGGCAGTAGCGAGTAGAGTAGACTCGACTCTACATTGTTGGCAACTCTATACTGCTAAATTCTAACCTATGCTGGCTTAGTGAAAGTGATTTAGTCTATAATTTTTTTAGCTTGTCTTGAATATTGTGAATTTAAATTTGCAACCCGGTGACAAAACCACCACAAAATCAGACTTGAAGTCCCCCGGCCCCGCATTATCATGAATTTAGGGTCTAGACTCTAGACTATATTTATAATATTATTTTCAAAATTTCAATTAATTAATTTCTAAGACTAAGCTTTAAAATTATAAGTATGATGGAGGATTGTTTACAAACAAAGCCTTCTCTTTTGCCTTCAGTCTTGATCAGACGTTTTGATTTAACAAAATGTAGACCCCCTCTGCATCAAAGTATACAAATAAACACTAACCATCATAAATATTTATGCTTTATAATTATAATATTGTCTAATATAGTCTAGTCTAACTATAAAACATAATTCTTAGAAAATTTATGAAATATTGCTTGTAAACTTCTTCAGATTGCTGTTTTAAATCAACCGTCCTGATACAAAACCTGTCCGGACACACAACTTCTGGGTATAAAACTTGTCACAATTTGATGTTCCTAAAATACTAACCCAATGAAAAGAGAGAAATAGATTAGTGACATTCAAGGAAAATCACATGAAAATAAGAAAGTTATGAATTCTTAAAGTTTTAATCGATCAAACGCAACTTGGAAAATTCCACCAGTTCATGACTTGCTTTTCGAGGACCTCCCCCATTTGCTGTGTACTAAACCATTCATAAATTTCCATTTATATAAACATATCTGTTTGTGCATGGACACTAAATGTTTTTAAACAACACCTTTATGAATGATATAGATCTGATCCTTTATCAACAACCAAGAAAGTGGAATTTCATGACAATTTCACTACAAAGCAAATTGGAGGATTGGAGAGATGCTTTTTTTGCACAAAAGTAGTTACAGATTTGTTGCTAGCGACTAGTCTTATAGTAATTTTGTAGTATTTTCTCTTTTATTCACAATTTATAGAAGAGATTTGCCACAACCGAGTTGGTAGATAAATCTTTATGGTCGGGTTTATTGATGCAAGCTCACTGCTAATTATGTTTCCTTTCAGGTTGCAGCCTGTTCAGTTTATTTTATGTCATTGTCCAATATGTTTTTAATGTGTATTTTATGTAATATATCTGATTGTTATATGTAATTTTTTTTTTAAACTGAATGAAATAAAATTGAACTGAATTGAACTGAATTGAATACTTGTATTGAAATCTAATATTGCTATATACAAAACACACAACAATGGATTTGTTTTTATGTAATTTTAATATAGATGTGTCTCTTTTATCTGGTGTTCACAAACCTGTAGGAAAAAGTTACTAGATGGTCAAGTACAATTAGGAAGGAACTACTATTGCAATGGCCTCCAATGATCATGATTCATCCGCATGGGATCAGCCTGTCTACAAACACCCTCCATCGATGGAAAGTCCAAACAATATCAGTGCCAATACTTCCAACAGTTCTTCAGCAAGTGATGTCCTGAGACGGTCAAGTGCACCGCATGTGTCACAATCTGAACAACATGGAAAACAAAACTCCTTGGATGCCTCCTCTGCCAACTCCAGCATATCAAGTTCTGGCTCCATGCGAGTTCGCATCAAAGCCAAGTACTTGAGAGAGAGGAGGTCTCCTTTTGAGACAGGTAGGATCTTTTCTCTTTTTTTATTCTACATGGCATAGATGTATGTTAGGTTCCTTGCTCATTAATATAAGGTCAGGAAACGGATACAACTTTGCATAAGCAAAACTTTAAGATTAAAGAAAAAAAGAGTTAACATAATTTTCTATTAAGAACTTGGTATACCTTGATGTTGAACTCTCAAAATTAAGCCTGTATAGTATCTTTATTCATCTAATTAAGGTGGTAGACAATTTTACTCTCAAATTAAGAGTGGAGACATACATTACACACACATACACACACAAACAAAAATGGAGTTAAACCCCTTGAATGCAGTTTCGTTTTGGTATGTCACACATTTTCCATGGACCCGAGGCCAAGATATCTTTCACCACCATGAGTGGGTTATAGCAAGCTTAAAACACTTTTACTCATTTATGTTTCCCTATGGAAAATGAACCAGGTGGCTCATCCAGCACTCAATACCTGCCACCAGCCCTGCCAGGGAACTTGCCAGAAGGGTATGAAGTCCAGAGGGATGTTGCTGATGTACAGAGGCATAACATCATTGAGGATGTAACATCAGGTCAAGTCTTGAGCTCTGCAGAGGGTTACAAACAAGGTGGACTTGAACAGGTTTCAAATGCCGCATCTAAAAATGGTGTGGATGATGAATTTTCTGAAATCACAAGGCCTCCTGTTTTGACTGGTCATCATAGTCATGGTAAATCCATTCTTCATTGTAATTTATGATTAATTTCTTGGAAAGAAAATATTTGCATATTGAATGTATTCAGTTTCCCTTAGAACTTTGCCCAGGCATTCATGAATCTAGAGAACATAGTTACCTCAATACCGGTACTTGTTTGCCATACATGTTTATTTGAATTTTTTACCGGTAAAGTTGAAATTCATTATGTAATTGTAAATTGACATTTGCCTATGTTTATCTGAATTGTGTCAATTGTATTTTTTAAAATTCATTATGCAATTGTAAATTGACCTTTTTTTCTGAATGTGTATATTAGACATGTAAAAGGCAGACATTATGGAGGAAAAGGGGGCAGTGTATTTTGAAAGAAACTGGGAACTTTGTGCATGTTTATTTTTCATAATTATGTTTCTTTATTTTATTTTTTTGTAACTAAAAAGACCAATTTTTCATTCTGTTAATCTTTCTCCACATAAATTTCATTTGACTTGTACATACAGATGATCATAATCAGTCTGCAAACCAACAGAGCTCTTCCATACACCCAGTGACACAGCTACCTATGAGTTCATCGACTAACATGGGCATTACCCATAAGAAGGTATACTTTCCACTTGACTAATTACTTTTTATTCATAAAACATCTTTCAATTTACCTGCATGGCCGTTGTTTTCAATAAATTAAAAATAAGTATTCTTGATCTACATTACTTGAAGTACCTGCAAAGAATCATAATTATTGTTATAACATTAGATGTATTTGAATAACACGACAGTCTCAAAATATTTTAACTGTTTATTTACTGTATATTTTTCTAGATAGAAAAGAAATATTACGAGATCAGGGAGGATGCATCCTATTTCGACTTTGATATAGACTTGACAAATAATTGTGCTAGATGTTTATTTCTCTTACACTTGGTATGGTTTTGCAATACTTTCACTTAATCTGCTGCTATTGTAGACATCTGGTATCCTGAGACAAGGTGCTCCTACAAGTAGCAGTGCTCCATTTCATGGTTCAACCAGTGGTCTCCCAAGGGATGTCAGAGTCACTCATTTCAGCAAGGGTCAACGTCAGCAGGCCATGAGAGATCAGCTCTTGAAAAGGTAACAATCATTTATTTATGATTTTAAAAGAGATTTACAAAAGCTTGTTATTTCTGTGATGTTTGGTATTGTTCAAGGATTTTCACAACATATGAAGATATATATGAAACATCAAATTCATTAGTTCAGTTTTTACACACTGGCATGTAATGTTGTAATTTTTAGTGTTCAATGTTTTATCGTTCATAAAATATGGAAATTCTTCTCGTTGACCTACAATGTACGTAATTATTCGGAGATCATGCACACATGTACCTATAATAAGAGAGGACCCAAGTGATATGAGTATGACATACAGCCTTATACAGGTAACTATTACAACTTCCTCTCACCTTATCTCGTCTATTTTCCGTGTGCACCCCGTTATTTCTGAGTAGACGTTTCATTTGTTTTATAAAGTCATATTATTCAAGCTTTGATTTCTCTATGTATACTTTCTCCTACAGATCTGAAAATTCAAAGCCCACAAAGCGTTACTATCAGCCTAAACTGATATCGAGTGGTAGACCATCAGCATCAAAACCAGAAGAGACCAGGACAGCTCATTCTGATGCAGGTACCATGGCTACAGCTACAGCTGCAGCTGCTGCTGCTGTGGCTGCTACAGTGCCCCTCCTCAAGGTTAGATAAAATCCAACCAAGCTTTGAATTGATGAAAAACTAAATACTCTCAGAGATATTACAAGGGGTGGGAAATAGCTTTTTCCATACGTATTTTTAATTCTGTGAATCATTTTAGAAAATAAGAGGCTTGTCAAATTATGGTTTGATTAGATTATTGCTATTAACAACAGTCAATCCACTTTAAGTATCTACTATGCTAGTTTGTAGACAAATAATTATAGCCTGATTTTCCTGCTTTTTAAAATATTTTTTCAACATTTGGAATGGTTTGTCCAATTGAGATTCAGACTATATGAACAGTTTTTAGATGAAAGCTATTTCATCTGGAAACCCTTATGATCACAAAATGCTAGACATGAAAGAAAGAAAAAATCCTATGAAAGTATATTCTGAAATCAGCAAATATGCTGTGTAGATTTCATAGCAAATTTCATAACAAATTATCAAACACCCACTTGTTAGAGCAATATTCATTGCATTGTAGGTCATCATGGTACAAACCAGGAGTGTTAAGTTCTAATGGTAGCACTAGATGGCACAATGAAGTAAAGAAATCATATTGTCTCCTGTTTGTCTTCATTCTCCTATCTAGACCCAGAGTGATTTGGAGTCCAAGATGAACCATATCATGGAGAAACTGTCAGTCCTAGAGCATGTGGGCCATAGCGCTCCTCCCCCACCCCCCTGGGTATATCCTATGGGTCAGGGGTGGGGCGGTGGAGGCTATGATGCCCGACATGACTTGGGGGAGATGACACAGCGCAGGTTGAGTGAGCTTGAAGAATTGCAGAGACAACAACGAGAAATGCAGGTATGACAAGGTTCAGGAAAAGGTCTATACTAGATGTAGTGTTGATTTCTTTAATAGTCTTTTTCATTAGTGTTCAATGCAGTGTAAACCATCACTTGGATGATCCACTTCATAAGAACAAATCTGGGAAAATATTTGAGATAGAACTTTTAAGAATTCAGGACAGTTTTATTGATAATTAATTGATAGGAAGAAATTACCATCAGGATCTTTGTGCTGTGACTGTTGACTCAATGCATCTCTTCCAAATCTATTATTGTGAATATTAAAATATTCTCGAACATGACAAATAGCTAAACTCTTATTCTCAATTTCTTTATCAAGATTATTGCCTATTTCTTTTTCAGTTGGAATTGAGAGCCTTGTCCCAAATAAATGCAGACAGAGGCATAGAGGTATCTAATGGAATGCCTCCTCATCAAGGCACTCACACCTTCTCAGACCATCTATCACCTGGGGCCAGTCAAACTAGGCCAATGGAGCCAAAACAAGATGAAGAAGTCCTCCAGAAGACAGAGGCTGGAAAACCTCAGGTTAGACAGTCAGGCTCTGATCTGAAGACCTCATCACGATCAACAACAACAAAGGTTCCCCTTGCCAAGATGGACAGCGGAGAGCCTCTGAAGCCTCCCAAGAAACATGTGAAGTACACCCCAGCAGTGACTGTCCATCGTCTCCCTCAGGGTCAAGCGTCCAGTGGGGATCAGCAGAGGTCAGTTCATCAAGGGGGTGTAAGGGAACACCATGCTACTCAGACATCACCCCTAGAGACCCCTGCACCAAGAAGGCATGCACCCAGACCTCACTCCAAGGAGATCAGGTCAACTGGATTATCAAACATAGGTAAGCTTGGTTAGGATTATTTTGATCAACACCACATATAAAAAACAGAAAAAAAGCAATAAGTTGTCTACTAAAGGAGAAAATGGAATTAATAACTTTACCAGTATAACAAATTTGCTGAGAAGAAAATGTGCAAGGTCAGCCAAGCTGAATTTAAAGATAGTGGCACTTGGGGCCAGTTGCAAGAAACCTTGCTGCCACCATCGAAAATCAAGTTTTGACACATGTTTCAATGGGAAGTCCAATGAATTATACGTGTGTTGATTTCTTGCATTGTGCCCCTTTTTTTCTTGCAAAAAAGTGGAAAGGTGCATAGTCTAGTGGTTTAAGCACTGATTGAATGCAAAGGTCATGGGTTCCATCCCGACATGGCACTAATGTCCTTTTGCAAGACATTAATCTACATTTACCACTCCGTACCCAGGAGAGAAATGGAGATCTGGTATGATGACGAAAGCCTTTGTGAAAGAAATTGCCATAAATTATGCCCTCACTTTGACCTCATGGTAGGAAACTCCCCAGGAATTGGAAATTGTGCACACTGTGCATGAATGAATCCGATGACCAGGGTAATAGTAATATCTGTAAAGCGCTTTGAGACGGTATTCCATATTAAGTGCTAATATAAATCCGAATTTTGTATTACATGTATTATTAATTCTCAATCTATCGTGATTCCTGCAACCTGTGCATTGTTGTTTCATATTTGTAGTATAATCTCACTGTGTTTTAATAATGCAAGGCACACATTTTTATGCTTGTGTTGTGGGTAAACTTTCTCAGAGGTTCTTGTGATTTCTGATACATGTGTAGCATTCCAGGATAACAAGTGAGCCCTCTCTTGTCACACTATGCAACAGTTTCTAAGCTAACCATCTCTTGATTTGGGGGCAGTCCTTTATAGGGTATATAACTCTAGATTGTCAAGCAGTAAAGGAAGAAGAATTATTGCTTTGCAAAAGTTTTAAAAATAGGTAGGAGGGAGCAATGGAGATGAAATAAAGATCACAGTTGTTGTCAATGAATCTCACATTATTTGCAAACTTTCTTTTATTAGAAATAATTTCATAGAAAATCCTGAGAATGTTCATATATAGGTTCCAAACTAAAGAATGTATCAGTAGGTTTTAAGTGTAGAAAATCTGTCAATTGCACCACTATGTAATGTTATATCTAATTGTCTTTCTTTTACTCTGTTGAGTACTCTTTCTTGAGATGTCTCCCTTTACTTACTCTGCTCCTCCTTCTTTAATATCCTATCTGGCTGAGTTTGTTTGTGTGTGGCCTGATTTTATTTTGTTATTTTTTCTTATTTCTTATCATCTACTTTTGTTTCCCTTCCTGACTACCAAAAGGCTTCTTGGAAACCTTGATTGTGTGACTACACAGCTTATTTTAGAAATATAATGATACATGAGGAACATTTAATATAACACTTTCATAAAGGATGAATTATCAATGTACATGTACAAATAGTACAACTACAAGAGCAATATCTGTTATATTGCATAATCAGGGAGGGGGCTACTGGAGGAAATCCTTTCAAGTCATGATGAGGATGAGAGGACCAGAGATCTCAGGCAACGAGTCCAGACCAATCATCTTTCTGCTCTGAATGTCAACTCATCGAATTCAAGGTATGTCAGTCTGTGTATGTGTGATCAGGGCCCCGTCTTACAAAGAGTTACGATTGATCCAAATCAATCGTAAGTCCTCCAATCAATCGCAAGTTTGCAGTCTCCTATCTCTTATGTACATGGTTGCGATTGATATCAATCGCAAATAAGTTGCGATTGATATCAACTCTTTGTAATACGGGGCCCAGATGTACATTGTATGGTGTATGCAATGCTCAGCACTAATTTATTCCAGGGGATCCATGTGAAACATAGTACAGACCCCAGTCTATATATTTTGACAATATGGGAGTCCAGAGTGATTTTTTTTTTGGAGCCCTGTGTAAACAGACCCCTGTTAGAGTGGAGCCCTGGTGTGTGATTTAGTAAGCCTCAGTAAAATGAGTGTGCCTCAGTGATTGTGAAATGTTGCCTTTCCAAGAAGCTCCTGTAACTATTTCAGACTTCACGATCAGCTGCTTTTGGTAACATCATGTGGTAGCCTTACTGAAAAGGCTGTTAATATATATTCTTTCGTAAAAAGACACACACAAAAAACATGCTTATGGGGTGTTAAGGTAAGGAAAAAGTGAAGGAAAGAGAAAGAAGAGCCTCCAACTGTGAATACTCACTCAACATGGAAACCTAGAGAGAGCATCTATTTCTGACTTGTTTTCATGTAGGAACAGGTCTAGGACCGATCTTCTACAGGATTGATTTGGATGTACCCACTTTCCCAAAACTTTCCAAAATGTAATGGATGCTTACTTTGGATGAATTTTGGATGAAGTGATTAAATACTAGTCATGATACTAACATCCTTTGGCAATGCATTTATCTTTTCATTTTGTCATTCTTTGAGTGGAGATGTGTGAGAATGTATGGAGCCAATGTACATGTAGTTGCTTACATGTTTTTTTGCCATAGCCCTCTTGGCATCTTTGTCATTGGTTGAGATTTATTTGAGCATCTCATGGTCATGTGATTGTTAACTAGGAATAATGGTCTGTGGTCATATTGTACAGAGTAGCTGTGGTAGTGTGTTCGACAGTTATCAAATAGGGATACCCATACATCAGATTTAGTGATGTATGGGTATCCCTATTTGATAACTATTTTTTAAGATGGATATATAGAATAGGTTTTTATACCTATTTTATTTTGGGTAAACTAAGTTGGGCAATTTAAATGAATTCATCAGAAAGACAATGTATTTGTGATGAATCCATATCTTTTGGCTATAAATTGACAAAAAGTGGAAGAAAATAAAAGAATAAACCCTCTTGTGTGAGATTTTAAATTCATTAACATACACCGATTGATTTAGCCACATCTTTCAAACAGTTTCTATACCCAACACATCTTTTCCCCCTCTCTCGCTTTGTTTTTCTCTGTCCTATATCACTTCCGCTATCTCTCTCTATCTCTCTCTCTGCATCCCTCCATTCCTGTCACCTATTTTCTTTGCCCACTTTCTCTCTCATCCTTCTTTGCCTCTACATGCTTTCCCAATCCCCTCTTTCCCTTTCCCATTTACATCTCTCTCTTTCTCCCTCACTCTCTCTCTCTCTCTCTCTCTATTTGTCTTTTCTACACATTTTTCTCTTTCTTATTCCCTTCTATGTTTGCATTGTCCACCTAGATTCCTCTCTTTCAACCATTCCTTCATATTCTCTCTTCGTCCCTGTCCTTCTCCCTCTTGCCGCTCCTTTCCAATGATATTCAACAGTGGGATTACCCCCCTAGCATTACATGCATTTATAGACACAGCGTTTTATGGAAATGAGAGGTTAGGGATTTCTTTCTTCTCTAAGCAAGCAGAAAACTGTTTCCAACTCAAACAGTGACTAGAGAGAGACAGGTGGCAAACCCAAGAACCTGGGAAACCCTGATGAATTATGGATAGAGCTCCCTCAAGATGGGGTGACAATCTCTGGGATAGGATTAGGGACTTGGTTAAACTTAATGCAGCGTTCTCTCCCATGAATTAATGGGAGATTCTATTTGGGACACTTGTGTAACTCGAACCTGGCCAGCGTTGTTTGCTTACTTAGATTTCCAGAATCTATGAATTTGCCTCTTGTCACATGCTTATAAAAGTGGACAATAGATGGAGATGGAGAGGGAAGGAGAGACGGATAGAGAGAGTGAGTGACAGAGAGAGATAGAGAGAAAGAGAGAGAGAGAGAGAGAGAGAGGGGAGGAATGAGTAAAAGAGAGAGAGAAAGAGAGAATAAAGAGGGAGAGCAAGAGAAAAGAAAAGGAGAAGAGAGAGAGGGATTCTTGACATTTTTTGTTTGATTTGAATTGAAGGTGCTTAATACATAATCCTAAAAACTGTAGGTACTCTAGCTGGGAGGTGGTCTATTCTAGTCAAGGGATAAACTCATGTCACCTTTATAATAGCAATATAGAAGGGACAGTGTGTTGTCATTGGCATTTGACATGCCTTCAGTTAAAGGAATTTGATATTCTTTGTCAGATAATCATTCCTATTCAAATTATATATTTTTTCTTGATACTATAGACAATTTCCATTTTCATTTGATTTAATGTGAATAATTTTCCTGAGGTTGTCTCATTTAAAAAAGGAGAGATATTCTAATTTTGTAAATCCCTGGCAATTACCCTTTTTGAGTCCATTTGTAAAGAGAAACATCCATCTTTTTCTTTGCCTAACTTGAGACTTTATATATTCATTTTTACAAAGTTTAGTAGACAACAAACAGAAAATATTGGTATTTTCCTCATTCACTCCTTATAACATAAATTTAATATTGGATTAAACTTAAGTATGTTACCAAACTCCTCTGTCTTATCAAGTCGATTCTCCAAGAGGCAGGTTGAATGTCTTGTGATTGTAATCTCTCTCCCCGAG
The DNA here is from genome assembly GCA_037976565.1 of Mesocentrotus franciscanus. Lineage (NCBI taxonomy): Eukaryota > Metazoa > Echinodermata > Echinoidea > Camarodonta > Strongylocentrotidae > Mesocentrotus > Mesocentrotus franciscanus. Next base: position 17,382,842 of record CP137669.1, on the reverse strand, counting down.
TTAGCAACCATTAAGGTATATTCAAAATTCTTCTGATCACAGACCTCAGTTGCCAACACTCTACTGGCTAACAGTTTGACCATTGGTAGAGGAAGAGTATTCATTCCAGCGCTTTGTACATATCATGAAATTTGTTATTGAATATATTTCAGCATTTTAGCACGTCAAGCTCCCCCAAAATCAGGTTACGGATTTTAATAAACAGCTAATGTTTCAGAAACAGGCTTTCCTTTCCCCCGCAAATCGAAAGGCAATGTCCTCAAATAGCATTCTGCATGTCTGCGCCAGGAAAAATGTATATATTGAATGTGACAGATAGAATACCATTTCTGATATTGATCCATTTCCAGCGTCTTTTTTTTCCCACCCGACTTGGTGGATATCTTGATTTTGTGATCGTCGTCAATCTCGAGTCACATCGCCTAGGGTATGAAACCGAAACCTGTACATTAATGCCGAGTAGTGAGTGAAAGCGGGCATTTTCCTTCTCTCAATCTCTCTCTCTCTCTCTCTCTCTTTGTTTCTCCAACATGTTTATTGGTTTGGTTATCAGAGTCAGTTTTTTCTTTAGGCAATTTGGTGTTGACGATGCTTTTGGTACCTCAGAAAGGTTTTGTCCTGGCCTCTTCTTGTGTTGATATTGTGTTTCCAATTTATCTCTGGATGATTGATGCATGCTAAGCTGATTGATATGGATCTAGTTCTGAAGGCAAAACAAAAAATAGAGAAACATAGATACCGAGTGTGAGGCATGTGGGATAATTTCTACCATCCTTTTATTTTCTCCTTGTGAAAATCATTCATGCTATTAATGTTAAGGTATACATGGAGAGTTACTGTATGTAATGTTTTCCATGTAGATTAGTAAAAACAAAGAAGTAGAGGAAGAAGGAAACTGCAAGGAATATAGGATGTAGCTTCCACTGATTATTCTCCAGTTAAAAAGGTCTTGTATTCAGACAGGTTGCTGATACATGCAATCACAGGAACAAAGAAACTGTGGCATATGATATAACTTTACAGAACAGTGTTACAAAGATATTGTTGAATTATCATTCAGGTTTACCATACAAAAAAAAGAAGAAAAAAAAAGATTCCCCAGCAGAAAGGGAGACACTAAGAAACTGCGACGCTTATACATGTGTATTCGGATATCTTGTACCAATGTAATTAATTTTCTATTGATTGATTTTCTATTGATTGATTTTGGTGAAATAAAATGCCAATAGGTACCTTATCTAAATACATATATGTTGTTGTGAGAAAATTAAGGCCAAATGAAATATATGTACCGGTTTTAACTTAACAGATAGATTGTGCACTTTTTAAACTCGATGACTAGGTTTCAACAAGATGTTGTTTTCTTCTTATTTTATGATTTAGTTGTATATATAGATTTATTTAGTTATATTTAAGACTTTGAAATAAATTGAATACAAATGATGCACATATATTACTGTAAACAGACTAGGAATGTTGAATGTGGACATAGGTACTATTAGGAATCATTAAAAAGGCAACACAATTGATTTTGGCAATTTTTAAGAATGTCTTTTTTGCTTTTGATATGTCTCTTTCAGGTAAAGATTAAGGTTCTTGATATGGTTTCATTGTTTGTTTCCAGTATTGGATGAGTCCAAGGAAAACACCAAGAAAAATTGAAACAAAACTGTAATCAAGTTAAAGTTATAGTGTAGATATGAGAGGATAGTTGCAAGAAATGTGTTTATCAATGGTGTCATAATTGAATTGCATCGTTCAATCATACATGTTTATACCTGGGGTATCGTACTACATATAGGTGACTGACAGAAGACTAGCGCATGGTATCACTGCTGCTCATCATGTTATCTCATTGGCATGCCTGAGTGATGTGACGTGACGCACCTTGAAAGCCGACCAGCCAAGCAGAATTGATGGGGTATTTAGATCATGTGACACCGTCAGATCATGTGACGGTCCCCAGTACGGAGGTCATTACCTCATGGAGCGCATAGCTGCTGTCGTCTTTTCTTACATATCAATTAGTGTAGGGTTTTGGGAGGTTGGCTGGGAGGGCAACAATGACACAGTGAATACCAGGGATTCCAAGGTTAGATACCTGAGACCATGTTGATGTTTGGTTGTGGCTGATGATGATGTATGGTTGTATTGGGTACGCACACATTGATGCCCTGGTTCTAACTTCTATCCAGGGGTCTCTGTACATCAGACATCAGGAGGCATCCATTGGTGCTGCTGATGTACCCCCAGTTTTATCTGGTTCATTACTTGACCACTAGACCAGGGGTGTCTCTGAGCATCAGACATTGAGAGGCATCCATTGGAAGCATCTATTGGTACTGCTGATGTATGCACTGGTTCTATCTAGTTCACCACTAGACCAGAGGTGTCTCTGTGCATCAGACATTGAGATGCATCTATTGCTGGTGGTGGTGGTGGTAGTATATGATTGTATTGTGTACAAATCATGTATGTCCTGGTTCTCTGATCTGTTTCACCACTGGGTCAGGTAATTTCACTGTACATCAGATATCGAGAGGCATCAGTAGCTGCTTCTGATGATCTATGTTTGTATTAGGTACTACTACTCACACATTCAATCTTGTTCACCACTTCCCCAATCTTAATCAGTCTTCAGGTACAATTATTGGGCCTATGTCATGATAGGATGGTGTTAGCAAAAGGTTTTTTAAAAAGAATTGTAATGCAAAATCACATTCATATGAGTAACTGCAATACAAGACATTCTGAATACTAAACTTATTTTCCACAGTATTGTGCCTTTTCTAATAATTTTAGTAGCCATTATGAGATTTCTGGACAGGCATCACTTTCATTTTGATGTTTGAGATATGTCAGATGCATTGTTGCTGATTATGTATACATTTATTACATACAGCATGTCCTAGGTCCATCGGGTTCATCACCAGGGCAGCAGCGAAGATGATGGACGAACAATTACAAAGTTGAATAACACAAATGACGTCAGTGATTATGGCCAAGATCACTCTTCCTGAATGGATCCTCATCACTATCAACATTCATTAACTTCATTAGCTTCAAAAGTTTGCTTTAGCATACATGTTTATCAATGATATAAGCTTGTGATAAAATGTGGATTCAGTGTTGTGAGAGGCAGGAGGGTAATAACTCTGAATGATAGGAGTCAACACCGTTCTGGCTCTGAGCAGGCGATGCATCCTTACACCTCATGGATGTAGGCTGTTATATGACTGCTGATTATCTAGGTTAGGATGATGCAAGTGAAACAGATATAGCATGTGTGTGAGAGATGTATAGCAAGAGAGAGAGACAGAGAGACAGAGAGAGAGGCTGAGGGAGAGATAGAGAGACACTGAGCAGTGAGAGAGAGAGAGACAGACAGAGGAACCTGGAATGCCAAGTGACCAGAAGGTAGAGAGTGTTGGTGTCAAACTGCATCCCATCAGATGATAGAATGTGATGATGGAATGAGATTGCAAAGAGATGGGGATCATTGTACCATTACAGGGTTACTATCTCTTTCACTGACCTCGGCTCTATCTGCCCCACATTAATTCAATTTACCTTACTGCTTACAGAACAAAGTCTGTAATATCTTCCTCATCTTCCTTACTGGAAATCAAGGCACCTCGTGCTCCAAGTCAGTTTTGTTCTCCTGAAGTTTAGCCGGTAGGTGTAAGAGATATTTAGACAGGACTTACATTTTTGATAAAATTATATTTACTTTTTTTACCATGTGAAATGTGTGCCCATAAACGGACATTACATTTTTGGTTACAGCTCGTCCCGAATTTCCTTTCTCTAAGCTGTTACTTTGTGGGTTCATATACTTTAAAAGTATTTCAATAAAAGAGAGAAGAAAAAAAGAAAAAAAGAAGAAAAAAATCCTTACATGTATCATTAAAGTTGTTTCAGTAATAAACAGTACATTATTTTTATATTTTTTTTTGTAAATGATTTTTCTCTTACATGTAATGTCGATCACTCTCTGCAATCATATAAAATGTTTTCAAGTTGGAAACAATTCTTTGTTTAAAGACATTTTTCCTGCAATCGAATCAAACTTTGCCATCCTTGATTCTTTTAACTGAATGGTTTATGATCCGTTAAAGCTACATGGCTTGTAATCTCATTGGAGCACGTTCTCTTATTTTCTAACATGAACGGTTTTCTGCAGGAAAGAACCAAAATTTGTAGCTCAGAGATCCCAGATGATAGCTTCAAGACTTATCCTAAAGGAATTGATGGAGAGGAATATATTTGTTCACAAATTAGTTGACGAAGTTTGGCATGAACATGCAATGCTGCCGTACCACGTCATCCATAGCTAGAGGCCAACGAACGATGTTGTATACCCATTGTCTTGTACGAACACTTGAAAGGATGACTCCATATTCATCGGTCAGTGGGAAGTCTTTGGGGATGAAATGAGATGCAGGTTGGAGGGCATCTTCCATCATCCTGACAGATGCTATGTCTCGTCTCCATTCCCTGTTTCCTCCAAGAGTTTCCTCCTTAGTCTTCATCAATACACCCACACCATGTTTTAGAAGTTTAGAATTGGCGTCCGACATTGATAATTTTTTTTTATTAGCCTTCAGAATGATGAGATTTGGAACAAATTGGAATTTATTTACAATATGCCCAGTTGGTTTCAGTCCAATGGCGGATGGGAGGTGGCTAGGTGCAGGGCGTTATGAGAAATGCCTGGATGGAAGATTAGCAGTTCTTGCGGTCGGCAGAGGTAGAAGTTGGATTCAAGAGCGATTTGGCTTCTTCAACCAAGAGCTCAGGATATCCGGCAAGCAGGTTGGAGCTGAGCTTGAAGTATGAACGCGCCAAAAATAAGTTGCCCACAGGATCAAGATAAGTTTCTGTGTCTGTTGCTATGCCAACCATGAACACTATATGCTTAAAGACTCTGGAGAGAGGAATGTCTCATTGTCAGTGACACGGCTGACGGCAATCTGCAATACGAGCGGACGGCTAGGATGTACCAGCCCCGCGGAGTTCTACGGCTTAGTTTACTGCAAGACGAGAGGTTGTTATTTCGCCTGGTTGATATTTTTCCTTAATGCGAGGCGGGACCATAATAGATGGGAGTGCTATAGAAACATCTGTTAAGGGAAAATGACCCGGCAATCAACATCACGGTCAGGTTTCCTCTATTGAGAATGAAAGTAGACAGCTGAGGAGTATGGTATTCGATGGTAGGATCGGTAGAAGTATAACACCGCCGATGATATCGGATGTTGAGATTGGAGAACGTTCCACTCGGGACATTCAATCTCGATACTGGGTGATGGAATATCACGTTTAAAATCGCGCCACTTTTCGTTCAATTCTCTCTCCTCTTTTGAGGGTTCGTTTAAAAGAAAGTTTTTGAAAACGCTATCGATGCAGCGCGTATATCTTGAGTCTCGAATCAGAGGCACCTCGATGTAAGCGAATAGCCTACCCCTGTCAGTCTACATCTCAAAGTAATTGGTGTGGGATGAAAGCAGTATTGATTTACGCCGCGTGCGGATACGAAACCGCTCATAATTTCGATAAAAACAGCATCGAGAAAACAAGCGTCATATTGGTTTGCAAAGGCGAATGGTTTCAAATGTAGCGCGAGGTTCTCTCAGAGGATTAGTGGCGGAGAATTGGCGGGAGTTTGGTTTCGTCACTTGCCCCACGAGATGCAAGCTAAGCCGGGCGCGAGAGAAACGATTCTTGGATTAAACAAGAAAGAAGATTTGAGGCCCCCACTATAATCTGAAACCCCAAAAAGTGGTTTGAACCATCTTGGCAGATGCAAGTAAAGTGAAAACCTAGAATCAGAGCGTGAAGTAAAGTAATGCTTCCCTTGATTCTCTCCTGGCCGTCTCGCCTTTCCTTTCTACTTTACACTCTCTCTCATTCTCTGTCCCTCATCCCATCATGTAGTCGGAGAGGAGGAAACTGATTGGGGAAACTCGACGCGGTTTGCCAGACATCTCACGAGTCGTCGTCATTCGATGCTGGCAAACATGACATTTGAGACGGGCAAACTTTCCCGCGCTCTCCGATCTCCCCGCCAAACTCCAAAATATTCAGCCGCGGATGCACATCCATTTGTAAGCCGACACTCCACAGTATCCAATACAACTCTGCTTTTGTGGATTGCCTCGCGAAATCCCTAATGTCCGACTTCTAAATCTTGCCCTTTCAGATGTCGTCCAACCTTTCCCTATCACTCTTTTCCTTCCACCCCCTCTCTCTCTCTCTCTCTCACTCTCACTGTATACTCTTTAATAATACTGCTGTGTTTAATCCTGAATGACAGAGTTAACTCTCTTCCTTACTTTCCTGGATGTCTCTGAGAAATCTTCCTTCCAAGACTGTCATTTGATTTTGTTTAGGTTGTTCGTTGATGTAGCATTTTGCTCAAATTCCTGTAATATATATGCAGACATTTCAAAGAATGTGGCGCCACTGTTAGATCAGCTTCCTTGTAGATATATTACGATGCCTTTTAATGTGTGAGATGATACCACATACACTTTCTCCTTCCATCACACTGTTATTTTGTTCATCTGTTGTATGCATGTATTCCCTTACTAACACAGGTCATCCCCGTTCCACTTTGAAGTTTCACCTTTTCGCTGCACTTTTCGTTCACCTATTATGGCGCATCTTAAATTTTAAGAATAAGAATGTTCAAATAATTATACAGAAAAAGTTAGGATCTTTTTTTTACTTCTTCTTCAAATTCATTTCTCCCATTTGTACTTTTTCTTGTTTTGGCAAATGTATAATTCTGTTTGAAAGTGACATACATTTCGTTCACAAAAAGAACAAGGAAACATATACATGTAAGACATGAAATTTAACATAAATATTCTGGATTTATGTCCTGCCTGTAACGTTTGACAATGCCCCATATGCTGCTCATACTGTCTTAAATATGGCAAATAACGTATCACTAGAAACTGGTAAGCTAACAGATGGCCATCGTACAAGTTTTAGGTCAACTACATTATCGGGTGATTTATAAAAATACAAATAAAACCACCTCTATAGCATCTGGGATATACGAGAGATTCGCCAGAAAAATAACGATGTTTTAATGACGTCACACATTATGAACCAATCCTGCCCAAGCAGACGACATCCCATAAAGAATGAACATAATTGCAATGCTATTATTTCTCAAATTATAATGAGTTTAGTGTATATAAATGTGATGAAATTTCACACCATTCAAAAAGGGATATGAAACCGATTCTTATAACTAATTTATTGAGTTTGTAAATACACAGGATAGGGTTTAATGAACAATCAAAGAAACCACACTTTCAAATTGAAAAACCCCCGGAATGATAGCATGGACGGCATTTGTTCCCTCTTGAAACCCCGAACATACCGCGGTGTATGCAGCTGAAAATACAATGGCGTCCTATTTTGTTTACAAGCGACGGATTCCTTTATTTTTTCATCGCTGCATTTTTCATCAAAATAATACCATGCGCGGGGTTTAGAGTGAGGCAGTAGATTAAACATTTAGCATGACGGTAGTGAAGTAAGAGGAATAACTGAAGAGAAGATGACAAAACAGGCACTGAAAATGTGTGAGATGTCATGGGACATCGTCTGCTTGTGCAAATCATGTTCAACATGTGACGTCACACATCTCAGCAGCGTTCGGAGAGCTTGGGAAATTTTGAAATTGGATGGATAGTAATTCTTTAAATTTTTGATATATTTGGATGCCACTGTGGATGTATTATAAGCACTAAAAAATTAGCCCCTAAAACACTTCTGCTTTCGAGCAAATTGAATAATCAAAACTTACCGGTGTTCCCGGTAAATTTCAAATATTTCAAATAGCGCCTAAGGCCATTCCATGGTAGATGCGACCATGAAAATATCAGAATATGCAGTTCTGATATATATTTTCCAAACGGGAATAGCAAATTGGTCGATTGTAGTCAAGAAACATTGTTTTAAAGCTAAAGTAGTATCAGTCTTGAGAGGGCGCTATATAACATAAAGAGTTTATTATTTACAATTTCATCACTTTAGACTCGATTTCAACTGCGACAACGATCATTGAATATTGTATATGCTTCTAATATGTTCATTTGAACCAAATTCATGACTCCCTACCAAAACTTTGTAATACCTTTAAGCGTTTGATTGATAATAATCATTACTCCAAATGTTTCCAAGCATTGAATTTTGATAACCTTGTCCAATCAAAGTTTCACCTTTGCAATAATGATAATAAAGTTAGTTTTTAAAATCAGTGAGCATTCTCATTAACATGACTGTGTATTCATCTTATTAAACAGAATTAAAGAAAGCAAAGGAAGAAAGGGGGAGAGAGAGATATTGAGAAAAAGAGAGAGAGAGACAGACAGAAGAAGGGGTTCTAGCAGAATTTATATAAGGATATGAAATAATCATATCAGCTGTGGAGAATGAACACCCACTCCCCCTCAACTTTTCCTTCCATGGGAGATAGTTGCAACAACATAGCTGTGGCCAACCTTATACCGTCTCAGGTAGATGGATGAGGCCATTACCAGATACTGATAAGACACCTGAGGGGGAGTTGTGTGCCAATCGCGGTGCTTCATCATCACTTGACAGCCGAATTATAACGACTTGGAGATCTATGCAACTGACCCCAATACACCCTCTCCTTGTAACCGCCGGGGGCCATGTCGCCATTTATTTCCACTACCGCCCATATTTACGGATACGTGTATTTTCGACCTCCTTCTGACTCTCTTACCCCCTTTTTTTTCATTTCCATTCCCCCATTCCGTCTTTTTTCTTCTTTTGCGCTGTCGTTGTTAGCATCTTTCTTTGATTTTGTAAGAATTGCAAAGTGTCCTAGAACTACTTGACTGAGCTTCTTCTTCATAATTACTCCTCTTTCCCAGTCACCCATGAAGATACCAATAATTCTTCCTAATAATGTAAAATGTGGGAAGTGTACGGAAAGGTATTTTCTTCCTTCTGAAATCTAGTATAAAATAGATTAAACCAGATTGTAAAATTCATCCGGAGATAGACGAGCGGTTGAAACAATATACTACCTGGTCAAGAAAGGGAAAACCCCTTTCGTTTCTTTTTTTCTTAACGAGTGGTAGTTTATTGGGGATGAATAATTGCGGTGTTTTTGCACGACGAATGTTATTTGATAAATATTGAACGTTTGTTAACGTTATTGAATCTATGGTTATTTATGGCAATGTGAACTTACAATTAGAGTGTATATAGTTACTATTCTTCCGTATCCTCATTGTAATAATATCTTACGCGAAGGTATTATATGTCAGACTTTGCGTGCGTGTGTGTGTTTACATATATATATTTTTTGTTTTGTTAAAAAGTAACAATTACATATACTACTAAATATACTAAGTGAAAGGAATTAAATGATTATAGTCAATGTAAATTTAGATCAGCTTTAAATTTTCTATGTAAAATTGGATTGTGTATTTTTGTCATTTTGTGAGGTGTGCTCTAAACAGTAAAGTGATAAGATAACCTGAAATGGTATGTAAAATGACATTTTGGTTTGCCCGATGTATTCATTATGAGGTACGACAGTCAGAATGTTTCACTCTGAATGCTTACATCAGGCTTCAGTTTTGTTGAAAATATACTGTGATGGAATCATGGACATATCGCTCTCCTTTTTAAAGCATATGTTTATTGATGCAAAATTATATAATGCTTTAATATTAAAGATAAATATGTCATTGATATTTCAAAATCAATAATCTTTCATACGTTTGATCAAATAGTGGAGACAAAGTATCTCGTTTAATGCCTTCAGTCGTTCTAGAGTACAATACAAATCAAATCGATAACGATTGACATTTTCTTGTATATACTGAAAATTTCAACTAACATGGAAATGAATTAGATACGGACATGCAATCTTTCTGAGTGTTACAGTTCACTTGGAGATGATTAGGATGTCACGAGAATGGCGTCTCACGAATTGACATGAATTTTTCTCATTTAGGCATTGTCATACATACCTCTAGGCTTCAAATGTCATGAATCTATTTACCGCTTCTTGTTTTACTCAGGCCCGTCAGAGTTTTGGAAGCAAATCCGAATAATACAGGGAATGGGAATCCCCGTTCTTTCTTTCTTCGTTTATAATGTCTCACGGCATTTCCACCATTTTTGTTCACATGCAGTGAGTGAGACTGAATATTGATGATACTCTTGAGAATAATCTTTGAGAGCTAATCACTAAAACATCATCATAATCGGCACTGACTGGTTCATTGAATTCAACACCACACTCATTTAATCTAGGGTAGATGTGGAACTATTATTTGAACTTGTATAATCACTTAAATTCGTTCTTTCGTAGACTAGCAGTAGGGGTTGCTGACTGAACAAGGTGAACTCTATAAAAAGGGAACTCGAGATCTCTAACATAAAAATCCCATCTTACACAAGATGTGATGATGATGAATATTTTATGGGTTTCTTTGGCAGGAGTATGCGTTTTTAAGTACTTTAAGTACTTTATCATTAACGATGAAAATTTCCGCGGATTTTATTTCTGTGTGTAATGTGATCTTCAGTAAAGATATCTGATCATTGATGGTATGTATTTAGTTAAAGATCAGCTAGTCGCTTGTGAAGTGGATATTGAAAGGGTTAATGATCAGATTATCATTTTCGGGGTTGACCCTCATTGGTTAATGGTCAGGTTATCAGATTTGAAGTAAACACTCATGTGTTTATGATGAGGTCATCATATTTGAACTGAACCCTCATTGATTAATGATCCGGGTATCATATTTGAAATGGTCCCTGATTGGCAACTGGTCAGGTTATCAACTTATCAGTTGCGAAGTTGACCCTCATTGGTTAATGGCTAGTTATCATTTTCGAAGTTGATTATCAGGTTATTTGCTAACTACTTTGCTCATGATGCGTCATTTGCCTGACGTAGGAGGGTGGGCGTCAGTGACTGGTGAAGTCTTTGACATCTCATGTGAGAGTGGCATTGTGCAAAAAGCGATTGCAAAATGAACAATGCAAACAATGCTTTTAACGAATTGTGTATAGATTTAATGTCTTAACAGGCTCAATTGGCGCAGCCAATAACACATTCGAAATGGCGCCTCATGCGCAACGGGCAATCAGGAGGTTATAGACCTTATTGGCGGATGCTGCGAGTTGAGATGGATCTTGCCTACGGTAACGTGTTGTGCCACGAGGTTCTATTCTCCCCTGACCGAGGGAATATTTAGGTCTCAGCTGTGTCTTGATTGATATCTTGTTTTGCAGCAAGGGTATCATGTATTACCTTATGACATTGCATTTCCTTGAAGACTATTACATCCTGTCCCTGCGGACTGATCTGAAATGAGCAGAGACTGTGGGCGTATGCATCATTTTCGAACGATCATCATTAACACAACGATTTTTTTTCTCTCTCTCTGTCTTTCTCTGTGTGTGTCTATTTCTGTCTGCCTTTCTCTCTCTATGTCTCTCTAACTCTCACTCTCTATCTTTCTCTTTCTCTTTCTCTCCCCTCTCCCTATCTCGTACCCCTTTTTTTTCATTGCACCGTTTCTGAGTTTTAATGTCTTGCTTTGTTTTACTTGCTGTAGAATAATCTCGCTCTCTCACCCGTCTTCTCTTGAAGTGATGTTTATCTTTAGGGCGTTTTACCGAGAAGAGCGCGTTGCCCCCTTCTTTGAGTCCTCGTGCCAACATGTAAACATTGGTGTGTCCTTAGGCAGACCCTAGCACCTCGCTGAGGCTTGCTCTCCAAACAGCGTCATCCAGACGCTGCCTACAGCATCATCGGCCTCGTCACCACTTCATGGATCAACTTAAAGGGCATAGTGCCAATGAAAGGAAAGAAGGGAAGGGTTACCGTCATGTTGTATAGGGTTCGCACTTCGCACCCATCTGTGATGGATCACCACATTTGATAGGATAGGAGACATGCAAATGTTTATCTTAGCCAGATATGATTTCATCTTTATTCAATAAATCGTGAGTCATTCTTCAATAGTTTTGAGGTATTATATTTTATATGCCTCACTTGATACTAGCCTGTCAGATACAGACGGGAGGGCACACAATATTCTCTGCACTCTCGAAACACCACTCAGGCGTACCATCTGCGCCATTCCCCCTCATGCCGCCCAGAGCCAGCAATTAAGCGTCTTGGGTACAGGCTGCTTTCTGCCCCTAATCAGTGTCAGCATCTTCTTCATCGGTGCTGACATCCTACCCTTGGGCGGTGTGTCGCATCCCCAGCCAGCCAGCCAGCCAGCCAACGCCTGTCTCCACCAAAACCCGCATGGGAGATGGATAGACAGTGCCTAGAGGGGAAACCCCCTGCTCCACAAATTTTGAGCAAAGGAGCCTCCGATCAACAATTATTAGTCTGTGAGCCAGGCGCAAGAGGTTGTTAGTGATCATGCACGATGATTGTGTAATTCATTTCCTACAAAAATTGATTGTGGTTGTGGAAGTACTTTTTAAAGAACTGCTTATAAAATGTTTTTCTGAAATTGCAGTTTGTGTCTCCAGAATTATATCATACACATACACATCCAAAAATAAATTATACAGCGATGGACGAATATCATCTAAAGTATTGTCGTAGACTATAAACTCGTTGCGTCTAACTGATGAGCGAACGTCTTTCTCGGCCACAAGATCGTACTTTGTCAAGGGAGTTGGTTGTTATTCTTTGGTACAAGTTGTGCAGTGAGTGACTGGTGAACACTTGATGACACCCTGCGGCAGCCAGGCTGTCAATAACCTCCAATTGTTCCCCAAAGCCTATAGTACAGGCGCCATTTTGAAACGAGCTAAGCTGTAATGCGGACGGAATTTGAAGCTATAGTGTTAGTAAAACCGTAATACACTTACAATGTTTAACGTGAATACATAGTATGCATGCAGCTGAAGAGAGTGCTGTTACAGAAATAGCAGACAAAACTACAGGAGACATGTATAGATTATGCTGAAGTGACATTACAGAAGTGATTATTCTGTTAATTAATCCTTTTTTCTAAGAAATAAAACAAATAAAAAACACGAACAAAACTTACCTGTTCAAATAAAATATATCAATTGGATTCACATCACCATGGCCTTTTAAATCTCCCTCTCTGTCTCTATAATCCAAATTTGATCAAGAACAGTAGAAGTAAGAATATTCCGCTAGTTATAATACAAAGGCTTTAGATAAAAGTCTATTGTTGCCTACCTTTACATTGTCATGGATTAGTTCATGTCAATAGTTTTCATTACTATGAACTTTAAGGCGTCATTTCCGTGACAAATGTTATTCATACATTTTTCAATCGTCAGCGTTTTAATAGAGATGAGTATCAGACAGGGGTGGGGTACGATGTAGTATGATCTCGCTCAGTCCACACTCTATGGATGCAAGCAATTTTATTCATCCAAATGAATGCCCGAGGTAAAACAAGAGACGATTTGTAAGCGTCACGAAAGGCTGGATTCAATCCAATGAATAATAAACGCTTCAAAATCAGCTTATGGAGGATTAAAGTAAACCTGCAAATAATCATTCATGGGGGTGAAGGGGGGGGGGGAATGGGGGAGGGATGTATTTCTAATAATTATTGTAGTTTTTATATATTATTTTGACTCTTAACTATTTTTTAGCTTTGTTTAGTTTGTATTCATAATAATTATCACATCATTTTAAAGGGGATTGAAGAAAAAAATTAACGACGTGGATGTGGATCTATAACCCTTACAGTTCTTCCATGCAATACCTGATAAATCCGAATCGGAAATTCGAGAAAAATAAGGGATGTTTGTTGCAAAGTAATTGTTACTTCCATGCACATTGATTTGTGATGATCGGAGAGGTTATAATTTGTTATGGTTAAATAAAGGTCTTCTTGCAGGTTTTTTAAATATTTTTTTATAAATGAATGAAAGTCATATTATCATGCTCATTTGAAGGATTGATATCACTGCAAAAACCTTTTGTGCAATACCAAAAAATCACATAAATAGATTCATGGAATCAAAAATATTAATCTATCAAAATTATGGATTGAATTGTTTAATTAAAACAAAAAATCCGCGAAACTGTCATATGCATCCTCGAGGATCAATTGCATTTCTTTATTGATTGTATTTCTAACATTGTTGCGTAAAGTCGTTTTCTATAAAAGAAAGGTTCTTAACTTCTAACCAGTACTTAAGATTACACTCTATACAGATTTATTTTGCCATTTATTATTCAATTTTAACATGGATTTTTTTCTTCTTTCGTGTGTACTTTTGAAGAGGAGGGATATCGGTTTACCGAGTAATACGTTTTCTTAACGATAATGATTCCCAATAGCATATCTTGTGATAACGAGTCTGGCGCCTCCGAGGATAAAAGAGGAATAGTAAGAAAATTGGAATTGGCATTGATGCAATGCTTCCAGTCAGTGATCATGTTTATGGGAAATATACCCGGTCTGTGTCTGGACGGCGGAAAAGATGTATCCGTCATGTTCTTGTAATGAATACCGATGGTCTGTCATGTGATCTAAACAAAATGCGCGCGCCAATGCTCATTTTGGCGGAAAACTAATCGGATATCATCCACGGGATATGGCGACTGTCTGACTGTTTTTTTTTTGTACGGCAGGAATTATATTGAACAGAAGTGGATTTTGAGGAATGTTAGATTACCGAGAAAGTGAAATAGAGAACATTAATAATTATCTTCTTTTTAGAATGACAAATGATGAAGTTGTCTCGATCAGTCAACATTTTTTTCATTTGGTAAATTCAAAGAACTGTTTCATGCATGAAAGTAATTCGTCTTTAAAATATCTCAGTTTTCATGACTGCTTATTGCCAGTTCTAGGTCAATTGAGGCCAATGTTTAAAAATATGTGTTTTGATTGTGAACGCAACAGGCATTGAAAATATTCGAAAATACATACACTTAAAACCGCTAGAATGATGTGTTGAATTTCACTCAAAACCTTTCACATTGCAAACAGCTTGATTGCACAACGCTACCTCCTCCTCCCCCTGTCTCCCCCTCTCTCTTTTACTTTCCCACCTATACACATAATACACTCCTCCGACGACTAGGATTTTAGTTGATATGGGATTACATTGTAGATACTTCTGCACAATTGAAATAGAGTGCCGCATCAATTTCATGTTCTAAATGTTTCAAGCCCATGAACTAGGTCACCTGAAATGGATATACATTTCGTACTTCAGAGTAAAACAAGCACAAAGTTCAAAAGTAAGCAAAGTTAAATCCAAATCAGATACTACAATGTCTGTCCTAGCGGATGAAACCGATCTGTTTTACAAATAGATGATGGTGCCAGCGTCATGCTATTACATAATTATTGCAAGTAAAGAATGCCGTCGAGAATTTATTTAAAAAGAAGAGCTGAAGTGAACGTTTATCTTTCAGACTTCCATGGTCCTCGTGCATAGTATTTAATTATATTAATATTGATTTTACAAATGACAGTGGCTTTTAGAGACTATTTACTTTAAAAACCCATCCTGTCCATCTCAGACGATTATACTTAAACATACTCATATAGGTATTTCTTTAAAATACAAAGAAAAATAGGGAACATTACCCATGCATTGAGCAATGGGTGAGATACGTAAAGAAAAGAAATTATGCTAATAGAGTTATAGAATGTATTGGGTGAATGATCTACATAATTATCTGTATTTCATTATGCCTCAGTCTGGTTGATCATTATATACGATCAAATTTATCCGAGGCCTTCCACTCCATTATATTTTGATTGCATAATTATCACTATGCTGAGTGTATTCAAACATCAACCAAAGTTATAATACCGTGCAAAGTAATAACATGAGCGATGATGGCGACGATGATTAAGTGTTATCTTTAGTAGATCGCAACTCATTGAGAAAACGAACCTCTACCATATAGTCATAACATCGATTGAATAGCATTGAATCATAGCGAGCTAGCTAGATAGCTATTCGAAATGATTACAGGTCATTGTCTGTGTGGTAAATGAAAAAAAAAGGCCGAGATTGAGTTGCCCAAGCAAGATATATTACACAACGAGTTGATATTGAAACTCGGTTCGGTGCCGCCGCGAAACAGCGGGCAATCAGCACGATTTAAAGGAAGAATCCGTTTTTGTTTCACGACAAAGCGAGATAGATTTGAGTTCATTTAAGGCCTGTGGGAAGAAGGAAATGTTATCCTAGTAAATGCTAAATGCCCTCGGTTATTTCTATTATTTGGCTGTATCATCCAATCTGTAAAAAAAGTGAATTTTATCAATTCATATTTTAATCATCCAAATACTTAACGATAAATACAGTTAGCCCAAATTGTGGTTAAATTTTGTTTAATATGAACAACCTGTTGTTTTTTAATTTTTGATTTTTTTTTTAGAAGACTAAATTCTTAGGAACGGCAGAATGTTAAGGATGACACCTCGACCTACTTCTGTTTAATTTGAGAAATTGTCTTATGAGCGAGTGGGGATGCACATTTTGCTACACTGATAAACTAGTTCACAGTATCAAATCACACGACGTTGGACAAAATCTTGAATGATTCATTTTAGTCTGTATCTTGATCGCGAGGAATATCCTGGGTAAAGTTTGAATGACCTGGGACAGTTTATATGAAATGTTACTTTAACGGTGTAGGATGTTGTAAGAAATGCCCCGGGATCTGTTCCGATGTGATGCTATGAAAGTCACCGAGGGGATACGCAAAACGGCACCTGGCTGGCGCCCGATAGAGCAAGCGAAAGCATCATCATTCTACTGCTTTCATATCAACAGGTATAGTCAGTATTGGAAGGACCTGGAAAGGGGGTTGTTGACAGATTAGATATTATGATGTATATGTCTGTACAAATTGGGCACCATGTAAATCATAAATCACTGAATGCGGCGTCAATGATCCATCGAGTATCTGAAGTCCTTGCCCGTTAAAACTAAAGATTATATATATCATTACACAAGATTTGATCGAAATCCAATGCACAACTGGCACATTGTATAGCCCGTCAACTCAAATATGTATCAGTAAATCGCAAAATTGCAACCGCTCATGCTCATTTATGTCATCAAGCAAAATCATGGATAAGAATACATTAATTGTAAACACTATCTCAAAGATTTTCAAGAAATCAAGTCAAAGACGATTATAGAATACTATTTCGTTGCCTATGATATCTTGTTCGGATTCAGGAACATGTTATTGTCTGGTCATTGTAATGTTCACACATAAATAGGTGATGCACAGGGCTATTGAAATTGCCTTAAGTTGAGTTTTTGAAAGTCTTTGCGATCCGCGGTTTTAGATGATCAACTGAAAAGACAATGTCATGAGATGACTGCAATCGACTTTATCTATCTCAAAATTACCCAAGTTTATTCAAATCGCATCCCCGATACAAGCCAGAGTATACCCTATATAGTATGTTTACCCATGATTGTGACAAAGGGGTCAGGGCATATCCTCCCTACTCTTCCTCCTCCTCCTCCTCCTTCTCCTGCATCTTTGTCTAACGCCTGAGACAAGTCTTCGATTGATGCAGGAGAACCTCTATAGATCAAACATCAAGTGCGGTGATCTGCGAAAGAGCTTCCGGCGGTAGCTGACTTGAGAGAGATGCCTCGACATGATAATGGAGTGCATTTCAGGCTCATACAGGATTCGGTTTCTGAATTTGCTACTTGTCTTGTGCTGTGTTCGGGAATATGAAGAACATTTTCAATTTGAAAGGTTGTTTTTTATCATTTCAAAGCAATACATGTTTCTTGATGAAATTAGATCTTAAAATGTCTTAATATTGAATTTACAATATTTCGGATGTGACCTGATATACAAGTAGATATAGTGTTTCAGTTTAATCATCAATACAATACAATACATGGTTTGATTCCTTATAGACCAATGCAATAAGAAAACCTTGGTATGAATATGGCTAGCTTTTGATTCTGGGATAATTAATTTTGGAGAATTATTTTAATGTTTATCAAAACGAAATGCCAGTTACTATCATTAAACGAGAAATTAATTTCAGATTGTCATGTTTAGCCTACTCCAATGTATAAGTAGCATATACAATAATTGGACAGTAGAAGTTCACCGAGTTGGAATTATAAGAAAGAACAGTTATTGATTAATTCTGCAATTCAGAGAACTGATACAATGTATTGCTTCGCTGAGAAAGAGAAGGACTATGATTAAAGAGACCTCGATATATATATAGTCAGGATGAACTAACACATTGCCTCAGACAAGAGAGAGAAGAACGAAAGGAAGCGGGGAGCTGTTCATATACAATCATGTACCTCGACTCTGCCGTCGGGGGCCCCTTTAAATCGTTTATTGGGTCAGAGGGATAGATATTTAGAGCATGAAATTTTGTTAAGTCCACACGAAAACGCGCAGACCCAGTTGTGTTCAGTAGAATAACTCTGCTTGAAGTTCTGATGACGATTCAGTCATAGTATATAGGGAAGATGTGTGTTTCCCCAGCAAGAGAAATTGTGTGAACTCTTCTAGCTTTTTTGAGGACATAATGAGCTGCATGTTTTGGTTTCTGGAGTATTTATTTTTTGGTTACATTTTTCGTAATCATGGAAAGAAAAATAGACCAAGCAATTGACGGTATATCTCAATAAATAAATTTACTGTAATGTTCATGCCCACAATGTTACTTTCCACATCGACAATCGCCCTATGCTATAGATTGATTGCTCGACTTAATGTCGGCGTTAAAAGGAGTAATTACGACAAACCACCTGCAAGGAGCAGCAAGTATTGTATGTGTCATTTTGTGTGTGTGATTTTTTTTGCTATAGTGTGTATGGTCCATAAACAGCGTTCACATTTCCACCAATATTCCAAAATATGCACCCTTTCCTCACACTGTCTTATTTGATATAGCTAGTGACATCACATTCACGGACACTTTATGCCTGTACATTAATTTTGTACCTTATCACTTTTTATCTTGTCGCTATTTTTTTTTATCTCTTCTAAGAAGACCTTCCTCTTGGTGAATCTTTGCAAATAATTGAGAGATCGAAATTCGACTCACGAGTGAACCTTGGCATCAGATTTCATGCCGCCATTCCTTGAGCGCTCTGCAAGTTGACATAACCCGAATGTTTCACTCGAAGGTTTAAAAATAAATTCGGAGAGCAACTCTTTTAGAAAGTTTTCTTCATTCTGTCTTTGAAACTCGAGTCTTTTCGCATTTCGAAGTACCCATAATAACCACCGACTCGAGGCGGTATAAAAGGTTTTTTGAAGCCCTGTTTGGTGAGTTCATGGGGTAGGTTTTGGACCGCGCAATAAATTGTCTGAATTCGTGACAAGAATTATCGACTAAAATATAGTTCATCGTAAAGGCACTTGTGTGGCAATGTGTGATTTAGTGTCCTATACGGTCATATTTGATATATTTTTTAGAAGGTTTAAAGGGACTTCGTAACATTGTTCAGACGAGAGAAAATGGTGCTACAAGGTAGTGACTTCAATGCTAGATGTACAATTAAAGATAATCTGAAACTTTTAGTGAAAACGGACCATTATTAATGATAACATTTGGGAAAACTGATCTGATCGATTCCTAAATTCTCCAACTATATTGTTATAAATTATAATTAAATTAAATTTTAGGTGAATGTAAATCGTCACAAAGCAATGAATTGGCTCTATATATACCATTCCAAACATTTAAGTGTCGAAAGATTTTAAAAAGCCTGTTTTATGTCTTATTTTCATGGAAAAACGGTTGGGATAATTCAAAAATTGGTTGGGAGAATATACTGTTAGAGGGAGTTACCGTTGACGCCTTTAAAAAAAACCATAAATATCTTCGTGGTTTGAGAATTTTTTCAGGATATTTTGCATGTTCAAGGGTTTGTACAGTGGAAGGAATATAATAACTAACATTTCATACAAAAATTAGGCAGTTTTTGTCATCAACCTTCAACAATGTTACCGGTTCACTTTAAGCTAAACGGCCATTTATAGAGAGCCAAAATATACTCCGTCACAACGGGGTTAGGGTAGAGGTTACGATTTAATTTCAGGTTAGGCTTAGGATAAATTTAAGGTTATGTTAAGTGGAAGGCAAAGAGAGATAAGGAGAGAGAGAGAGAGAGGGGGAGAGAGTTAAGGGGGGGGGGGTAGTTTAACGTCGCCCGGCTGGCAGAAGGGCGTTAGCGCGAGAGCGACTCGAAAACTACTTTTCGAATTATTCGCATTTAAAGATTTGTTTTATATTTAAACTGCTTTCCGTCCCGAAAATTGGTTTAAAACTTAAAAGATTAATATAAATTTTATAGTAGAACTCGGCCACAATTTTTTTCGGAAATAAGTCAGTTTTATAAAAGTTTGAGGCGATTTAGTGCTAACGCCCTTCTGCTTAACGCTTCATTTTTTACCTGAAATTCGAGCTAACGCCCTTCTGCCAGCCAGGCGACGTAAAATTGTCACATCACGTCCTGGTTCATCGATCTCTCAAAAATATCTCTCCTATTTACCCCCTACAATCTCTTCAGATCCCATATCCCTTTCATGTTTCAAGCGGAACGATAAAGTTATTTGGGTACTTCGCAAATCATGTGATTACTGTACATTCCTACGTGAGGTCAACCTAACCTTGCATGTCGCATCTAGAATCGGCATGATAACATTTATGAATCATGACTGCGAACTGGTTCAACAAAACACGCTCAGCACATTAATCACTTTCCTGTCTGTCGCCCTGTGGATGAACTTATCTAAGTTTAGTCATGTGAATGGTGGCGAAAGGGTGGAGGAGGGGGTGGGGGAGGGGGTGGGGGAGGGGGTGGGGAGTCTCTGAATGAGAAATGAGGAATGTAGGCATATATGAGATTTTCACAATTCCAACAAGTCGTACCAGGTACTAGTACCTCAGTTAATGTTGAGGAAGTTGAGTAATGCAAGTATCAATCAACAATTCATGATTCAACCAGGATAGTTAAAAGCCAGTTTCTATTTTGTTATGATGGTTAAGACAACTTTACGTCACATAATAGGCCCATTTCCACAGTAATCCAACCGTAAGGATGTGACGTTGAACTTCCACTTTAACGTCGCGTGTTTAAATCGTAGTGTAAATAGACCTATTGTTTCATTTCCCTTTTTAAATGCGTATGTAATTATTATTCCGTACTTCTTTTCCTCTTGGAAAAATATTCAATTACGAATGACGTGTGGTATTTATGGTTTTGTTATTTTCTAATTTTTTATCATAATCATTTAGCTAAAAATGGATCACAAAAAATAACATGCACTTTACAGGAGTGGCAGTGTCAACAATATGCATCTTGGGTTGTTGCTTATTGAGCTTGATGTTGAGAATGTCTCAAGGAAAAAGCGCAGAATGCATTTGTTGGCCGTTAGTATCCATATACTCCCTAATCATGAGAGAAATCTGGCAACCGTTCGGTCTAAAGTACCATGCTAGTCGACTGTTTTGCCCACGAGATCCAGAACTGTCGCCACAAATTATCGCCCAAATCTCGCATTCGTCGCCGAAAACACTATTTGAGGATGGTAATCCGACGCCGATTGGGGGAGGATGGATCATCTTCGATATTTATCACTTCATTTCACTTACCTTGGCACGGCAGAGAACGCGGGGAGATTGTGATGGGAAAGGTTATTACCTGTCAGGATCGCTTACAGTCGTGGGGGTCTCGTAGTGGGGTGCATCGCATGCACTGCGGGTTCGTCGTCGTGCGCCGATTCGGGAGAAAAGGTCAGGGTTTTAGAGGCGGGGGAAAAGTACAAAAATGGGCCACTCACGAGATGTTATTTTTTTCAGACATGGTCATGAATTCGGACTAGGCATAATGTTCCAGTTCATGTGAATTACCTATCTGTGTCAAGGTTAAGATGGCTTTGAATTTCAGGTTAACTTTTGGGAGAATGGCAAAGTTTCGGAGAGGGTGGGGTGTCTTTCCGACGTTAACAATGTGTCAATTCCAATATAAATTAAATCGCTTAGAATATTAAGGAATTGTATAGAAAGAAACAAAATATCATAATCGTGTTTTATAGCTAGTGGTGTAATGGGACCAGTACAAAAGAATATAAATATGACGAGAATGGAAAAATTACGTGGGAGTGAACATTATCTTTTTCAACTTGATGATGCAAAATTAATGTGCAGTTACTGATAAAGTCATCTAAAACAACTTTCATTCAGTGGATGTTAGCTCTTCGTGAGCACACTTATCCTCACTACTATGTATTCATTACATAGGACGACCGTTAACTGCTGATTTCTGTTCTTCTTCTTTAGGTGTATGTTCTTTTCTTTTCATAGAAGCGCGACCCGCCTCGAGCAAACTTGTCAATAAATTGAGCAAGGAAGAGCATTGATCGACCACGGTAAAGTTCAAAAAGGGCATTCGCTTCGGAGATGGATGAAATTGTGTAATCGGGATGCAAGACACGTCGACTTGCAACTTGATTTTTCTCTGATTACGCCTGCACGTCGCAGACATCTTCTGTCTTAATCGGAGAGGCTCAGAGACAGTAATACTCCGACGAGCAGAAGGGTCGGTGGAGCATTTTGTATTGTAAGTGTCAACCATGCGATGACGATGGCATCAGACCTGTCAGATACACAACAACAACAATTTCATAGAGAGATCGACAACATGTATCTTTCACTGGTTGGGAAAATATAATTTTGCTGATAACGAGGTGCTTTCGATCTGATGACCCCTTGCAACCTCTGAAGCGCAGTATCACCCGAGCCGCCCCTTCCCATTTTCGTCGGTATATACCCTGAAGTCATAAGAGTAGCTTTCACATGTCCCCGGGTGGTGATTGGTAGGGGATCGGGTGTGCGTGACTCGCTGCTCTGAAAGTGCATCCTAGCTGGCGAAGAAATAATTATCTCTGGCTTGAAACGCCAAAGCGGGTTATTTACCAGAGATAAGAATCGCGTAACCTAACAGCCTTTATCTCCCTCTTGGAATCGAAAAGAAGACAAATCGATGGAATTCATTTTGACGGAGGAAGCCCATCAACTTGAAGATGAAAAAATGTATAGTACATGTATGTGTAAAAGATGGGCCAGCCCCTTTATCACAAATAGTGTTTTTTCTAAGTCAGACGTGTATAGATACTGTCCACCGAAAAGTATGTGTTTTTATGAAAGAAAAATATATTGGGTCTATATTATGGCGTCATCTCTACGGCCTTTTCTGGGAACTCAAGAAAAGAAACTTATGTACTTGTTAGAAATGGGTATTGTGTACCCAGGAAATCTTTTATATATTTTTTGTGTGTTTTATGTATTTATTTGTTCTGTGTAGAAACTTAAAACATCTAAACAAACAAGCGATTCAAGATTCAAGCTACATCTTCAGCGGCCCCTTCAATTGAAGCATACAAGTTGAATGGCGGAAAAAAGCTCACATCAAGAACCGGTGTGTTTAAGTAGCCTTTACAAAACAGTAATCTTTTATTAGTTTCACAATAACAAGAGACCAACTGAAATCCACCTGTTGTAATACGTTCACATCTCCCCCTGATCATCATGCCTGTCACTCTTCGTCTTTGCACGCAATCATGATCAACACTGTTTTTATAAGAATCTAATCTGGATTCTTAAACACACTTTGCGTTGTAGGAATTCGTCAGCTTTTACTCCTATCAATTTCGCCCATACCAACCCTTCCCCCATTTTGCACGGTCCTAGCCATTTATAGACTCTTCGTGATGCATCTTTTTAAATATAGTTTTAGCGGAAGCGTCGAACTTAATCAAAAATGTAAATTGTATTTTCAAGATTGACCGCATCGTTAACTCATAAAAAAAGTCGTAATGCACTATTCCATAATTATTATGCATTGCCGGAATCGTTTTTAAGCAAATGAATATTTAAAAAGAGAAGGGCGAGGTCGGGCGTGGTTCTGGATAGGACCAAGAGATACGTTATAATAGGGATTACTCAGCCTCTCTCCAACTGCCAGAAAATCATCAATTGAGATGTTTATTGTAGTCAAAATATGTCGAGAGTTCCTCATTTGAAGTATTATACTCCACAGAAGTTTCTTACAACAGACATGGGGGGGGGGTGTCCTGTACAAAATCACCTTTCTGAGTGTATTTTCCTCGGTCAGGCACAGAACGTTTGTCCTGTCCGTTTAAAGCCAGAAGAGCGTCAACTCATACTTGTATCTAGATAATGAATCGAAATTATCGCCCTTCTGGCTCTCATTCGTACCCGTGTCAGTGGCACCTGGGCCCTGTTTCATAAAACATATCAATAACAAGTTCTAATGACTGTTATAAATTACTCGAATCCTTGCGTTTGATTGGCTGAGAGCAAATTTGTGTATTGATGAGAACAAGGCCGTGATGCAGTTTTATACATTGAGCTCGCAGTGAGCAGGTGCGCTCGCTTCTGAGAAGACAATTAATATGAGCCACGCGGGTCTTTATTATGATGTCAAGTGCTTGGCAGATGTCACGAAGTCGATCGTATAGAAGCACATCAAGGTGGTCCCTCCAAGGGATCATGATCTGAAAGACCAAAATGAAACATAAATATTTATTGTCGAGTGAATAACATTATAGGAAATAATACAATCGCCTAACCATTAGGCAGACGTGTTTTTCTTTTCGGTTGTATGTTTATCTCCTTATTAATAAGTAAAGCGTCCATTTACAAAGACACTCGTTCTCATATCTTCTCTTAATTGTCCACAGTGTATGTTTTTTTTACCCTCTGATTACTCCATGATATATCACTATCTGTTAAATGAAGATAATGAACAGTTTCGCGGTATAAAGGACACTCATTGAAAAGCAAGGAATGAAACTTTTGGGAAATACTTTAGGGCATGCGAGGGATGGTTTTGGATGTCTCATAAGCCTACGATTGATGCCTAAATCATGTTTTGTTTCTCTTGGATTATGTTCGGAGTTGAATGGAGAAAGAAATGGGTTGATTAATGAGCGCTTGGAAAGAAACGACTTGCGACTGTCAACCATCCATCAATGAGATGTACAGAGCTGATTGTATCAGCACAAAGAGTAAGACATGGTGAAAGATACGGATGTGGGAAAAGGAGAGGGAAAGAGAGAGAGAGAGAGAGAGAGAGGGGGCAGAGAGAGATAGATAGATAGAGAGAGAGAGAGAGAGAGAGATGCCCCCCCCACAAAAAAATGACTAGATTTAAAAAAGAAAAGAAAAAAAAAGATTGAAATGGACGGTCAACGATAAACGTACGATGAGAATTCCTGAGAAGATACATAGAATTGTAAGAAAAGTATAACACAAGAACAAAGGGTAAAAGCATGAAAAAGAAAATGGAAAAAGATAGGTAATGTATTATGATTGCCTGCAGGCCATCTTCGTTCTTAAAAGCACATCATGTAACATCATCAGTAAAGACGTGCCCGCTCTTTTTCAGGTGTATCTGATCTGCGTCTCTACATCTTCCCGTATAGTTCATTTATTCTTTTGAATTATCATCACTTAGCTTTTTTTCTTCTTCTGAAGACGGGTTTCATTAATCAAACTTCAATAGCATCTCATCATTAGCAGTAAAGTCATATGAATGTGCTGCCGTTTGTGATTTTGATCATTTTGAGAGAACAAGCTTGTTTTTCATAAATTATGGTGCGCATTCTCAATATTGCCTCAGTTTTTCGTATACAACAGTCTCGCCCTATATATCCACCGGAAACAGAATACCCATGTTGCTTGCTTGCTTTCGGCTTCATATTTTGACGTAGCTTTCTTCTCCATCTTCTTCTTCTTCTTCTTCTTCTTCTTCTTCTTCTTCTTCTTCTTCTTCTTCTTCTTCTTCCCCTCCTCCTCCTCCTCCTCCTCCTTCTTCTTCTTCTTCTTCTTCTTCTTCTTCTTCTTCTTCTTTGCTTCAAGTACAGGTCTCTGTCTGATGTATTATCGTACTACTCTTTGATGTATATAGCATTATCACGTTCATTCTCATGTATAACTGAATTTGTTTATATTGCCTTCCTGTAATTATTTTATAATATTTTGTAAAATTAAAACTGAATCTTCGATAATTGTATTATCCCCCTAAAAAAGCATCAACAGCAAAAACGAAGGAAAAGAGCAGTTAGCATTATATAACTAAATTCACTGTTTTTTTTTTTTTTTTTACTGAGTACCCAGATTTGTTTGTTGTTTGCTATGACATGAATCCATTTTTATTGTCAATGTTGTTGAATAACTAAATAAGACTGTACCTTATACCTTATCGAAAGATAGACATGTCAAGTACACATCGATTAATACAGCGAAAGATTCAAATGCCAAAGAGGTCTTCCTGTCTGGAAACTAGCTCACTGCGACACCAAAACATCCTGAAGGATTTATCATAAAATTTTGATCGATTTGTTTTCCATAATCATGCAATTTACATGCAGACATTTCTTGGAATGCTGATATATCATAAGCATGATAAGGGATTATCACCGTCGCTTTGGGGCGAATCTAGACTGGGATTACACACCCGCTCATCGTGTGTCTTTTTATTTGATTTGTACCTCGAATAAATCCGGAAGCATGTGCAACGTTTAGGTCCCTATATTGAATGCATGGATATCAATTCTATTGATCAATATTTTGTATATGATTTTCGTGATGCTCAACTGCAGTGTGGATAATAATTATTTTTCTAGATATGGATATCATATTTTTTGGTTTAATCTTTGATAACCATGTGACGAAGAGTGTCTTGTATCATATAGTTTATTATTGATTGTTTTTCTCCCTTCTTTCCTTCTCTTGCTATTTAGATATGCAGAGACGCTATTTTAATCACGTTGGCTTTAGTTAGGAAGTTACACTAACTATCAGTCCACTTTCTAACAACGAATGATTATAAACCTATAACTTCACTTCAAATGTCATCCTGCGACACGATTTCAGGTGTCTGCATTTCCCTCGTATATTGTCATCTGGTAACTAGGCAACGGGATGATGGTAGTTTGGGTATGATTGATCCTCTCTTCCTACCTGTCTTGATGTGTATCATCCCCGCGTTATTTCCATGAATATAATTATGGACAATATGGTTGTCAAATGTCAACTTCACTCAAATCTAGATCGAGGAGTGCTCCTTATCACGAAGCCGTGTGGACAGTACATTCTACTTTGTAAAGGTTAGCGCAGATTCATCTCGCTCGAAGTTGAAAAAGAGAAAGTCGGAGAAATTACGACGGGCATGAATAATGAAAAGGATGGAGTGAGGGAGGGAGAGAGAAAGGAAGAGAGAGAGAGAGGATCAATACTGATGTGCTTCGGAATACTGTTTTCTTTTCAAGCTCGACTTCCGTGAAAACAAAATTGGGTCAAGACTTCGTAGAAGCGGTTGTCTTTTTCTTTTTTGTTTTCCTTTCGATACTTGAAATTATGTCACTGCAAGGCTCAAAACGGAAAATTTGGATTTTATGATAAAAGTCAGACAACTGTATCTCCTACGTTCAAGAAAATTAGGGAAAGTCTTATAATGTGCCATGATCACAAAATACCGATAACTAAGTAACCAAGATATTTAAAAGCAATAATATATACTGCATCGGCGTTGACGTAATTACCCCCACACATCTTCAACTAAGCTAATATTCTAGGCTATTGCATGGAAGAGAATGATAGAGAGAGAGAGAGAGAGAGAGAGAATGTTGACGATGATGATGAGAGATAACAAGAGGGTTACAAATCACCCATATTTCAGGCAGAGCATAATGAACATGGCTTCATCTTTGAAAGAAAACACAACGTAAATAATTTTTCGATCATCAAGAATGCTCTATGTATAATGTAGTACTAATAATCTTAAGAGGCAAAATCAAAAGAGGTGGGAGAGGGGGCACAATTATAGTGAAACTCCAATACCGATGCAATCATTAGAAATGTAATTTTGTTCGAACATTTCCTCCAGTATTTTTCTTCTTTCTCTGAGGAAAAGCAGTCGGAAGAGAGATGCAGATAACTAATATTTTCTAGGCCAAGTAGGCGCTTGAAGCTAAGATGGAAATATATCTTACACTCTCGGAAGCTCGAGCAGCAAATAGAATTTGTTTGAAAATGGGTCACTTATATTTTGGAACGCCTTTTCTCAAGATATACAGACACTTTTTCTCGTGGATTTAGGTTAAGAGTATGTATCCATGGAGAGTGTATCGATTGTAGTTGAAGGAATAGATTGTTATTGAGACATGCCCTGCATATTTATCTTTTCTCTCACTTTCTTCTAATCTCTTTTTTTCCCCCCTCTCTCTCTATATTTTACTCGCTCTTCTTCAAGGAGTTAGCATCAACCATTGGGTAATTGAAAATGTCAATTTTATGTGTAAAAAATGCTCACCTTGAATGCGAACTCGCACAAGTAATAGTAAAGTAATATTTGTCTTTCTTCAGTTAACACAGTTATGTCTTATGAGCAAGGTGAAGAGAAGTGGGAGTAGCAGGTAAAAGAAAATGTATATAATTTATTTTATCAGCCCAAAATGATTCAGCTGAACTATGAATTCTTAAATCTACGTTGACTTGTTGTATGGCTTATTTCTTGAAATAATATGTTTTAGATGATTTTCCGATAAATGAATGTATTGTAAAATGTCGTCCCTCTTTCTAGCAGAACTGCACTCTACTTAGTTGAATCCTTGGCCAAAAGGATACATGCATGTTATCATTTTGGCGATTGCAGAGAATGACTGCAGAGGCATTAATTTACGTTTTTATTGGATGGTTTATAATTGACCACACCAACAGTGTAAAAGGAAATTCATTCACTCTTGAACTAAAAAGCGGTTTCAGGTCAGTGCAGGTATTTGTCTATTTTTTTTTTAATGGGGAGAGGAGTGGGGTATTGCCGCTTATGTCTTTGTCTTTTCTTCAGTCGTATCAGCACCACCTCAAATTCCCGTTTATTTCATCGGCTCTTTTTACCAGAATGTTCGAGTTCATCACAACTCAGCATTCAAAAATAGAGAGAGAGAGAGAGAGAGGGGGGAATTGAAACGCGTGGCTGCGTGGCGACAGGGAGTCGAGAAAACAAAATACCTCGATTTCTGAATGTACATATGCATGCTCTTCAAAACTTTTGACGGATCCGGTACGTGTGTAGTGTTCAAATTGAGTTTGTGAGCGTACGTGACTGACTGTAGAGGTCTGAATTTAATCAGCATATTTGTTTTGCGACTTTGCTTTCCTTTTTCGTCACATTTTTGTGTTTAACTTTAGACATAAACTTGTCTATTTATTCTTTACAGGTTGGGGAGATTGGCACATGGCTAGCAAAGATACTCGACAGAGAACAGTATAGTCCAAGACCAGTTTAAATGAAATATAAAGAAGAAAGGAGAGAGAGAGAGAGAGAGAGAGAGAGAGAGAAAAGAGAGAGAGAGAGAGAGAGGGAGAGAGGGCGAACATCGTGTTGATGGGTACACGGCAGATTACTGGATAGTGTTCTAATTTTGTTACTTTCGGTTTCTAACAGACCTTCCTGCGCAACAGATATTCGTGTATGATGTGGAAATTGCGTGTATAGGAAGTTTTTTCACAGATCATGAAGAAATCACGAGAAGGAGAGAAATAGAGAGATAGATAGATAGATAGAAAGGGGGAAGGGGGCAGATGACTAGAGCAAGGTGTGGTGCAGGTGATCTGAATTATTGTCATCTCTCGACTCTCATTGTCTTCTTTCTCTACTGATCTAGAAACAAATCTACAGGTACTTAAAATCCATAGTGCCTTTCTTCAACTGCATGAAAACACTGACTTATCGGGTTTCAGTAGGACATCAAATATGTCAGTTCTTGAACTTGTTTGGTAACGTAAACAAATAAAACGAAAAATTGTGGTTTGTTGGGTTTGATAGAACATTAACTTAATCCTAATATTTGCATTGCTCATCTCCGCTCCACCCCTGCCTCCAAGTTTCACTTTGTACTTTGTCACAAGCTCAAATAGCATTAAACGTCAATCATATATATTTTTTTCTCCATTCAGATGTGGACCAAAATAATAGAACACATAGAAAACCCTGTCCGATTTTCTTGAATGACTTTCAAGTATTCGCAGGAAATGTGGGTTTATTATATGGAGGAAACTATTGCAGTTCATTCAGAGGGTATCAAAATACCAGACAGTTTAAACATGTTAAAGGGATAATCAGTTGTTTCAATACAATTTGAGACTGGATTTAATAGCCTGTATATAGGGTAGTCGAACGAAAGATTCGTCAAAATATAGCGTTGTGGATTGGCTTGGATTCCGACCGCCATTTTCGTCTCTTCTCTCTTGTCATAACATTTAACATCTGTTCAGTGGCCTGTCAAAAATCCATTTTGAAAATTGTCGTAGCTCAGATTACTAAAACAAACAAACAAGTTCATAATCTTTTTTTTTAAATTATGAACATTCAAAACCTTCGAAGTAGTCCATTACAAATTCTTTGAAGCAATACTATGAAGTGGCCCATGAGACTATGTTAGATGTTCGCCATGGTCGCTGCAGATTTTCCAGAAATTCAAACTTTATTACCTTACTTTAGGGGGGGGGGAATTACATTATATCCCCCAATTACTGAAAAATATGTGTGATTATAGGATATATAGCGCACTCGAGACGCAATCAATAAATATATTGCTTTAAAAAGAAAAACAGTGATACTCCTTATAAACTCGATACGGTCGCCGGCAAACACGAACATTATATGTTCGTGGTCAAAATGAAGTTTTGAAGGGTACCTGTATAAAACAGATAACCGGGTACAACCACAAACTTATCAGCGGCATCGGGTAACGCTTATAAAACTCACTAATCTGTAACGGGACACCGAACGGTTATAATTGATAGCCTGCATGCTTTCAACACGGCAGGTTTTCTGGTGTTGTGTTCCTCCAGGTTCTGTTGAACCCTACACCCTTTCTCACTTCCGCCGTGTTGTTCCTCTTTCCGAGTATGAAATTCGACCGATGGAAAACTCGATTGATTGTGGGCGCTATGGTTTTGATTAATCGCTTTCATATCACAAGCTGGCCCCTGGCTGGCTGGATCGGGAACGGTGCGATTACGTTTCTGATTCGTGTATTTATCAATCAATAAATGCAGAGAGAAGAGCGGCGAGTCGAAGATGATTGAAGACTGTACGTGAACACGATGACAATCACATTTGGAAGTGGATGCGAATGTAACTTTTTCTTCACCGATTTCCTGTCTGCAGCCGTCTGACTACATAGGAATGGTTATTACCAATTCGTGGTTTTACTTCAAATTATTGTTATGAAAAAAGAAGAAAAGACATGTTTGGGGATGTCCCTGATAAACAAAAATGTTTAAAATACAGAAGGAAATGTCATCCATTGCATAAAAATGGTTGAAGCTCAAGGAAGTTGCTTTTATATTTTTCATGACGTGATGAAAATATTAAAAATAATAGTGACAAATGACAATAGTAAAATAGATTACCATTTCACTTTTGCGAAATCCATAGATGCAATCAATAAATAACTTTCATCAATTTTAGCCTGCATAAAAGAACATACAGTCATCACAGTGTGTGTTCAACTTCAATCTACGATCCAGTGTGTACACGTAGTAAACCCATGTGAAAAGTTACGATTTGACACTGTGGATAACCTCATAGACTGCGATGATTACACTCTGTAATTAACTAAATGGTCACGGAGTGTCAGTCACACTATGTCACATATTGTCACACAATTATTGCGTAGCAATGTTTCACATGTACACTGTGTTCATAGTCATACAGTGTGCTTACACTCAATTATTCTCTGCGTGGTCACATCACGTCACACTATACGTCACACATTGTTGACGTAGTGCTTAAATTAAAAATGCACACTGTGTTCATACTGTCATCCCTACATTCAGTAATTATCTGTATGGTCGCATCATGTCACACTTTATCACCACCGTGTGAGCATATTGTTTTCACGTAGTAGTGTTTAAAGGGCACACTGTGTTCATATTGTGACCACTACATGCTCTTTGTGGTCACATCGTGTCACACTAAGTAGTCACACAGCGTGAACATAGTGATATTATGCATTAGTTTTCCAGTTTCACATTGTGCTCATTCATTGAATATCACTGTGGTCGATGTCACACTTTGTCACACAATGTGTTTACATTATAGTGTTTTCAACTTTCCACCGAGTCAACGCTTCCTGTATAACATTGTTGTCATGCATGGTAATCGCACGTGTGAAGCCGTCTTTGATCATTCTTTCCCACGGGGGAATCAAAAATCAGACCAAAGGATTCGTTCATTTGAGTAGAAGGTTTTACTTAATACTTCTTCAGAGGAAAATCCAGAGGAATTAACAGGCGCGCACTCCTTTCTATTATTTAGGCAAATCCTAACTGTGTCTCGTATAAGGTAGTGTGGACGCCCCACCCTTTCTATCAAAATTCTGCATCCGCCACTGTTCTCTATCACCTATCATTAGGGACTTTTAGATTTTACACGACGAGAACGTGGACTGCCACGGTGACATCCTTTAAAGGTAATGTGACGTCATTTTAAGGCACTGCCGGGCAGCCGGGCTAGTGCCTTGAAAGAATGGCACACGTGGCAGTCCACGTTCTCGTCGTGTAAATCTAAAAGTCCCTATTATGAATGTAGATTGCAATAACAAGAGATTATTGCGTGTGTATTAAACTGAGAGCTGCTATAATCGTTCTTAGGCGTGGGCAGCTGTCGTGTTTTGTGGAATACAATGCTGATTACCTGAATCCAATGACCTCTCCGTCTATAATAAGGAAACCTTATACAACCTATATACGTTTCATGTTACATATAGCTGACTCAGTACATCCGATCAGGCCGTACTTGATCTAGTTGCATTTCCTGAGGAGACGCACAATTCTCGCGATATCAGATGCAGTATATGAAATAATCATCATCTACTGACCGGGATAACACTTTGGTTGTTGTATTAAACTTTAAAGGTTAAGTTGAGTTCTGAAAACTTCTGATCATGGACTTTAATAGAGGAAGAAACTGCCTAGCACTTGTTTTGCATGGTTGGTTAAGTAGCAAGTAGGAACTATAATTATTATGTTTTATGAGGTTTTGGAATCATATAAATAAATCAGTTTGACCAAATCTTGCTTTATATAGGAACACTGCTTATGCAATGCATTATGTTAATTCACTTGTTTTCCTAGCTCTGTGAATTTGTAAACGTAAAAAACCCGGACATGCTCTGTTATAGCACATTTTCTCCCCCTCGGCAATGTCGACATTATTTTGATCAATTGAATGCATTCATGCTTTCTTTTCCTAGCAAAATCCGCTCCCACCTCTATCGGTGTCTATCAATTACAATGTCGTCATGTCTATTTTTATGCAAGTCCCCCTTAGATGACGCATGCAACTCGAATATGATAGAACTGCTTTATATCTGTGCAGACAGAATAGTAATGTTTGGATACAAAGGCCATGGGTAGACCCAGAACAACATTGATAACATGCATGGAGTGCGATGAAGTGACATCATTTTTATTTTCAGAAAGTTTGTATCTATTCATTCGCCCATTTGCCATTACGCCGCAACCATAATTTAATTAACGTCCCGTCTAGACCATAAGTGAGCTCAATCGCAATGATAAAGGTTTAATGATGAACTAGGCGTGGCACCAGCGAAATTATTTAGAAGGTAAACGTCTGAAAAGAAAATGGATTATGACCGTTATCCAGCTTTATACTGATGCTGAAGGCCTTTGCGGTTTGACAGATCATAATATGATATTGATTATTTTATTGTTGATGTTATACATAAACATAAGCATGATATCAGTAATAAAGATACAAAACAAGTGTAGGTTTGATGCTGATATTATGTCAGAATATGTTCTTTGATAATGTTGTCACACAATGTGCATTTTTTTTTCGTTTTTTGAAATGCCGCTAAATTTGATATGTGATATAGGGAAAGGGCATTGAAAGTTACCTTAAAAAAATATATTTCGATCATGGATCTTAAGTTTGTCCTAAGCAAGTATATATAGATAAAATATTCTCATGGGATGAGGATATGTCTAGATCAATGTAAATACATAGAATTAATTGTTTGTTCTCATTTTGACATCATTATGCCCAGCACTCGAGGGAGTATAGGGTAATAGAAAATAATGCCGAGACTTTTGTGTAGAATATTCGAATGCACACTATACTCTATCAGACATGTGGAGGAATTCTCAGAAAAGGGGCTTGGATGTGGCATTTTGATAGATGCTCATGATCATCATGTGACGAGATGGAGTTCACTCTTTGATGCCACTCTCTGCTTTCCATCATGATCTTACATGCAGTCCACGTCTTTTAATAAGCAGGAGCCTACAACATTCTAAAGGTCATGATTGGGCAAGAATGTGTCTATAAGAGAACTTGCTTTGAGAAGCCATAATATTATATACCCGATTATACTCATATCCTTGTGAGACTTGCACTCACGTTAGCTTAGTAATATTGTGACGAATTACCCTACGGAAAATGAAATCCTTGTTCAAGTTTTACATTGGTTTAAAACAATTTTTGAACGATTCTGATAAAAATCGGCATTTGAAATGTAATTGCTATAAAAACCGTCCTTTTGTTTCTTGCCAACAATGTCACTTTACAACGCTCAAAATAATTTTACATAAGGAGTTAAGACATTCATCGTTTGTCTCTCGTGAAAGATGTTCCTTCCTTTTTAATTCATTTTGCTTTCAAGAAGTTAATCTTTTAACAGGCAGCCAACTGTAACATTTACGAGTCTATTTGACTATAGATCTTGTGAAAGTTAACTAGCGATGTTATGTCACGACTTATCTGAGTGGTGATGAGTAAGAACATGTTCACAAACATGTGAACGTGAGTCATGTAACAAGTGCCAGTATAAATTTGCTTTTAGTAAAGAAATTGTTCATTTCAATTAGGGCTTATCTATATTAGCGTCTCACTTCAGATCTGTTGTACATTTTCAATCTCTTTTTAATTCGATGTTAATAGTAATGTTTATGGTGGAAATTGTTCATTTTACATGACACATTCACCTACAGGCATGATATCGTTGCCTTGGATCAGATCATTATAATGTCTTTTAAAGTCCCTGTTTGCATTCATATATTAGAAGACAAAATTTATTATGAATGAATTCTGAAAGTGAAAACTACTGAAATTTTCTTTACCAGTACGTCTCCTTACCCTTTCTATTTGTGTGAACGATGATGCATTTTCACGATGCAGAATATTATTATATGCTTTATAGAACGACGTTTGTCTTTCTCCATGATAAACATCGCAAAGAGTTTCGAGAAATCAACTCAAGGACAATTTAGATACCCTATTGAACGTACCTTACAAATCATGGACGAATTACGTATAATACATCATTGCATGAATATATCTACGGTCAAAGTAATTTTCGCAAATTTCAATAGTAACTTGATGGACAAGGCAGTTGAAATTGCCTTTGTTTTTTTTCTTTCTCGAATTTCAGTTAAAAAATGAAGCGCGTTAGCACTAAATCGCTTCAAACTTTTATAAAACTGACTCATTTCCGAGAAAAAATTGTGGCCGTGTTCTACTAAAACATGTCTATTAGTCTTTTAAGTTTTAAACCAATTTTCGGGACGGAAAAGCTTAAATATAAAACAAATCTTTGAATGCGAATAATTCGAAAAGTAGTTATCGAGTCGCTCGCGCGCTAACGCCCTTCTGCCAGCCGGGCGACGTAATGTTCACTAATTTCAATAGTTGATCTTTGCGATCATGCTATTAGTCGGTGACAGACATTAATTGATATATAGAAAGATTGAACAAAAGTAAAATTATTTATTAAGCATGTAGGGCTACAGCCAGACTATGAGGTGAAGCTGTCATAACGCTCGTGCCTGGATGTCAAGCTATCATAGTGTCAATGCGATATCAATACTGACTCGAAATGACGTGGGTGACGTCATTACCCCCCATGATACTGCACTCAACTCGTCTTGGCGGTGGGGTTTTTTGAACGGTGTATAATCATGTGATATCATTGACGCGGCTTTGAAATCGAAGTTGCGCTCTGATGATAATATAGCCGTCTCTTATCGGATATACATGAGAGGCATGTTACCTCACTGGGTTGTTTTCACAAGGTTTTAATTAGTCACGGAGCGACGTCCGGATTCCATACCCCAATATGATTATATATTTCGTTTTGAACCCTTTACATTGATTGAATAAGTCAAGGACCGGTGGTGTTCTTAACTGAATGCAGAAAGGTCGCTGTCAGTCATCTCGACGAAGATATTACACATATCATTTTGTGCATGTAGAATGCTGAAAGGGAAAGATAGAACCATGGTATTGGATGTGTGAGCCAGATTTTTTTGTTTTAAAGTTTGTTTAGGGGGGGGGGTAGGAAGGGGGCAACCCTCACTGAAAATCGACCATGTGGCACCTATAATGCAAACACTCTTGAATCTATTTCATTCAGCTTTAGCTATACAGGCCTACACCATGTCTCTAAAATATATGTATATCCTCGCTAAATATTGTCCTGGTCAAAAGATTGACATTTTCCTTTTTTCATTGTTTCTACTTTTTTTAAAGCAAAATATGAGTGTGCTTTTTTCCTCACTTAAACACGTTAATAAATTTTCCATCTACCTTGTCTAACATAATGATATTATCCAATGTCATCCAGAGAATATTTAACTGCATCAATCGTGGCGTGACTATCATAGCTTCCTTAAGCGTTGCATTTGTTCTTGTTTTTGTTATGATTTTGTGTATATTCTTCTCCCTCTCTCACAATAATAACATTTTGCATGCTTTGTGCCTACCAATAATTTTTTCTTTTCCTAACATGAAATGATGACTAAAGAGACCGTATGTGACACGTTCTGACCCTTTAAGTCTATAATGTACATGGGCCTACATACCGTATCTTCAGGTTTTACGTAATGACTAACGAGTATACTCCATACCATCAGAAAAAAGCAAAAAGCAAAGTCAGAGCTGAGTAAAAGTCTCGTCATTATTTCACGGAAACCTGGTATTAGGCGCCTGTTGCTTTTCTGTGCCCTTTCTCGATGCCTACCTGGATATGTTTACCGCGAAACCGATGGGAAGCGAATGAGTGATGTGATGTTCAGGATGTTTCTGACGTTGATGCATGAGTTCGTGCACAGTACACTAATGGGATGTGCTGATTACCCAGAATATCATTAGGCTTATGTTCGTAGTGCTGATGTCATGAGCGAGGCATTGTGGGCAGGATGCTGCATGGGTTTTCTCTTCTTCTTTTGGGGGAGGGGGAATTTCAGCAGCCGTATTTTCAACTTTCCTCATTATCATTTTATCACTTTATGTGAAAATATGGCGTGCTAGATTTGAGTGTTTTATTTTTTATAAAGTGTAAGAAAGATACCGCTTAAATTAGTTTTGTATATTACAATAAAAAAAAACACATCCCACATGAAATGTAATGATGTTCGAACCGTGCGTCGTAAATCGGACAAGAATCTACTGTAACTGCTCTCATTTGGTATTATTTATGTATTTATGTAGGCCCATGCTTTCTATTAAAATGTGTTTGATTGTTTTTAAGTATAGCGCTAAAAGAAAAGAAATTAAAAAAGATATTGATGATGAAGTGTATTTGAACGTAACAGTTGATGTTAGATAGGCCTACATGTCGGGTGAGTGGATCATTAGCAATGTCTGATAGCCTGATAATGGTGGCTTAGTGTATACGTGATCTTGTCAGCAGTGTTTTTAGGAGCTTACTTTTCCCTTTCCACTGTTTTTTTTTAAATTTCCGGTTTCTCTATTATTATCCCGAGACATTACCAGCACATCCATTGCATGTGAGTAATAGTTATAAGCGGATACAATAATCCCGACCAACAAGCTATAGTAGCTTCTTCCATGCATTTATGGAAGTACTGTGGGTTTAACATGATTTCTGAATCTAATAAAAACTATTTGTCAATTATCTTTGCCCTGTCGCCTTGGTTGCCTTGCGCCATTTCAGACTCATTAATACTGGAATAATGTTACATCCTGTAGACCCCCCACACACACACAGAC
The DNA here is from genome assembly GCA_037976565.1 of Mesocentrotus franciscanus. NCBI lineage: Eukaryota > Metazoa > Echinodermata > Echinoidea > Camarodonta > Strongylocentrotidae > Mesocentrotus > Mesocentrotus franciscanus. The sequence goes on along the minus strand of CP137669.1, from coordinate 17,344,709 downwards.
ACTAGCCGCCATCCGATGTCACATTTAGTCATTATTTTAGACCTTTCTTTCATATAATATCACTCACTGTGACCTACTGAATAGATCTGTTTGGTAATAGAGGATTAATTGGATTATGCTACGTATAATTATGTTACGTATTTATTTTTTGCATTCATAATTACTTTTAGAATTTGAAGTTTGGGTACATTATTGAATCTCCTTGCCAGGATACTCTTTCCAGACTTTGAAAAGATTTCGGAATGGTCACTGGCAGTAAAACAAGTTTAAAATTCGACTTTACCTGACAAAAGCAAATGCATCTATAGGCATTGGTTGAATATAAGATGAAACTTTCAAATTGTTATTGATCATCATATTATCATCGAAATACAATATGCCTCTGCCGAGCAGACATCTGTACTTTTAACCCTTAGTATATTTGATTCCTTCTCATCGCCGCTAATCGAGCAATATTTCAAGGCAGTTCGACAAGATAATTATCTTGTTCTCTCCCTCTCTTCTTTGTATGATTAGGTTGAAGAAATGTAATTCATGGCCTTTGTGTGCTATTTTTCCCTTTTATTTGATTTCCTGTTTCAAGTTGATGCAATATAGCATTTGGATCCAAGTATTGAAATACAAAACATAAAATAAATATAATGGTATTCATCTTTAATTGCAATTTTGCAAGAATATATTCTCAAGGAAGATGCATGTAATTAAAATTACAAATCTGATTCTCCTGCATGCATCCTAAAATATTTTTAATATCTGAATGTTGGCTTTGTCTAATTTCTTTCTGATTGTCTTACAAAACTTATCTGTTTTTATATTGGGCAAATTTATCTGTTCACTTGTAAAGAAAAGAAAGCTTTTAATTTAAACAACATGATGGGTAAGGAAAGTCAAATGCTAGACTACTTTCAGTTTTGCTACGTAATAGAAGTGGAACATCACTTGATAAAGGATTTTAGGCGTTGGATTTCATAACAAAATTAATAATTTAAATATAATTAAGTTCCATAATTATGTCAAGATTAGAGACCACATGCATCGCAGGATGTTATTGGTTATTACCATGGCCCCTTCAACTCAAATCTGTAGGTGTGCCCAGTTTAGCGGACGTCTAGGTCAATACTTGTCAACTTCTTCTGAACTTTTTGTGTCGTTCAAGATTTCTTGAATGATGATTAGTTGCCTTGGGCGTGTTGACCGTAACGAGGCATGTCTCATTCCGTATTAGGTCATCCTTGAGGGATTTAAGTGACTTAAAAATAAAAATAAAACTAAACCTGACGTGTTTATTCTTCACGACCCAACGGAGCCTTCGGTAATTTACCATGTCCCTCATCTGCATGGCGCGAGCACTGTCCACACTGTCTCTCATTTCTGTCCGTATTTTTGTTTGCCCTTGTATTATTTAGATGGGTATTTCAGAATTACCATCCGTAGGAATGGAGTATTGATCCAGGTGGGCGTGGTCGTGGTCGTGAAAATCAGATGGGCGTGGTCACCTTGGGAACATTTGAGTGTCATGCGTGTCTGTCGGTAACATGCATTGACGGACGAGGTTGCCTCAATGTCACGTTTATGCCGCGAGGATGACCATTCTGCACTTTTTGCCCATTAAGGAGAGAGCGATAATTTCATCCGATCCCTCGCCTTTTTTGATTCTCTCCTGTCGATGAGGTTCTTGGAAAAGTATCAGGATTTTTGTTTTCGTTAATACAGAGATTCATAGTTTTGAAAACAAACTCATGTTAGTAACATGAGTTGTGTTTTAATGATTATATTCGTTAATCAGAGGTTGATGATTGTCCTGTTTACTTATTACTTATTATTACGAATTCACCTCACAGACTATTCCCTCATCTCATTAATACCTGACTATGACTGTCTGGTATTATCTAATCAACACGGCGACATCCCTCGAGCTAGGACAGTCAAGGACTTATGGATAAGAGGCGCCCTCATCATGTTATTCGTAATAATTAATGTATGCTCTCGTTTTCACACCCAATCCATGTCATCTTCTCCGGACAAAATCATTTAATGGGTGTATGTTTATCACACCAGTGGTTGGGTACGAGTGATTAAAAAATGAATCATAAATTTGTCATCGCCCGACACATTAACCCAATACATGGAACATGCCAGATAATTGACCCTCGATTTCGACGTTTTTCGTTTTACGATAATTATATTCTTAACCCATAGCTGTTGTCAATATATTACCATGATGATTGAATATACAGGTCCTTTAATATGAAAATATGAATTAGATAGGACATCATCCGAGTTCTGCGTTATTCAGTATTAAGTAAAGCACATGGCGCATACCTCTGGAGAAAATGAAGCATGTTTCAGTAAAAGTTAATGACCTTATTATAGGTAGGTAACATATTATGTGGATGGGGTTATGATACACATTAAACGAAGACAGGGTCGTCAATATTATTAAAAGTAATAAATATGGTTTTGTAACAGAGGATCTACATGCGGGTTTACACAAAATGGGGGATGGCGAAGTTTTGCGAAAATTTCGTGAGAAACGAAATAATAAAAATAATAATATGATATATTAAATTTATAAAGCGCTTCATACAATGTTTCTAAGCGCTTAACAAAAATTCAAAGTAATGTTAACCTACAACAATATTATACATGATACATAATTCTAATAACAATTTCTTAATAAAATTTATATAATAATAATGACTAATCTTTACATAGCGCTTTATACATTAACAAACGAAATGTAATTTATTGAACAGATAAGTTTTAAGTTTACTCTTGAAGGTTTCTAAAGTTGGGGACTCGCGTATTTCATGGGGAAGTTTGTTCCAAAGTTGGGGGCACAAACACAAAAGGCACGAAATGACGACCCTTTTTGTTTCTCCATGTAATCCCTTTCTCAAACAGAAGTCTGCCCATTTTGTGAGTGTATCACAATCCCATTTAATCCTGCGTCAGGTGTGTCTGGCTATATATATCCATGATGATGGTCGGTCGGTCGGTCTGGAGATGTTTCACCAGTCCCTCGCATGACCTAGATCGAGTAGGCCGATGGGTACAAGCGGCGCCACCCCTTCTCCATGATATTGTCATGCGCAACATTTCCTGGCATCGCCATACTCAATTCAAGCCTGTGGCGATGTCAAGGAGACATCAAATACATTTTTCTCGTTGAACTACTTTGGGCGAGATCTTTCAGGCAAAAAATTTAGAACACTGTCGCTGGTTGGTAATCAAATGGATGTAGTAGGTGTGATCATTTTGAATATGACATTAATGTGAACTCCACCAATATATCTCCGAAACAATTTATTAGTATTAAGATGAGGCGACAACGTCATCAATCCCTCACAGAGAGGTTTGACAATCAATGAGGACGGTCTTTGTTTCTTCATCTTCAAGTAGGCCTACTTGGAGGAATGAAAGAGTATCTTGAACACTGAAACATAGACGTATATCGCATTGGAGAAACAATTTAGAAACGTAAATATGAACAAAATAAACATTTAAATGTGTTTTGATATATTTTTATGAGGAGAAGTGAGATATTGTAATGCTTGAATTCTCATCTTGTTATCGTTTCCACGGTTGTAGATAGTTATAATTATGTACAGCTTTGATTTCCCCATGCACTCATGTCCCCGTATGTGGTATCAATGTGCATTTAGGTTATAAGCGAAGAAGGATGGCAGATATATCGAGATTCCTCAGATACTTGTATCGGAGACGTCGTTCTCTAGTCTGCTTCTCGAACGCCTATTCAACATGTTTATTGTATAATTGCATTCAACTACAAATGATTTATAAAGTAATTACTACAAAAGATACACCCAGAATCCACTTAAACTTTTTCGCGTTTGTAGAGAAAACAGCAATTAGCTGAAGCACCAAACCACCTCCTCCAACTCATCTGTTCTTGGCTTTGTTTCTTGTTGAACTTTATAATTGTAATTTCAAACAGGCATTATCTTCTACTCTCTAATAAAGCATATGGATTACCCCTCCCACCTGCCTTACAGTTCACATTTTTTACGGTGGATGGATACCATGCACTTTGCCCCACCCCCCCCCCCCATTTCGGCCCAAATCATCTTGATTCCCGTGACACCCACCCGCTCGTCATCCGATGCGGGGGTAATCTCGCCTCATCGTGAACTCGTTTCCTGGCTGGTGGTAATCTAGAAGGCACCTTGTAAATGATGCAGTCGAAAACGAGCCCATCATTCGACACGGCCGTGGTTTGCGGGCTCGTCTGGCTGGCAAGCGTGAAGTGCACCCAAAGGTCGAGTGGGTAGAAATACACCCCCTTGGGCCAAACTATAAAAGCTGGGCACAAAATAATCTCGCGCTCGGCGATAGAAAAAAAACGCAGCAAGATGGAGGAAAGGATTTGAAAGAATAGTAGAACCGAGAGTAAGGAGAGGGAAGGGGAGGGAGTGAGGACACGACATGATGAGAAATATTACTTATATCCAGTATTTTTAAACGCATATGATATTATGCGGTGTATTGCACTTATCTTCGCCAGACTGCTTGTCAGTGCATTTGAAAATTTGAAGTGATTTATAGGATAGAGAAGGTGAGAGGCTGATCATGTTGCTCTCTTTTACCCATCCATGTGAGACAGATTGAGAGGGCGAGAGATGAAATTCTCTTCTATCCGTAGTTTGTCACCAATATGATCGTTTTGCTATGAGAAGAAAAGGTTAATATACTTGTGCCGTGTCTACTCTTTCTTTTAGAGATCAAGAAGTAAACAAAAAAGGTGCCTTTGTAATGCTTTATGATGACGTGATAATAACCAAATCTCGTATTAAGATCAGCAGTACAAAAACTTAATGTTTCTCCGCATATACAATATCCCTTTTAAATTATACACAGTGCCGGAGCGTAATTGTTTCCGGATGCACTATGTGCATGTGTCATTAAACGCCGTTATGATTCTAATTTTTGCGACGAGTGTGGCAATTGTGCTTGGTCACGCTAATTTACCGAGCCACGGTCATTTAACGTTTTAATTGTCTGTTTATGGGCAGACTGTCTAGTCAACATTTATTGGTTGCGCAACGCCATTGTAGACAGGCGCTCACGAAATGACTTAACCGGAAGGGTCGGTCCCAGTAAGAGTATCTCTGCTATAACAGTATTTATCACACCCCAGTCGGCAACATGAAGCTAAAGAGGAAGAGATTTTGAAGTTTTGTGCTGAGACTCCACCGATACCCCCCAAAAAAAAAAAAAAATCGGTTCTGAAGGCTCATTAATAAATCATGAGATGGGTCCTGTAACACCGTGCTCTTTTATCTTACATAAACTTTAAGGGACCGATTTATAGTTGTATTTGTAGTTGAAATGTGACCGGCCCTTAAAGCAGGCAAGGCCTGTCCATCATTTTCATGTAATGGTAATGACTGATTCCCTGGCCACCGTGTTCTCACCATTAACATCAGCTACAAGAGAGAAGCAAAACTTCTTTCCATGTAAAGAGTGGTAAAAAAGAATCTCCGCTGGGATTCGGACTGGGTTCCCTGGCTGGCCGCTGTGAAACCAAGAACTGGCTGTTGGTACTGTTTGCCTATTAATATCATATTTCATTATGATATGAAAATCATCGTAAATCACAGTGTTCTTCTGTTTACTTATTTGTATACAAAGTTGTCGATCTAAGGTAGATGTAGACATATCGTACGGATATGCGTCTCACACGGACAAATAGAGTGATCAGACGTTGATATGAGTAAGTAGCTTTTGATGTATCCGGATGGCTTTCCTGGACTATTACCACTTGTCAAAAAGGACAACTATTTCTCCGCACAAATACCCTTTGGACAACTACCCCCGGATATTTACATTGATTTTCGGAATATTACCCCCACCCTTAATTTAACAATCACAAAAACTTGCTTCTTAGCCATTTGCTCTGGTTTTCCTTTTCTTCCTGGTCATGGAATGGTTGTCACTGTATGACTTCGTTTCTTCCTTGCATTGTTTAAGATGTCTTACACGGTTTCATTATTGGCCTCCTCGTGTCATTGTTACAGTACTGAACTCCATCTTCAAGGGGTCTGTTCAATTCTTAAAAACCTATATTCATTCTGGTCACTATGTACGTAATGATCTGTGACGCAGGGAAAAGGTCACGATATAATCCGAATACAGCTTTGGCCATGGTGATCTAGGTTTTCCTTCATGTTCCTCCGGCAAATATCCTCAGATCACCACTGTGGCTTCCGTTGCCATGGCAATGCATTCCGTAATGATATACTTGAGTGTAGATGCTTGAAGAGTAGCATCAGTTCTGTATCACATTATGGCTTCTTTAAACGTAATGAAGCAGAATTGCCACGTAACAATCGACCCTGAATATAATTCATTCCCAGAATTTTTTTTTCTTCATCTCGGAGTAATTTCAAAAAAATCTTTCCTCCGCCTCAATTTACTTTTTTCTTTCTTTCACCTCTCATCACTGTGTTTGTTCGTGTCTCTCTCTCTTTCCAAGAATATTTTTTCTTGTATTCTTATTTCGGTAAGGTAATCAGCTTTATATTTACGAAGATGAATTATAGTTGTAAGAAATCAATGTTTTAGGCGTTGGTCATATATTGTTTATAACAGCATGTTTCATATGTCTTTAAGTGGAGCTGACAATTTTTTTTCCATTAATAATTTATTGTCCTTTCTTCGACTTTCAATTTCCAAGTCATATCTATGATCGATGTTTGGATTGAATTCTTAATACATTTTAGATTTTGAATTAATTTACGAATTCTTCTTTCGTGACATGAAGTAGATGATCCGTAATGCCTCAGTCACATTTGCCGCGGCGGCCGTGGGGTCTAAAATATCTACGGCCAATTGCAATTATAGGGCCGCCGCAGCATTCCCACGGTCAAATACTGTAGCAGACACATACTATGTTAGGGTAGCCGCACGGCATATTTTAAATAATTAAATTCCTGCTCCACGCGCGGCGAAGACTGCCACGGGCGCCGTACGGGAGCCGTGTGTGGGCCTTGCGTTGCCCGCAGGGTGGACAACAATACCGCAAGGCCACTGTACGGTCACCGTAGGGCCGTCTTAAGGCTGCCCTAGGGCGCCCGTGGAATGCCTGCGGCCGCCGCAATTTGTTTCGGGTCTGCAAAAGTCGATTATAATTCATAAGGCCCTTGGGCAGCCGCACGGCAAACGTAAGGCCACCGTACGCCCGACGTATGGTCCCCGTGGAACCGCTCTACGGCATGGCTACGGCGTGTCTAATTGCTACGGCGAACCTAGAAATGAAAAAAGTTATAACTCCGCGCTATAAACCCACGGCGACCCCTAATGGCGACCCATACGGCCTGTAAAAGATAGGGATACCCCTTAAGTTGACACTGAGGCCACCGCTGTATCATAGCCATAGGTCAAATGTGACTGAGGCATAATGAATCGGGTTCTTTGCCAGTGTGCCAAGCTGGCAATCTCCCTCAGCTTGGTGTCCGTTAGTCCAGTCCTCCCTCATTCATCACAAGTAGGCTACTACAGGTTACAAGATAGTGAAACTGGTTGTTCCCATTGCCACCATCTGTATTACCTTTATTTATCTCAGAACTGTGATACACATACTTTATTATTGGTTATTGCGTCATGCGTCCTATTTTTCCCGCAGCGTACTAGGCGTCATTTCGGTTGCGTTATTACCAACGCTAAGAAAGGCTTTGCATGCTATCAGTGCATGTGTCAGCAATAATTTAGCCCAATATTTGAACTGTTAGCTGTTCTCATAGCGAATTAAAAGACGCGACATTCCCCGACCCGGCCGACGCAGTCCTCCGTCAGGCTCGTGTGCAACGGGCATTATGAAGGCGTTACAATCGTTTAACATGTGCTGTATGCACGGTGTCCACTTAAATGTTTATGGACCATACATAATTTCACAATCTGTAATAGCGTAAGTGTTGGCAATGTGAACGAAATCCGTGGTAATGCCTCACCTCGAAATCGCTTGAATCCAACAACTGACAAGTGTGATATGACGTTATCTCGCGCTCCGCGACGATGGGACGGCGCCTCACATGAGATGTGGCCGAGCCACTCCGCGTGGCGTTGCTAACTCATTTCCCCCTTCCCACGTCATTTTTGACGGGCTGAGCCCTTCGTCTGCCACAGTCATCGACGCGGTGGAGATTGAGAGCACAGTTTGGTGGTTAATTCGTTTTGATGTGACGTCGTGAACGGGATCATGGGGATGTCCCGAGTAGTATAATTCAAAATGTTGACAATAAAAGATTCGGCTAGTCTATACCCACAACTTTAGTTTCTCGATACACAATACCTCTATCTACAGGAAAGATAAGAGTATCCGTAGCGATGTCCGCTGATAGTCTTTATCAAGACTTATGTAATGAATAATTTGGGTTACGTGCAAAAAGGAAATATATTCAAAATCAAATTTTAAAAAGTGGTTTGTTTGGTAGTTCGAAAGATAAAAGTATGGCCCTGTTAATTCCAACTTGTATGGTTAGAAATTGGAGTCCAATGAAGTAGTCATGACTATTCGATGAATTTCAGTTTCCTTTAGAGTGACCAAAATAAATATTATTTTTATGCCCTGTGCCCGGGAAAAGACCTCGTTTTTACTTTCTCCATTTTTGATCAATGTATTTATCTATTTGTTTATATATAATAATTATATCACTGTTAAGAACATGGACATTAGCGGACAGTAGGCCTAATGTGCTGTGGGGATTTTATTTCTCGAAATGTACCTCCGTTGTCTGCGCATCGGTACGTGTCATTTTGCCGGGCAATCAATTTTTCTTCCGTAAAACAATGGAAAGGTTATTGTATGTAAACTTCTAGAACAAGCCTTTCTCGTGAAGACTAATAGCCGGTGCACTATTTACGACTTCTTATGAAGTTGAAGCTGTCAGAAGGCGGTATTACCCTGACTGTCTGATGAACAACACCACGTGGAGATGACACAGGATGCAGTTAATTGCCATACACTCGTCATCCTATACCTCTCTCTAATACCCATCATACTTATCGCTCCACGCGAATTACTACTCCTTATTAAAATTCAGCGCAATTGCATGCATCAAGAGATAAGTTTTATTGCTTGTAGTTTGGCACAGAGTCAAGTTTCCTTCAGTTTCTTCGTCATGCCCTCATTTTCTACCAGAATTGGCACCGTAATATAGACTTCATCTTGTAGTTTGATCTAATTTTCTTTTCAAATATTTGCATTGAATGCGAATTTATTTAATACAGATTTTTTGCACTCAATTTTGTATTAGGATTGCATTAAGCATTGTAATATTCCAACATATATCTGCCTGCCACCATCACTAGGTGATCAGTGCTCATACATCACTCTACTTCTCGATCTAATGAAGATTTCCCATCATTGATTTGTATTATTTTATGGGCACAATTCGACCGTTATGACTGTTGTATGACATTAGAATAGTTCAAACATACTATTACGATCGCTGACTTTATTTTGAACACTCCAATTTGTCGTCGTATGTGAAATGTGTACAAGCAGAGCTCGAGGCTAATCACGACGATAGTGTGTAAATTGCTTTAGTGCACTTTCAATATCGGGGTACACGTAATATATAGAGAGGCGAATAAATTATTCAAATGAAACCTAGATGGGATCAGTGTCAACAAAAACAATCGTCAGAACGTAACCAAAGAGAACGATGAAATACAAGCCAATGTGAAGTGTGCTTCAGATTGAATATGTTCAAATCAATGTTTAGTAATGCCAAGAGGGTTTGGTAGTGCCAACACAACCAGAGAGGAGAACCGAAGCTTCTGAGGCGAATCGCACATGGTGCGAACTCGTTATTCATGTAAACGTTAGGAAACGTTCATTAGTGTTGCTGACTGGCGCTACTCTTGTGTTGACTGATTTGGTTTTCAGTGCTAATCAGTGAGTCAAGTACTGCTCATGCCCACGTCATTCCTGATGAAAACTTTTCTCTCCTCTGCAGCAGGCTGGCTCGAGTTGCCAAAAGAGCAATGACCGACAAAATATAGCCTGCTCGAAGCCTCTACAAACTATTTTTACTCCATCCACCCATACGTGGAAATAGTGATATCGTAATCGAATCTTGAAATTTGAATGGAAAACTCTAGTCATGGTTGCTTTAATAAAGAGGATTATCATTAGCGCCCAACAAGTGAAAATGAGAATGTAGTGGTCAGAGTTAGGCAATTGCTGAGAAATATTTTGATTTGCTTAGCCTTACGTGCGGATCTTCTTCGGCTGTGAAGCCAAAATTCATCAAGTAAAATTATACCTCTGGGGAAAAGGCTTAAGGGCATCTTAATAAGAAGAGGCGGTGCATTTGTGATGATACTATCACTACCGAAATATCATTCTTTTGAGCGAAGTAACGATTTAGAATCTTTGTTAATATTAGATGCATTTCATGTTGTTTGGTAATTTCTTATTTCTAGTGAGTTTTTTTCCCCCAGGTAATTTTGTTGTTCTTCAAAACTTGAGGTATGAACAATTATTATGACAATTATGATAACTTTAGTTATCATTTTAATTGTACATTATTATGATCATTCCTGTTTTTATGCACATTTTATGTAAACATTGCATTATTGGTCCTTGGACTACTGCATTGTACATTGTATATGTTGATATTAATAAACCGATATTGAACTGAATTGAATTGAACTCATTCCATGTCGATAGAAAGAGTGATTCAAGACCTTTTCATGGAAAAGTCATGTTCGTTTCAGTAATTTCCAATTATCTTAATTATGTAAATCACTGTCTGTTAAGATAGTAATAGCGTTTCTCTATTGACGTGCCTTCTCCTTTACCTCTCAATCGAATTTGTTCTGGCTTGTCGCAATCAGAAAATAGAACAGGACGTTTCACTGGGAAGAGAAATGTGAAAAAATCAATCTTTTTAATGCGACGAATTACCCAGGATTAAAAATTTTAAAAACCCGCAGCCTTGCATATTCCTTCTAACGTCGCCATCACTGAAAGGGGCAATACGACAGCAAGGAACGCGTTTGATCTCTATGTAGGCTTGTGATTCGACAGTCTAGACATGAACACGTGGTTATCTTATTGATTGATGAAGTCTGGAGGATGATGACTTCTCTATGTCATTATGATGGTGTCTCAGTCTGAGTTCAAACAAGGTCATATAAGTATGCCTGGTGGATCTATGACTATATTGCTTGTCGAGCGAACAGATTTGTTTATTCTAGTAAAGTTTGTCTGGTTACCAGATTTTCAATATCGTACAATATTAAGGAAAACCTATCTTTAACAGGGCTAGCAATTAGACGTGTTTCTCAGTATTGAGGACTATTTTTCATAAAAGGCTCCGTGAATTAAATCGATGTACTTGATTGACTTGATTTATATTTACTATTACATGTAATATATAACTCTCCTTTCTAGGAATGAGGTATTGTTTAATGTCTTAAATCTGATACCCGAACCACAGAGAGGCAAACGGAAGCGAACTTACAGAACAGAAATATCCCCACCAAAATCAAATTATTTATAACCATTCACCGAACAGCAGACAATGAATGCGAGAGTAGGCGTTTATCACGAAAAAAAAAAAAGATTTTTATTTTGTTTCGTGAAAATATGAACGATGTAGCAATCATAAATTCATCCAACCTCTTATTTTACCTTCAAAAAAGACATCTTTCCTCATAAAACATTATTATTAAAGAAAGGGACGAATGCCCTCTCCTTATTGATCCATGCATATTCTTTCTTCGGCTATCTGGGTTACGCTACCGGTCTGTTGAATTTAAGCATTATTCCTGGAAACTAATGGACTTGAAAACGAGAGTGGTAAGATTATTTTAACACGACGTCAGGGGCCTCATTAGCATCAATTCTGCCGCATTTTAAAGAGCTGGAAGCGAGGGGAAGCTTACTCCATTTGCATTCATAAGGATGAAAAGAGGGCTTAAATGCCAAGGTGAATGGGGGTAGTTCGGGGAGCGGCAGAGTCAGAAGGATGTAGGAATGATTGGTAAATGTGTGGCTAATGTCGTCGATTTCTGGTGACTCTCCCGGATGCTTTCCTGCCTACCTGGAGTAAATTGCAAGCCCCCACCCCCCTCGTGGAATATTGTAACCCCTCCCTTTTTTCACCTTTGCTGTCGTTTGAAACGAAATGTACATGAACATTACATGGTGGCAATAACTTAGTACTGTCACTCAGATACTAATGAATGTCATACAATCTGATGTATTTCCTGTCAGCTCGCCTTGACCATGTTGACCACATGATTGTGTGCGTCACGAATGGATTATCTTTCAATTGTCAAAGAAATGGAAGTTGTTTCATATGTTTCGTCCATTGTTGCATTTCATGTTTGTTCCTATATACGTCATTTCCGTTACCTGCTATACTAAATCATATTTTCATTCGACTCCTTCTAGTTTCTGAATTATTTACTGTACTGATGTCTATGTTTACCACATTGCATCGATAAAGAAGATTGAAGAGAATTTCAATTAACCAATCACTCAATTGATTTAATCACCTGAATGATGATGTATAATAATATTGCAAGGAATAGGAAACTCATTGTAACGTGTCCCTTTGTTTTAACTTTCCTGCATTCGCCATCGCCCCGTATCTCAATCTCTCGCCATCTATCTCAATATCTCTCCAACTCTCTCCAGCTCTCTCTCTCTCTCTGTATTTACACTATAATCTCCTCCATCTCTCTCCATTTAATCGCAATCTCTCTCCATCTCCCTCCCTCCATCTCCACCCCTCTCCATCTAGCTCTCTCTTTCTCTCTCTTTCTCTCTCTTTCTCAAACTATCCTATCCATCCTCTCTTGTCACGATGATTTTCCTCCAATAGATGCAAACATCTGTCGTATCGCAATAGAACACTTTCCCAATCAATACCGCAAGATATATCTTAGATTTCGAAGCACGCAATTCGTAATGCGGTTTGGAACACATGCGCCTGCAGTAATACCTAAGACGTGATGGGATGTTGCACAAGTGGCCTTTATTTGTTGTTGTTGTGTTGTTTTGGTTTGTTTTAAGCGCTTTTTTGCTTGTTTGGTATATGTATATTTTTACCACTAAAAGTATTTGTGATAGAAAGACTCGATATCTCTGTTTACCTTTTTTTAAATTTATTTTATGGACAAAGAATGGTTTGGTTTGGTTTGGTTTTATTTTCCGTATAAAAATTCAAATACATACAAGAATACAATTTACAAATATAATACAAATCAAGAATTAAAAACGGCTGGAATGCTCTATTCAGAGCCATTATTAAAATGGCTCTGTTCTTTCTAGAGGTCCAGAATGCCCTACCCCATCCCTCGCTTTTTTTCCCATAAAATATTTAGTTAAACAATTTTGTTTGTTTGCAATACCTTAAATTTATGGGCATCTTGTTCTTTTCTTCTTTTTTCCTTTTTTCCGTCCTTATACTTTTTTTTTTTTTTGGGGTGATTTTTCCTTCTTTTGATTGTGAATGAGCAAACTCTGTTAGATCCCATCTCCCTTTGAATAGCCCAAGCGATGCCCCTCTTAGCTCCTGAAGTAAGAAAACACTATCACATAATTGTGTATTGTAAGATCTTTGCTTTCCTTGTAAAAATAATGGTTCGCTTTCCTCAACATAAGTATTGCATGTAATCACAATAGTCTAATCTGGTATGTGTTTAAATCTCATGGATTGGGGAGGGGCTGAGGGACTGGTGATAGAGAGAGGGAGAGAGAGAGAGAGAGATGGAGAGAGAGTGTTTCTTCAAAGTTCACAAAGTTTAATTCAAGCAAGAAATCGATTCCTTACCATGGTGACTTTTGGGGGGGGGGGTGGGATGAGATGAAACTAACATATTGATGAAGTCGTTGACATGTGATATGTAGGATCATGAAATTTTTAATTCGACCTCTTTTCGATGATGAAGTTAATGAGTGCGTTATCAGACGCAGATCAATCGGCACTCGACTAGAAGTTGATGATCATGAAAAGTCTATACGGCATGCACGTGCTATTACCGCGTTTCCTTTTTGATAACATGATTCATAGAATATCCAGTCTAAATATTGGCCATGGCGGCATTGTTTTGCTTTTGTTGGTATTCTTATTAACATCGTTACCAATCTCTTTGTATATATTAAACCAAGCTATATTTAATACAACACCGTGTTAATCATTGTTAATGTTCAACCTGCTCTGTATACGGTATCTTCTCCATGTTTTCCGGATCCACGTATTTTCATCTTCTGATTGTTTTCTCTCAAAAGATCATTTAGAAAAGGAATACAATGACAGGTCTACGCAAACACTAAATAAAGATGTTAGAAAGATTCACAAACACACACCAAAAACATCGTGCATGTTAATTCGTAACATATTTACCGCCTTTTACGAAAAAGTAATCATTATCGCCCTGACTCTTTCAGCGTGAAGAGTTATAATTTCTCCCCTGAAGATGGTGATGTGCACCAGGGAATGTTTCGGTCATGATTTTAGTAAGGTATTAATCATTATCATTCTAACATATGCTTGCCCCCTGCCTTCCTGACACATTAAAAATAAGTTAGAAAAAGTAAAAATAAATCAATGAGTAATTGAATAAGATAAATAAATAAATAAATTAGTAAATTAAGAAATGAATGAAATATAGTGAACTTAAATTAATTATTTATCCACTGCAAATTAAAGGTTATCAACCTATCGGAATATCTAACAATAAAAAAGGGGTTGGATGATTCTCAAAAAATTACTGGGGCGGCAGGGCAACTCCTGCATGAATTGCATTAACATTATCAATGAATGTCGATAGATTCAGTGATCTATTCTACACAATAGACGGAAATCATTGTCTATGCGGTTGATGCCTTGGTTTGTAGATGATTTATCATCCTGGTTTCATGCCAGCTAATGATTTGATTAACCAGGAAATTCAACAGTTGCTCTGCCTATGGTTTCTCCTACAGATGGTACTGCAGCGGAATATCCTAGAGCAGTAGCCAATATAGATAGTCACGAAAACTGTTATTAATTTATATTTTCGTGGTTTTGAGTGTTTCTGTACAGAGTTTATAAAAAACGATCGCAAAGACTTTTGAAAAATTAATCCAAGGCAGTTTCAATACCCTTGTCCATCACCATCTGAATCATTACTTCTCTGGAATATTAAAAAGTCTATTGAAACTGCACTTGAGTTGATTTTCGAAAGTCTTTGCGATCGTGTTATAAGGTATTTGGGCAAGCAATGATAATAATGATGATGATAATAATAATAATAATAATAATGATAATAACAATAATAACAACAACAATAATAATAATAATGATGATGATGATGATGATGATGATGATAATAATAATAATAATAATAATAATAATAATAAAGCATTACGTTACCCCGATCCCGTCCCAACACAGTCATACAAAATAGGATAATTTCAATTATGGATTCAATGAAAAAATGGGCGACGGCATGGGCCCAGAAACAGTGGCGTATCCATGTAAACATGGGGGCGGAATCCCCTCGGGGGGGGTAGAGATATGCGAAATGTACCTGGATTTCATTCAAACCTCTTGCATGAAACTGACAAATAATTGCTCCAATCTCGCCCGACATAACAACTAACTATTGTAGATGCATCCCATCGAAGAATATGTTAGTGATAATAGTTTGGCACCAGCTCTTCATTAACAAAATTCCAGATTGTTCTGACCAACTGCAACCTCAAACTGTTATCTAAAGCGCATGTATCTATCTTGCGACATCGTACCATTACATAGTCAGAACGATTGGTCATGTACATTCTCAACGCTCCTCGGCTTCCGACAGAAATAATCACATTATGACATCCATAACCGGAAAACCGAACCTCCGGTATTTCCATATAATTTTATATACCTTATTTGTACAATTGGGCGATGAAATTCTAAACGAACACCAAGCGGTGAGTAGACCGTGAAGCGATAATCAATGCAGCCGCTGACGTCACAAAAAAATCTTTCCCTGTTATTGAAAGTGTTGGAAACACCAGTAAAATGTCATGTCATTTAGATTTTTAAAGATTAGTATAACAACAAAAAAGGTTTCCAGTTGGATAAGAATTGTAAGCAATGTATCACTAGCTTTTGTATTCAAAGCAGCAACCATAATAAAGATAAAACGAGAAAACGCACATTATTTTATGAAATTGTCCTTTTGTCATCTGCAGACAAATAACGAGTAGAATGGAGGTTGTTATTTTTTTCTCCAAATGACTTTCTATGAACATGATTGATTTGTGATGAAATTGAAAGAAAATTACGAAAGTCGTTACAGCCAGTTCACCTAAAGAAAGTTATGGCGATGCATTTGCAGTTCGATTGTTTTGAAAACTTGAAATTATCATCCATATCGTTCTATCTAATATGAGAATCATATATATAATGAAAGAATTTTCTGTTGCACGAACCTGACCAAATTTTGATGTACAATCTCCTCTCGTCTTCTGTTGGGGTTGCTTTGCAGGCTTTGATAGTTAGGAACTTAGGATACGAATTCCATTTCTCCTCTCTCTCTCTCTCTCTCTCTCATTCTTCTTCTTGTTCTTATTTTTCCCACCTCGTCTGTTGCTACCCTGTCTTTTTCTCTAAAATAGCCTCTGATCATCTCTTCTCTCCTGTCTTGTCTACCTTGCTAACCAAATCAACTGAACTCTAGATATCCTGTGTTAGCTGGAAAAAAAATCACTCCATATTATTAATTTGTTTCCAATATAGATGAGTGAAATAAATCTTTATTTCAATAAATTGAGTTATAGAAAGACCTTTCAACACATATATCTCGAACTGATAGATAGAAATATACTCGGATATTTATGAAGATGTATCACCATGATCGGAAATCTTTCGTAGAGACACTGGTTATCTTCCCCCACACTTTAATTTGAAGGATGAGATACCAGGATGAGATACCAGGATGACAGATCGACTTGATAAGAATCTAATAAAGATTCTATACCCTTTTCAATCTCCGACAACCAACTATTTCATCAGCATTGCTTATCGGGAAAGAGACACGGGGAATAGGGTTACACATGTTTGTGACATGTATATTTTAGGTTTATTGAATGTCAAGATATTGGATAGATTGTCTCCTGTCTACCTAAACTGGGTTATGTCACGTCTTTCCGACTTGTTTTCTCGATGGTTTTTCAGGTGTCAGGTGCCTGCTAGGTGATGCCAATTTCGATGATAATTTTTTCGAATCGTTTCTCAGCTTTGATACGTACTGTTTTTGTTTGACACGTGACCTGATTTTTTTATATCAGGTATTTTAACCATTATGCTTATTTCCAGTGTTATTATACATCATGTATTACTAATAACGGGAAATGGGTGAATTGAAAGGAAATATTCAACATTCGATAGTGCATTTTAAGAATTTACTCCAAACGTTATGGGAAGCAAGAATATACGAGGTGACGATGTGGTGAATTTCATTTGCAAATTACTCCTCGAGTTAAGATAGCTATGATTTTGAAGTTTTTCGTATACTACGGCACGAATGGGTATTTAAATAATCACAAATATTTTTTTCTCCAACATTTAACATTGCTTGGTTCTCTTAAATCTAAGGGACTTAAACAAAAAAATCATTACCATATCAAAGTGTTAAATAGTAAATAATAAAGGTACGAGAAAATAATAAGTTTGCTGCATGAGAGTCACCAAATTTAAACATGCCTACATTACCAAAATAGTTTTATATCAAATAGTAACATATAGTTTTATAAATGTTATTGACACTTAAACTGCTGAATGGAAACATGACTAAAATCTCAACTTATTGTCTATCATTCGTTGATCATTATAATGGAAGCGACTAATCAAAAGTAATATTACGGTGATAAATCTGTATAGATACCAATTTCCCATTGCATGCCCATCTAGCTCTCTCGTGTGACTGTTAAATAACAAAATGTGTAGATTTAGTTTCCAACGGATGGAATGTCCCCGTGAAATTGGCACATTCTTCCTTACTTTCTAATCCAAAGTCTCTCTGTACTTGTACGGCCCAGTCCTTCGGGACCAGTGTTTTCGTCTCCACCCATGAAAGTGATGCATGGTACCGAAATATTAGACCCCAAGTTCCTTCGAATGTAACTCCATATATCTTAATTAGCCACATCCAAGCAATCTACAGGTTGGTCTTGTTTACCAAGAATAACTCACTTTAGATGCAGTCACCGTCGAATAACAACACGTCCGAGACCCTAATTTGAATGAGAAGTTCCCGAGTGAGTAAATTTGTTTTTCTGTCCCACCAGTTGACTAATTGGCTAGTCACGTCTAAAGCATCAGTCATCACAAACTCGATAACAAAACACTATCCAATAACTAGTGCTCATGCCAAGGAAAATTTTTGCTGGATTTAGCAAATGTCATATTTATTTTGCACCAACGATATTTATCTTTGACAATGCCAATTTTTTGCATTTCAAGTATGTGGCGTACATGTACATTAGGAGAAAGTGTAAACTATATCAAAATCGAGAAATAACTGTAAAGTGGTATTATGATCAAACTGTTAATCTTGAAAATGTAGTCATAAGAATAATATGATAATATCAATAATACATTCGATAATAACGATACAAAGTGCATAACATTATAACAATGACAATCGAGGTAAAAGTGATGCTGGAGGTTTTAGCAGTTCCATCATACATGTATACTACGATTAACCTTTAACCTTACTTCAAGCAAACGAATTTGTTGTATTGATGTAATTTATGTAGCGTTTACACAAATTATACTTCGAAATCAATGTATCACTTTCGTTTGCTAAGTGATCATGATAGTCTTGTAAAATGTAAAATGTGAAATATGAAACAATTTGAAACTGAAAGTATGTTGATGATGATTATAATGATCTCCCATAACGCAAGAAGAAGCTTAAACCATAGATGTAACCGAAGAATAAGACAATATTTTGTTTTATGTATTTAATCGTTTATTCATTTACGTATTTATTTATGTATTCATTCATTTATTAATTAATTATACATCCTTGTCGAAGATCATAAGTACCATAAGAAAAGTCCGTTTATTGCCTCAACAGCTCTTGATGTAATAATATTGATTGTTTTTATATCAGATTTTTTCAATTGATAAACCCAATAATTTCATGTTGTTTTTCGCTCATGTTATGTTTTCCAGGCAATCCCGAGTAAAATACAATCACATTCTGCATTGATTTAAGTCGAGTGATTCGGGGGAATTGTGATTCAATGTAGCCACATCCTCTTTCCGTGTACCGTGTTAACACATTAGTTGTAATGATGTGGTATATCCTCGAGTATAAAATCCAATTCTCCGATTTTTATGTTAGTTTGAAAATGAAAGGACCGTGTAAGCCTACAGGTTAGATTTTTTTTTCCTTTTATATATTTTTACTACTGTCAGACTTCATAAACAACTTGACATAAATGGATTATCAAGATATGGCGAAACGTACAATTTGATCGATTGCATGGTTGTTTCTAAGTTGGAGATACCGTAGGCTGCAATAATATCTAGAAAGTGCGTGTCAGATGCAAGAATAAATAACACAAAGATGGCGATGGCGTTATCCGAGTTTTTTACAGAGAAAGTTAGGTCCTAGGTATATCATGGTAAGATCGTGGGGGCTGTCTTGTGGACTGTGGATAGAACTCATAGAACATGTAGAAGGCACTTTGGAATTCAGCAATGACTTTAAGCTCATGTTCGATACGAGAAATATTCACTACAATTTCATGTTTTCCGCATCATCATCATTGAAAATGATAGATGCATTTTGTTCCCACGGCAGAGGATGGAGACGGCGACCTCATACTTAGGTAGTCTATACTTGCTTGCAATTGATCCCTGGAGGCAGCGGATCTTTGCTAGTCTTGAGAGCGATATCCGTGGCGAAGTAAGCCCCGAGCGAAGAGATTATAGCTCTGGTTGAAGTTAAATCAAGTGTTGAGATCTTTTTAATGGAGTTTCATGTTTCTAGACTACCACATTTTTGGCGGCAGTTATTTCCGGATTCGATCGCGGAGCGGTGTCGGATGATGGAGTGATCGACACACTCGACGTTACCGGAGAAGACGAGTCGCGGATAGCGTTACGCGGTTCGATTGCTGGTTTTGCAAACTTACTATGCCGCCGCCGCGGGCTTAATTCGTGAGCCAATCGCAAGATACAACGATTATATTTGCCCTCTCATTTTTAACTGCTGTGAGATTGATACTGTGAGACCTTGCTCGAAAAGGGCTTTATCGTCTGCGAGGATTTCGTTACCCGTTGCTACGTGCCTCGGCTAGTATTGATTGGGTTTATGGAATAAGAAAGGTGAGATCCATTCTCAGTCTACTTTTCATCTACTTGGTTTTTGCGACTTTTTCTGCTCAACAACACCCCCTCACAACCTTTACTCCATGTACATGTAGTAGTTTGTCTGTTCTGCCCTCCATTCTGATCAATTTGTTTATGTTAGCTCGGGTCGTTTGATATGATTCAACCACACCTCTCTTCCGACTACCCTACCCCCTCTACCCTCATCAAAGATGTGAGCAAGAGCTTGCTTTTAGCAAAAATACTGGGCTCGCCTGGAGAAATGACTGTCTTCTAAGCCCGCCTTGTCGCCCACGCTCCAAACATATTTAATAATAGCACGGGCAGCGTAGAGGCCCCAGTCTTCGCGCTTCCTGTTGCTAACGAATCAGCCTGGGATTATTTTCCCCGGGCACCGCTCCGCCAGTGCGTGTGGGTCTATGATTGCACATTCCACTCCCATACGTCATCAGTATGCCTGAAATGTCATGCCAAGCATACAAGGGTAGTGCGCATGTGCAGTGTAGAGTGGTTGAGTGCTGTGTGTTGTTTGCTCGGAGCGCTGACTGCTCCACGGACAAACGTGCCAGTCAGAGCGAAGAGCAGACGACTCATACATTTCGTTCATAATACCTCCACGAACTTTGACAAGCGTGAGAATTTGTTTTGCCTCGACGGAGTGAAGTCATATCACACGCGGAGCTCCGTTCTTTTACTGCTGCTGTGTAGTAGTCCACTGTGAACTGTTTGATTGTTTTTCTCTTGTTGCACTGTTACCTACATGTGTCGATTTAGACGCATTGTAGTGAAGTGAAAACTATTTTGCTACATGTTGCTGTCTCAACAACCCCACCTCGCCATGCATCGACAGCATTGTTACCTGTGTGATCTACCTCGGGCACCATGGGCTCTGCTGCACGATTTTTCCGAGCCCGTTTGCCGTGGATGTGTGAATTATGAGGGTGCCGATCGCATCGAAAGTGTGTTAGAAGGGGCTCGTCAGATGAAGAGGGCACATAGTTTTCAGGAGACAAAATCTTACCAGGGACACAAACCGGGACAGATACCATTGATGCCTCCTCAATCTGTAAGTGTACCTCCCCGACCCTCTGCTTTGGAGAGTGCAAATGTTAATCATGTTGAACCTTCGCCAAGAAATCCACCTGGCTCGGTGACTACACACATACACGGTGAGCGATTCGTCACCCACGAACCTAGCCGAGCCCGAAGTATTCATGATTTCTCTACAGCCCAAAAATTCGGATTTCCATCCAGTGAAGACGCTCCTGGAGAGGGAAAACATTTATGTCGTGGTTCTCTCACACCAGTATCTGCACCACACATGGCCCCCAACCTGCTCCACCACCTCAATGCGCCACCTGTTTCTAGTGCAGTGTTTACCCCGCGACATACCGTTGCACCTTCTGCAGCAGGTAAGACTGCACCACCAACCACCACGCCAGGTAGCGGGACGAAAAGGAGTCATGCAGATCGTGAGAGAGAGGACAAAGAAAGTTCAGCATCCTCTCACTCCGAGAATGAGCGTCGTGTAACACCTGTAGTTGATGATCCGTATGGACAGAAGCCGAGCACAGTTCGGCAAACCTTGGCCACTCTGTCGACGTGTACACCTTTCGAAGTGCGATTTAAGAAGGACCATTCGCTACGAGGCCGCGTCTTTGCATTTGATGCTGTATACCGTCCTGGATTGGACTATGAAGTCAAAATTTATATTGAATATCCGAGTGGGTCAGGACAGGTATATCCTAGCGCATCAGGAGTCGCTAAACAGATGTATCAGGACTGTGTCAAAGATATCGGTAAGAGCCTCTCCTCTGGTTATAAGTATCTTGAATATGAGAAAAAGCATGGTTCCAATGATTGGCGGCCATTGAGTGACCTTCTGCCAGAATCGGTGCGTTATTTCAAGGATATGGTGAGCGTTGACAGTTTGCCACAACCTTACATTGATGCTGGCTGCCCCGTGTTGCCTATCATGACATCAACCCATCCCTCCCGCTCATTTACTCACAAGAGTAAGAAATTGAAATCATCACCAGAGCCTCCTGAAGGAGAGCAAGGGAAACTTACCGAGGAGCAACAACAACGTCAGCAATGGATGCAGAGCCAGGCTGAAGCTCTAAAACTGACCATGTCAGCAGGTGGGTTTAGTGGTTCCCGTCCACCTAGCACTGCTACATCTCCCATGAGTAACCCTGCTTCAGCTGGTACACCTCCTGATGGATGCTCATCTCATGGTGGGCCTTCGCCAATGGCTGCACTTATGTCAGTCACTGATAATCTGGGCACACCAACCTCACCAACCAACAAGAGTGATTCTGGATCTACCTCCATGCGGCCACCCAGCAACCCTGCATCGGGATCCAGTGAGAAGTCACAGCGTAGCCCCCACTCTCCTACCACTGCACAGAGGAGAGCCATGTATCGCAGTAAGGAGTTGTCACAGGCTACGGTTCCTCATGGCCAGGAGGCTAGTGTGACCTCAAACAGCTCCAATCTACCTGACTCTTCTATGCACATGATCAACATCCTCAAATGTACTCTTTGTCACGAGCGTCTCGAAGACACTCATTTTGTCCAGTGTCCGTCCGTTAGCAATCACAAATTCTGTTTCCCTTGCTCGAGGGACAGTATCAAGAAGCAGGGGTCTGGGTCGGAGGTTTACTGTCCCAGTGGAGCCAAATGTCCGTTAGCCGGTACCAACACTCCATGGGCCTTCATGCAGGGAGAAATTCTAACCATCCTAGGAGAAGAAGTCAAAGTAAAGAAAGAGCGGGATGCTTAGATAGCTCTTTTGGAAGAATATTCTCGACTTTTTAGAACTGACTGAGATATTGTTTATGATTCTTCACAAATTGTAAACCTTTTCTCTATAGAAATCGTGTTTTGTTTGTATATAGTGCATCATATGTTAAAAATGGGTGATACCACTTATAGTGCACTTTTAAACTGCCATGACGTCACTGCTGGACAGTATCATGTGTTCGTGTATATTTCTTGTTAATGCAGCTGTACATGTACATAGCATATATTTTTGTGGTAACCGGTCTATATAAGCTCTTTTATCACAATTGTCATAGTCTGTTAAAAGTAACAAAAAGAATTCTATCACCTTGCAAAATATTTTTTAAAGATTTTGTTTTCGTTGTTTAGTTCATGTGTTTGCATTGTATACAACAGTGGGATCAAACAAAATTAAAAGTTAAATCATGTCACAATTCAAAAACAACTCACAAGTAAAAGCAAGAGTGCTTTACAATACATACATGTTGCGGTCACGCTGTTCATTTTTAAAGTAAAGCTTGTTTGCTCTGTGATGACACATTTAGCATTAGAATAAATATTCAAAAAAAAAGAAGAAAAAAAAAGTTGGCAACGTAAATGAATCTGGCAAACTTATTTCATTTCAATTATTTTTTCAAATATCTTTGAATGTATATTTCACTTGTCTCTGTAAGATAGAATATAGTTGCATTGTAGGCAAATATGCTTTTGCTTCAAGCGAGGCAAGAATGATTAATAAACTCGCACCACTTGTCGTATGCTAATTCATTGCCATATTTTGTTTTTACTTGACATGAAAGCAATCTTTTTACGGAATAATCTTGAGATCTCATGTGTGTAAAATTCTTTCTTTTTTAAAAATATATATATATATATATATATATATATATATATTTTTTTTTTTGGGGGCTCAGATACCTAGGTGTTATCCGTGTCAAAATTCCTCCTTGCATTTCGTGTTGAAATTCAAATAAGTCAAGTCTAAAGTAGGCCCATGCCATTTTGGGATCGAGTTTGTTGTTATTTAATGCTAAATTGATTTTGTAATGCAATATTTATAATTTATAATGAAAATTTGATCCGTATGTTGTAAAGATTATTGACCCATGAGTTTGACATTTTTTTCTTTAAAAAAGCATAATAAATTCAAACAATACAATCATAAGTTCATAACACATACTTTCGTATTAGCGTAACGTGGTCACACGTATGAAGGGTCTTCAAAAATATTTCACTATCGAAATTATATGTAAGTTTTTTTTCGTGTTATTGAATCAAGCGGTTCAAGTAACAATCGTAGAGTTCACACAGCAGAGTCTCGAATCTAGGAAACAACCCTTTTTGCACTTGTGAAATATACAAAAATGATAGTATATACGTTAGGTTGAATTAACTTTTATCTTGTGGCTTCAACACCGCTTAAAAAATCCACTGTCATGTTCTTATACCTTGTGAAACGTCGTAATCTCTATTGCCTACAATATGATATCTGTCCCCTTACTGTGCTTATTGTTCCCATGTGTACATTGCTAATTGATAAGTCCATATAACATGTCTGACTCACTAATACGTGACTTTTGTATTGATTGTAAACGTACACTCCGTATATTATCATGTCGATAATAAAACCAAGAGAAAAGATCTATGAGAAAAGCACTCGATGAATTGTATTTCCTATGGAGGTTTAATTATGTGTGTGGGAACTTTAGTGGTTATTCATATTGTCAAGTGTAAAAGTTCGAAGAACCGTCAACAATGAGCATTCTTTCACAATTACTGGAGCATATTGCTATGGAGAAGGGAGACTATTAGTCATTTTGGACGTTAGTTGAAACCGTGAGAACCCAATTTGGTATTGATACAAGCAAAAACAACTCGGTGAGAAAAACTGAGAATAAAAAAAGTAACCCAACACTTATTTGTCGACAAAACGAAAGCAACTTTGTATAACAGATATTCACTGAAAGTCTACATGCAGCGTCCTTGAATATTATCAATGTTTTCTCGAAGATATCCAGTCCGTAACTCCGCGTACCATTTTGCCTCTCCTTGAAACCTTTTTTGTATCTTCCTCAACTTGTGTCTCTTCTTCTATTTCCTTATCTTTTTTTTCTCTATCCCCCTTTAACCAAGTTCCTCTTTATCAAACGACACATGATATGACGCACAACAGTGTGCTGTTCGGAAATAGTAACGTGCTCTTGGAAATTAATCTCTACGACACGTGCTATAGTGGGCCACATGTTATTCCGTAGTCCGTAGTCCACACCAATCTTCCTAGTCACTATTAAAAAAACAGGGGCGGAAAAAAGCGATATATCCAGATCCAATTTACAATATAGCACGTGTGGTAACTCTAAACAGGGTATATGTATATTGGAAGGTTTAAAAGAGTATTGAATGATAATTTTTATTGACGAGTTCGGTTTACAGCTTGGCACGTGTGGAAATTTGAAACGAGAGGGATATCGTATCTTTCTGGATTTCCTTTCCGTTATTGATTTTTGTGACGACATCGAGTGGAGTAGTTACTCTCTGTGAAAGCCCCTTATAAGAGAATATCATATACGTCGAAGTATATAATCATGATGATCTATTTTCATACAATAAAATACCCCATCTCTCGTGAATAACTTTACTTTTCCCCCACAACCGTTTATAAATAATCACCAATATTCATTCCCTCAAAATATTTTTTTTATGTAGATCAATCTCATCTCTAAAGCTCCAACATATTATAATGTATCCATAATTATTTGCCAACAATCTGTTCTTACCCTTGGAACAAGAATTTCTGCGAATTTATCAAGTGGGTAATTGCTAACTGTGAGTGTACACTGACGTCATAGTTTTGTTTGTTTTGCCATACAGAATTGCATTGACCCAGGTTTTACTTTGTGGATCTTGTGAGAAAGCGTATGATGTTGAGTGTGAATTCAAAAGTTTGTATGGTCTGTTTATTCTGAATGATTGGAAACAAAGAGGCGAAATAGATACTGACAGGATGAAGAGGGAGAAGAAGAGAGAGAAGAGAGAGAGAGAGAGAGAGAGAGGGGGGGATATATATATACAGGATGGGAGAAAGATACAGATACGACATCATGAGGTACAATTATGTTCATGTAATAAGACAAGAACCGTATCTATACAAAAAACAAAAAAAGGGGGAATCAAATCTCTTTCGGATTGATTTGTTATGGACGATGTCATGACTTTTGCACACCATTGGAGGAGAATATCTACCCACTAAATAAAATTCAATCAAATTCACAATAATCTACAACATAAGCATTAACTTTTATTTTATTGTACATGCACACAAACATCGTATACAGTTGTGAATCGTTTTGTCAAGACGTGCCATAAAATACATTTCGTTGCCATGGTTCCTTCCAGTTGGTGCAATTACGTTATCTTCTATAAAAAGATATATTAAATAACCCAAGTCGCCCAACCCATGTCATAATGCAAACATAGGACTAGTAGTAGTCCGACATACAGTAGAGCAGGTACATGCAGTCGTGAGTAACACCCTATCCTCGGCTCATTGACTTGTTGAATTGCAAATACTATATGCAGTTGTAACCTTTGGACGTTAGAGTGCGAGTCGAGGTATATAAAGCACATGTGTATGAGACCGAATAGGAGCCATATCCTATCGGGTTTCATGACTCACAATCGTGCTCAGTCCTATGAATATACACTTCCTGCTGGTAGCATGGTTTCAACTTTCATTCACTCTTCTTTCTGTCCTAATATTACTATCTTTCTATTTCTCTCTTATTTCTCTCTCACTCTCACGATTTACATATAGCCATCTTTTGGACCTATATCTTGTTTTCATCCTGTCAATCTCCACACCTTCTCTTTATTTCCCTTATACTGATTCCTTCTCTCTCTCTCACTCTCTCTCTCTCTCTCTCTATTCATTAAAAAAAAAAAATCATTATTCTTTATTATCACCCTGTGCGTCGCATCACTCTTTTAAAAGGCAGATTTGACGACCACATGGATAAATCTAAATAGATAATGTGAAAACATAACAAAATATATAATTTGGCACATGCTTTTAAATATAATCCTGACATAATCATCAGACATCCATGATCCAAACCGCATTATGATATATGATGTATTTGAACTATTTCTGATACAAAATATCCCCTTCATATACCATGTTGTAGTATTATATAGATTCTACATTTCAGTTGATACACCGGGCCGTAGTTCTTGACAACAACAACAACGTATCATTAGAACCGAGGAAAGTAATGTCCACGATACCATTTTCTTTTTTCTTTTTTTCTCTGTCTTTCTTTCTTTCTTTTTATCATTATTTCATTCTTTCTTTCTTTCTTTTTACATGCACATGGCCATGCCAAGGACCTTCCCTTTTCAGTTTTCAGATGGCAATTGGCAATGTCTGCTCGTGGGTAGTATGGTTTGGAGGACTTTTCCTGACTGATTAGTGGTTGCTATGTGCCGTGAAAAATTTGCTGTTATTCATGCGAGGCTTATTCACGGTTTCTCATGAGCTCACCGCCCCTTGTCAGTATAGTGCCCCTAAAAATAAACGACCTTATGTTTCTCTTCCGTACAGCTAATTAATTTCCTACGCTGGATTTGAAGTTGAAATTTGTATTGGATAAGAGATGTTAGTGAGTTCGTTCTACGTTTATTATTCATCGATGATAACTTTTATTTTTGGTGGGGATAGGGCAAGGGGGGGGGGTCGATCAGTACACCAGATTGTTTTTTTTTTAACTGCATATTTCTGCATATCTTTACTGTTACTCATTGAAGTGGGTTTATTTATCATAGCAACTGAAGTTTGTTAGCGATATTCTTATTTTGTTGTAAAATTTTCGTTTATTCATATATTTTTTCCAAGAAATTAGAAACTGAATATCATAAGCCTGATAAGAACATCAACAATAATATTAACATCGCCACACCAAAATAACTCTTCGGTGACGACACGTATTTACAACCGTATGTATTCTATACACTTCGTTCGACAGACCTGCATGACTGCAATGACAACATATATGTACTATTCTCGGACTCCCTTGCATCCCTTGTTCTGTAGTAGTACAATGCATGATCATGATGATTCATACCAGAGGTATGCCTCAATGGATTTGATCCCCTTTATGTATTCCGAGAACCAAATACACACAATACCATCATACGTCATCCAGTCACGCAATACATCACATTGGTCTGGTCTCCACGGTTTGTCTGGTTTTGAGGTCGGATAGGTGTGGTCTGATGGTGATTCAATTTATAATTTTGTCTTGCATTACATTCATAGTAAAGGATAAGGATATGATTCGGGAGATTATATACTCATTACTTATTATCACTGATTCTTTAAAAACCCGAGGAATTTAATAACAGAATGCGGTATATAGCATCGGATAGAAACGGGGGATGCATCTCACCTTTTCTTGAATTATCAAATTTCAAAATATAACTTATTTCCATATATTTATATGTATTGAAAAATGAATTATGGATGTTGTATATCCGATTTACATATTTTACTCTGCACTTCTGCCTCAAACCCACACTTTTACAATATCCGTCATTTAATATTTCCATAACGGCTTGAGCAGATCCAATTACATGAGAGAGAATGATGCATTTCAGAAACGCTCTGCTGTGAACACGGATTTCATTTAGTAAGTGTGAGTGTGTCTTTTTTTCTTTCTTTTTTTTCAACAGGAAAAAAAGGCTGTCTGTCACCGCACAAAACCAAGTTCATACGATGTGAGAAAATGTAATAGATAATAATAATGATGATAAATTAATGCATTTCACAATCAGCGATATTCCTAGTCATTAACCCGCAAAAGTATGGTGATTTTCAAAACTGGTCAAGTACTTTACTTTGACCGTTCATTTGTCATGTTTGTACTGACCCACAGTTTTCTTTGTTCACTTATCCGTACGTTATGATGGACAAAGTCGTATCGCTTATGCTACAGGCATTGGCAAGATCTCGTTTTCCTTTAGAGTCATATGAATTATTTTTTTTGATTTTTTACATTTTTTCATTATTCAGATTTCTCTTGTAACCCCCTTCCCTCCAACATCCCTGTTCCTTCAATCTTGAATCTTTAAAGCTCTGCAAAACTTAGCGGGTTATTCGTTCTAAAAAATAGGAGGGTGATTGTTCAGTCTTTCACTTCAATAGAATAGAATAGAATAGAATTTATTGACTCATTCGACCCCCTTCTGGGGTATGAGAGTACAACACATTTACATGTCATGATAATGATACATAATAAAGAATACAAACATAGCTTAATAATACAAAAATACAGAATACAACAAAACAACATCATAAAAGTATAACGATAAATAAGAATGATCTAAACCTAGCCTATGCTAAACATAAATACAATATTATACAATATGGCAAGCATACATGAAAAGTGGAGAATACCACATGAACAATATAAATACAAACACGGAGAGAAAAAGAAGAAAAAACAAAAACATTATTGTCCTAACTATATAAGAAATTATAAGTTTCATTTTTGTACATGTAAGTGAGATGTGATTGGATTGTTAAGATTTATGCAGACTAACAAGATACGGCATAATTGTCCATAGGACAAACAAAAACATAATGGAATATAATGTAATAAGACAAACAAACAAAAAGTATACTAACAAAAAAAAAAAAATAAATAAATAAACAAAAGAACAAACAAACCATCAAAACTATACTTGACCTAAAGAAAGACTGTACTACAGATCAAGAATTGTTGGTTGCTTAATTAACCTACCACTTCGAGTTGTAACATTTCTTTTATGGGTGACATATGATTGGATTGTTCAGATTTACATGTATATAGACCAGCAAAATATGACATTATTATCCTTAAGAAGAGTACTAATTTCTTCAGCTGTCTTATACCGGAATATAAAAATAAATTAAACATGTGTAATGTGCAAGGGCGTTTAACTATTACTTTACGACCTAAATATAACTCTCTTTCCTTTCTGAAAAAAGGGCATACAAAAATGTAATGGAATTCATCACCAGACTCATGCATATCACAACATGGGCATTCAATACTAATTTCATTAAAAGCTTCTTTGAATCTGTTATTATTACATCTCTTTCTCTCTCTCTCTCTCTCTCACTCGCTTTTCTCACTCTTCGTCATCATCACGTCCTAAGCGAAAGAGGCTCTCTTCTCATTATTTCCCTCGAGGCCGGAAGACAGGTAAATGGTCATCCATCAAATGCACCTCGTTAGACGTAAACAAACTCCCAGTATTCACCGGCAAACGCTAATAGTAACACACCAAAGAAGAAGAATGGGACAACAACAAATCCGCGTTTCGTAGCAAAACAATACCAATGTCACTATAAAAGAATATATGAAGAAAATAATGTATGTAAGTTATGATTGAAATATAAGCAACGTTTGGTTTATATTTCTTCCAAAATTCGAAGCGTATGTTACTAGGAAGACATTTTTAATATCTATAAAAAGCAAGGTTAGTGCCGTCATTAAGGGGCAAAAATATAATCCCTAATGTTTTATTTCAGTAATTGCCTTTGAAATCAAATCACAAATTACCATGATTAAACTCAGATCTACAATAAAGATATTTTCATACATTTGTGTTCAACAATTTTCGCTGAAATCTCGGATACTTTTTTTGTTTGAAATACATTTTCTTGTAGCCAAAAATATATATCTACGTCATTTCAACCCTTCTCGCCCCCCCCCCCACCCTCTCTCTCTCTTTCAACATCTTCGTGATCGCATCCATCACAGAAGTTGACTCGGTCACTCCTCATCTCTCTCTGTCCATCTACATCTAGCATCTCAAACATCAAGAGCAAATCGTGCCAAGTACCACGAACCCGAATATCCAGCAGTTCGTTTCCCTTGTCAAGTTGGATTGGTTCCAGAGACCACACAGGCTAAGATCCTCGCTGGGGGATGGGAACGAAAAATCGTAAACATAAAAAAGCCCATCATAAAGAATGACAACCCCTAGAGTTTTGACGTCGTTTTACTTTTGGTGACACCGTGCGTCTTTAGACATGATTCTATTCTAGCTCTTGCAATGTCGGTACTTCCTTCATTATAAGAATAATTAGAGAGATGTGTTAATACATGTACATTATGTAAGTTGATATTCGGTCACTTTTGTGCATTAACTGCATTATTTTGGGGGCTAATTTTTATACTTATCTTTAGCCCTTTTTCTTACATATCTTAAGCCCTTTTTCTTGAGAGCTACGCGATTATTAATCATCCCTTTAAAAATACATGATCCCATTTATGCTTAAAGGAGAATATAATCAGTTGAGATCTAGCGAAACGAGTTAGTTGATTGGAAAGTAGTTTGATATGAATAACTAAAAATGATGTAGCGTGTCACGAGGAAGGTTTCAGACTTCACAGACTATAAGAGAGGTAAAGAAAATGTGATTTATGAAAGACGAGAGTGTTTGTAAGAAGAGATGAACTTGGATGAGGCATGATGGGATTTCGTAGAAGACACCCAATGACCCGTTCGACAGTCATACTGATATATCGACCTCACGCATTGCCGATCCCCTCTCTTCTTTCATAACCAAATCATATTAATCCCATCCAGGATGGCATTCCATAAACCCAGAAAAAACAGGAGGACGCATTGCAAGGTTGTCCTGGCAACGGGGCTCCAGCAGCGCGCCAGGTTTCGCCTTTCAAGAAAAATGAATTTATGATGGACTAAATATATCATGTGGCATTCCATGCCCGTGATCGATGGCTGAAAATGAACGATTTATCACGGCGGGAAAGTAGCGATAAAGGTTATGTGAGGGAATTGATGGCTTTGGGGCTGGAGAAAAGGGGTTTGCATGACGACATAGATATATATACATAGGGGGCTTATAACAAAACACACATGTGTAGTAAACATATATGGGTGATGCAGTATAATCATGGAGAATGTTTGTGTGTGCACAGGGGAAAAACAGAGATTTAGACAGACAAACAGACGAAATGAACGAGGAGTGGCAGAGAGAGAGAGAGAGACAGAGGGGGTGAGAGTTGATAGTGTTATCGTTTGTAAGGTTCCCATGAGTAATGCGAGTATAGGAAGTTATATAAACACTATGACTGTGGAATCTCAAATACAATTCAATTTTAACTTTCTGTTTACTCCCTGGTTTAATAAAATCTTCGCCCTCTCATCCAGACATTGTTCAAACTCGAGCTGTTTGCCAACTTTCCTAGGAGGCAAGACAGCTGGATAAAAACAAGTTTCTCTCGTATCCCCCTTTAGATTCTAAGGACACGCTGAGGACAGCCCCCTGGGGGGATTGTAAAGCGAAACCTGTCTACCACATCAGACACATTCCACCACCATTTCTCCACTAACCTTTGACATTCGAAAGTAAGCCCCTTGTTTTCCGGAGCTCGACGTGGTTGACTACTCAGCACCTTTCGTAGCCTTATGCCAATACCTTCATTTCTCTCATGCATCCA
>CP137669.1:17064553-17307053 GCA_037976565.1 Mesocentrotus franciscanus | reverse complement strand
TCGGGTTTCGATTCATCCGAGGGGGTGACTGACCTCTTCAGGGTCACAGCCAGTGACTTGGTTTGGAGGTCGTCCTCTGTGACCTCTCAATGTCTTCATCTCTGTTTTTCCTATTTTGTGAATCATGCCTGACTCTGTATATTCATTTGAGCATAGGAAATCTTCGTCTGAACGATTAGACCTTTCTTAGGTCGTGACCTTTGAAGTATGATATAATTTACCGTATCGTGTTTTTTTGTTTATTACGTAGTTCTCTCACAAGTATTTCCTTTTCAATTCTAGCAGCCGTGAGGGTTTAGCGCCAATTTCTGTACATCAAATAGAAGTTAGAAATAAAACTGGGAGAAAGCTATTAAAAACGGGTATAGGTTTATGGGAGAGGGTTACCGTTCGAAGTTGTCGCTACTTTGTTTTCAATCCCTTGTCGAAAAAGTTTAAAATACAAATTGCTGTTGTGACTTGTTTCCAATCATTTTTTGTTATTGTCCGTAAACTTTCGTCAAATTTCTTCCGACATCCACCCCAACTAAACTCGCCTAATCATAATGACGCCCCTGATTTCTTCGCAAACTGGTAGGTAGGTGTCGCTGTACTGAAGAGAGCAATACAGCTGGAGGTGCATGGTGATGAGATGAATGCTTTCTTCTCCTGTCGACCCTGGCTGGCGGGGGTCACTCGGGTCATCGTGAGAGGAAGTCTGAGGCGCTAATTCGATCGAACACGAAGTGGGTCAAACATTCCAGCTATGCCGACCTCGTCGTATTTATTTCTGGCTGTGTGAGAAAAACAGAGCTGATTGGAAAACATAAACAAAAGTCATGTCACACCCGAGAAAATGTGACGTCTCTCTTCTGCTGTTATGTCCTCCGTGCATCCATCGTCAACGATCGACGAGGCTCAGCCATGGGCTCGGCAGGGAGAAATGGAAAGCAATTTGCTAGTCTCATCCTTACAGACCTGTTCAACAAATTATATCCTCTAGAATTCCAGTTTCATTTTTGAGGGCATTGATTTCGCAGAAGTAAATATCCTTATACAGCATGTCACTTGTTAGTAAGAAGATAATGTGTTGTGTATCAGGTTGGTGGTAACTTTAATTAGGCGAGGTGTGTTGTTTCTTCGTGTTACTTCAGTCGTTGCCAACAGCCAAGAAGTCGGACCCACACAGAGCCTACCATTTGCTCATGGTCTGTACTTTCGGGGTAGTTGCATGGTTGTAATTAGGTTAATTGATCATTGGTATTGTGTTCATTATTGCTCTTCATATGTCTTGGCTAAGCTGTAGTTAATCGCCTTTGTTCGATGGCAGATGTATGAATGTTCGATTGTAGACCTAGTTTACTTTATCTTTCCCCTCTTTCTTGCATAAATATTCCTTTTGCTCTTCAGTTATAATGGTCGATTAAAAAATAAAGATTCAATGATATCACAGAAGATATTCATTTTACTTATTGGCAGTCTTATTCTTCACATATGAATTTTGACAACTACCTCCATCCCAGCCCCAAGAAGTCAATTAAGAAAGTCATTTTGGGTTTTTTTTTTTTTTTTTTTTTTTTTGGGGTGTCTATTCATGGGATAGATATCTAGTTGATAGTTCTCTTCGAAAGGATGGGGTTGGGAAGGGTGGGATTGCAGTCCATATGATAAATGTCCTATAAAGTAACAGCTTTGGAGCACCTGAACTGGGACAAAGAGACAGAATGTAGATGATGAGTGGACAATTAATACTTGCATCAATGTTGTAACCTTTAATCCATTACTGTAGGTTTCTTCTCAATGATTAACAATGAAAAGATTTACTTGAAAGGAGATCATTGTTAATATATTCAGCTGAATTCATTAAAGAATGACATGAACAGCGAAACAAAAGAAAGAACGATAATATGAGATACAAAATCAGCAATTTTTTGTAAAGGGTAACTTCTGACTATTGAACTCTTCCAGTCCAACCCCCTTCCCCCAGTAGAAGTCAATGAACTGCTTTCTCCTGTTCAAGTCGTTACGATACCAACATGACTCAAATGTGATGAAAAGCTTGTCATGTAGGCAGAGAAGAAACACAAAGACAACTTTAGGACATACAAAGGGCCACAAAGAGTAGGATTTTTATGTCACTCTGTGATTCCCTGCTCCACAAGGATCCTATCCAAGTTTGTCGTCTGATGGTATTTATGTGAGTGCCATGGAGTTAAGAAGCCCATCATCTTTCAGCATCCAATCAAGAGATTTGTCAGATGGCAGTAGATTTGATATGGATATTGGGTAGGATGAGGTCGGATCAAGACACCCAAGATCTGCCTCCTGTCTCTGTCGCCAATTCCATTAAGACAGCTACTGATGTTTCCAACAGCAAAAACCTAGAAAATTTAACTTGTAGACACTCCTTTCTTAGTGTAACTTTCACTGTAACATCTTCTATAACGTCAGAGGCATATGAAAGACAAACATTCTAAGATTTTGGAATGAACAGGTCAAGAGTCAAGGGTCATTGTGTATGGAAATAGATAATATTATTGGTTTGATAACTTGACATGGATAATATTATCTGATGGTATTTTCATGATTTCATAATTGATAGGGAATATGATATAACATCCAAGAACTGTCTTATATACCTACATCAGTAGGTATATGGTATGTGAAATTATGACACATTTTACAAGCCAGTCTATAGTGTGAATTGTACTGCTGATCAAATGGGTTTTAATACAATAATTTCAAGCATAGAGAGATAGCTTTAACTACATTATTTGTTTCCTTCTCCATCAACTAGCAAAAAGCTTTTTATATGTTGGAACATGAAAGTTGCTTGATCATGTTGATTGCTGGAAAAAAGCATATACCATTATACCTGACAAAATGTTGAATTGAAAGATTGAAAAGTGCATTCCCATTTGTATATCTGATTGACATAACTATGGCATCTCAGAGGTAAAAAACTGAAAGCAAAAGTGCCAATACCTGGAAAATGCACTTTTCAGGTTTAACAATCCATGTGTTGGCTTTTTTGATGCCTCTTGAATGTGTCTACTACACTTTGATCATAAGAAGGGGACAATCCCTCATCAGTGTTATATTGTGATAAGGGAATTAGTGATTTTATTATAAAGTGGAAAAAGATATGTAGAAGAATACAACGAGAAACATAACTCAATTAAAACATAACTAAAATTATGATTGGTTTATTATACAAAAGTATTTAAAAGAGATATTTATATCAATTTTACTCCTGTTATAGTTGGGTGTTGTTGATTATCTCAATTTGAATCAGTCCATAAAAATATGCATGTAAATTTTAAGATATTTTCAGCCATGTAACATAAGAAGCCATACATAACTATTGACTGCCTAACTATTTCATGTAAAGTTAAAAGATATTTTAACAACTTTTTTTAAAGTGCAAACTTAAACATGTTATAGATATATATGTATTGATGCAATGGATACAAAACTTTGATCCCATGAATTTTGAGAGTTAAAGAGAAAGAGAGAGAACATGCATGAATAGTTATGTAAATTTTACATTTTATCTTCAGTTACAATTGTGAAACAATCTTGATTATCAATGTTAGGTGATAGAGTATCATAGCTTATAGTTTATACATTAACAAAAATATGTTTGAAACAGCAACATGTCACCTGCTCTGTGAATAAGACTGTGATTATGCCATTATCATATTTTTAAATAGCATAATATGGATTTCATAGAAAAAACTTACCTTACAACACAAACCAAAAGCTCTAAGGTAACCATGTGCTCCTCCAAATACCCTAATGTAACTATATCCTACACATTTTCCAGCCTTGAAATCATGTATGTCATTAGTCTAATTAAGAGAACCTTGTGTGTGGAATGTTTCTGTAGTTGTAGGAAGTGTTACTGATACTACCTGATGAAATCCAAGTAAATCGACTTCCTAAGTGGAATAGGATGCTGCTTCCTCGAAAATAGCTTGTGATTTATGAGGTCAGGAATATG
Organism: Mesocentrotus franciscanus; assembly: GCA_037976565.1. Taxonomy (NCBI): domain Eukaryota; kingdom Metazoa; phylum Echinodermata; class Echinoidea; order Camarodonta; family Strongylocentrotidae; genus Mesocentrotus; species Mesocentrotus franciscanus. Next base: position 17,303,071 of record CP137669.1, on the reverse strand, counting down.
TTGATAACATTTCATACCAATATAATTATATTCCTGCAGCTCTTCCTCCATTCTCGTAATGTATTTGTATTCATTTTTTTCTTCTTGTATTTTGCAGAAATCCGAACGTGGAAAAGGAGTCTGAATCAGAAGAGCACTTGTACGCCAGGTTTGTAAAAGTATTTTTATTTTATATTGGGGGTAACCTTGAGCAAGGTAGCCTAGATGTAGCTGCATATAGAGATGCATCCAAAACACATAATACATAATTATATAATTGTTGGAGATATTTCAAAAAGTGTAATTTAATGTACCTAAATGGCCATTGCAGTAATATCATGGATGTACAAGCATGATGCTAGTATATCCACAATAATATTTAGCCTAATCAATGTTGAAACATTATTTCCTATCACCATGTCCAAATGAGATTCTTGTACTTCTATGCAAGAAGAGCACAATGACGGAGGAAAATGAGTCATGAAATATCAAATGTTTTATTTATGAAGTTTATTTATCCAAGATTGATCATCTAAGAGAAAGCTTATTCTACTATATTTAATTCTTACTACAGAACATGAGAAATTTGCATTTTTTAGAACTAACTTATTTTATAGGGTTCAATCACCCTGCAAGTTTTATTGCTTTCTTCAGTGCCTACCAGTACTCCATTTAGCATGAAATGTAGTATGTAACTTGACCAAACCCCAAAGACAACCCATCTGTTGTACGACCTTTAATCACACTACATCAAAGCCAGTACGGATGTTGGAATAGGTATTATAACCCATCGTCTGGTATAAGATCCTTGTGGATCCCTTACATGAGCGGATAATGTTGCATCAAATTTTACCCGCTTGTTTTTCTACTCTCATTAAGTTGAGCTTACCCTATAATCTCCACTATCCCAAGGCTTGGGCGATCCAATGTTGGGCCTAGAGGGATGGGGTAGTTTGGAACCGATCACTTTTCGCCTCCCAGCTCCCCATGAATTAGAAACGAGGCGAAAACAAGGACACGGGACAAAGGAGAAGGATCACCTGATATGTGTATTGGGTTTTTTTTTTTTAACGAAGGAGACTTTACTCTTCCCAGATGTATAATGTTTGGCGTATTGAATAACACCTCTTTGATTACACACATACAAAATGTCTAAATCAAATTAAGAAGCGGTGAGAAGTTTTTTTCCCCTCTTGCAAAACAGAGTTAGATTTACCCAAACCAGGGCCTGAACATCCAAACACGGATGTAAATTTGAAATTTTACCTGAGAGCCACTTCAGGGGATGGTTCTTTTGAAAGTACTGCTTAAACATAGCAATACTCACTCACTTCCTAGATACTCCATATATAGATGAAACATTTTGGAGGGGACACAACATCTTGGTAAAGAATATTATACAGTAATCAGTTACAGTTCTCTTCTTTCATTTAATAGTTGTGATCAAAACAATGTATCAGTTTACTTTAGCCCTTTTGAAAGCTATTTTTTAATATCTGAAACCTATCAAGCTTTAGGAAAAATATATCATTTGTTATTCTCTTGTTTGTCTCTAGGACAAAATGTAATGATCCCATTACAATCCTTGTGCTTTCTGGGAATTTCACGTCCTTCATCCATTGTAAATAGATATTTCATTTTGTTTATTTTTATATTTGATGACTAGAAGGAAATTAATGTTTTTTTTATTTAATCTTGAATCTTGAATACATTTCATTATGTGATATAACATAATACTCTTGTGTTTCCTCCTTATAGAGCAGGCTGAAAATATCAAGATGTGCGTGCAGGTTTCGAAATGTGTTTAAAAATACATTGTTCAGCCATCGAAAGCAGTAGCATATTACCAGTTTTAATGTATTAGACAACGAAAATGAGATGCCCTTGTATTTGATATCATTATTACAGGGATAGTATTACATGGTTTATTTTGCTGGTAAGATGATATAATGGGCTACAGTAGCAGACAATGCTTGCCAGCAATACTGGATATTCTACTGTTCTATGTAGTAGTCTTATATTTCTTTGGCTTGTGATTATGATGTAGTGTCATATTTCTGTCCTATTATTATATATCTCAGTAGTGATGTGGCGTAGTGAGTCTCATAGGTTTTATAGCTTCCTGAAAAAACAATTAATTTAGACTGATCTACAGATAGGCTATAGCAACTACTGATAATTATTGTGGCCTAACCACTCCTTTTGGAATAGCATTGTATTATCAACATTGTAATTAGTAGACCCATATTTTCAGAAAGAGAATACAACAATATTTTTTATAGATAATGTATGCACATGTCAAAATCTGAAAAATATAAAACAAGAGATATGAAATCCATGGTCGCTTTAAAATATAAAGCAACAGTAAATTTGATCCAGTTATAATATATGGCTGATTTCTTCTAGATCAATGATTGTTTTTATCAAAAGAAAGATTTATGCAAGTTTACTTCAGGGATATCAAGTATAGGATATCAAGTATCGTAGTGTCAATTAGCTGCAAATTATTTTCAGGAAAACTGAGTAAGTTCTTTATTGAACCCAGTAGCAAATAAGCTCCAGCCAGAATATCACCCCTATTATACATACCGGTAGACAAGTCCCCTCCCCAATACTAATAGTTACATAGCATAGTCTGTGTACTCCAGACTCTATTGAAACTCATTTTCTTTTGAGATTCGGTAAGAATGCATTCATCTAGAAGGAAGCCATTATATATCATCTACTGAGAGTCATAAGGCCATTAACTCTATGGATATGAGTTAAGGTCCTTCAAGTTCCCAGAAGGCAAGATATATAAGAAGTGTACCACATTGTAGTCCATTAGCATATATATTTTGATTTGATTTCAATGTAATGGTGTCTTATCCTTCTCGATTTCTATCCACTTTATCCCTCTTGAAAGCTTGCACTTCCTCTTTCATTGGGTTTCATTGTGGTGTAAGAGTTTAAGATACTTGGTGGTACTTGTGAAAATGAAAGTTGTCCTACCGTGATTGTTCTGTTTATTCTGCTCTTCACATTGATCAATGACTAATATCAAGTTTACTTTTGCTTATACAAGACAGTCATTAAACTGTCTAGAGATCATGCCTTTTCTCATCATCCACATTGTATAATTCTGTGTTATAAGAAACAAAAGCTGTGTTACCTGTTTTATAGCGAACAGTTGTCTGTCACCAGCGGCATTGTGGGTTCACACTTTGAGGGGGGGGGGAGGGGTACAGGTCTTACAAGATGGATGAAATTTGAGAGAACAGGGCCATCAAGAGAGGAGAGGGTGTGGGTGGGGTTCATATTCCCTTTTTAAGATTGTTGTCATCCCCTCTCCATTTCGTTCTCTCTATTTTTCTTTCTCTTTCCTCTCTCTTCTTTTTTTTGTTTCTCTCTTTTTTCTTTCTTTCTTCTTTACGATGGAAGTCGGCACATTCACTCCTTTTTCACACCACTCTCTATCACTTAATTGGACTCTTAATCTTTCTCAAATGTACTACTGGACATGAGAATGCTTTGTCATTTTGTCATGAGACAGGGATAGAATTAGTGGTTAGTGGTGATAGAATGGATTTATTGGGAAGAGCGAATGAGACAAGGACTATGGATTAACAGAATGCTTACCACATTTTTTTCTCATGTTCTAGAAATATATTAAGATCATGGCAATTGTCCATCCTGCCATGCATCTGAACATTGTCAGTCATTGACAAGTCAGAATGATGCATCAGTTTGTAGGGAAATGTCTAATTTGATGGAGACATAGGCAGTACTTTGACAAGATTGAGATACTTTGGGCTTGCCATTTCCTGCTCCACTCTGGAGCAGAAAACAATGGAATTTGAGAATCACTGGATTAGCTCCCCTAGTTGGCCATTCCTATCCCTGTATGAGTCATTTATTTCTCTGCCCGTCTGGCTGTATTTCTTTGTCTCCCTCCCTTTTTCATAACTACACCCCAGAAAATGAAGTTTGAAGACGGTAGACCTATATACAGGTGTCCTAGTGCTTTTGGTCCTGTGGTTCATCCAGTTTATGGAGTGTGTGTGTACAGCCTACAGGGGGATAGTGGTGCTTTGAGAAGTCCCCAATTGGATTAGATTGGACCTGGTCAATACTGATACCCATTACAGCTATCAAAAATAGTGACATAGCAAAATGTTTTGACCATGTGTCTTAATGAATGGATGATCTAATTCTTCCTTCTCAACGAGTCCTTACAGTAATCTCTGTCATGTATAATGAGTAATCATATTGGGAAACAAAAAATATCTACCCTCTCGTCCTATAGCCCTTCCTTTGACCCTGTCCTTATGGATTCTCTCAAATTTTCACCATGTCTTTTTGCATTTATTACCATTTGGTATACAACACTTACAATTCCAATTCCCTCCTCTCTCTCATTCTCTTCCTCTCTGTCTTAGTCTCTAGGGGGGGTGGTCACACATACATTAGCCTCCGTAGCTATCCGTAGGTGGGGGGATTACCATAGCCCAGACTACGTAGAAGTATGTTGAAATATGTTCAGCTAGGTTAAAGTTGATTAAAGTACAGCCACGGATAAGTACGTTAAGGTACAGTATAAGTACGGTGAACTAGGTTGAAGTAAGTTGAACTACGGCTGAGGTGACCCATATTTTCTATGGTAAACTGTGTTAAACTACACTGAAGTATGATCAACTGGAGGGATTATGTTGATTACAGGGTAGGTTAGCGTTGTTACTACGATCAACAACGTGTAACTACATTTAACTAAGTTACTGCTACGTTAAAAATGCCCCTTACCATGGCAATCTTTTGAAAATGCCCAACAGATAAACCTCTGCACATGTTTTTCTCACGTTAATGGCCAAGTTATTTCTACAGATAGTCACGGTGCGCCACATTAAAGCTATGTTACGCTACAGAGGCTTCCACTATGCTTAACTACATTATTTAACATATATGTAACCACCCTTTCTATCTCAAACTCTTCCTGCCCTATCTCTTTTTGGAGGAGGGATGCAGTTGAGTATGTGGACAATTTGATAACTCAATGATCATTTGCTGACTTGTTGTCACAAAATTGGCTGGACTTTTGTACTTTCTCAAAGTATTTGTTTATAGATTTTATTCAATATTGTGTAAAATTCTTGAAGGAGATAACCCCAATGTGAAATGAGGATAGGTAAGTGCAAGAGTTTGTTGCACTGCTTGCCAAGAGCAAGAAGGGTGTTACTAGATCTGTGTCAAGTGCTGTCAGTTAATGCTGTGCTGGCTATCATCAGACCATTATAGGCTGTTTGGGGTATTTTGAAAGCAAGACAGATTTTGATATATCAGTTAATATCTAGTGTCTTAGATAGGGCTGATCCTGGTGAATTGTCCATCTTGAAGAACTTCAAAAGTCCGCTACTACATGCATGTTTGTGACATTAGTATTCCTCTCCCTATGTTTGTATTATCTTACGTAAGAGATAATCCAACGTTTCCATGTTGTGTCCACATTTTCCTCTTGACCTTGTCAAGTTCTCTGAGTTTGGATAGGATAATTCAAATTAGTAGAACATGTATTGGTGTACATGCACTTTTCTATAGGAAACAAGTTGACACAGGTGTATTAGATTATGACAACTGCCATTTCCCCTGAAAATGTGTTACGGTAATACTTTAGTGTATGAGGTGCTGAGGTAATTACCATTGATCATTACCATGTAACCATATTTTTGCTTTAGGGCAAGATGACTAAATTTGTTAAACTTAACTGCAGACTCATTCATGTGTATATGTCATGCATTACATGCTGATTTAAGTTGCAACATAATCTATTTATAAAAGTAGGGAATTTAAAAAAATGATTTTGCAAAGCAATTCAAAATTGAAAATGAAATGTTTGGTTTCTGGGGATAAACTATTTCAACAATTCTGTTCATTGTTTAGGGTATGAACACAAGCTTACCTGTCTTAGTTCATTTATTCTTTATTTACCCCCCAATAAACATCCTAGAGTTAAAACAAATCTTGATTTCTTGACATTTCAACCTGGCATACTGTGAATGCTTTGTTTCAGATCTAGATTGAACATGAATGTTGATTGCACATGAAATTATGGTGAATGTATGAGGTAGTGAAATTACTACTTGTATTTAAAACCTTTTTGTGACCTTGGCCCTCTAATGATGAATATATCAATAGTCAAAAATAGGAGATTTACAACAGCCTTACTTGTGGCACATGTTTTCTGCTTCACCATATGAAATTATGAGATTTCAAATCAACTGTTCCACATTTAATAATCAAGATGATCAAGTCATACACATGTTTTGATTTAACTCAAGTATGCAGGGTATAGACAACGGACAAGATGAGTCTCTCGAAGGGTATTAAGATATGATATGATGAAACGTGAGTAGTGTTAGGTCATATCGTTAATGTCCTGCATGCTATATTTAGATCGTATAATGAGACAAAATGATATTCAATCTTGATTGGGGAAATCAGTAGCCAAGTGGAACTTTGAATGACCCTGCAGTCCCCCACACTTCCCTCCAATCACAATTTGATACACTTGTTTTTCAAGAGCTCTTCAGATATCAGGTTTGCAGACTGACTAATCCATGCCAGCTGAGTTTCTCCTTTTCTTTATGATATCTAAGTCGTTGGTCTATCTTATTTGACATTGGATACTTCTCTAATACACACTTGGGAGCTCATGCACATGCAACCGTTTAATGCTAACCATACTTTCTTACTCTCTCTAAACAGTCGATATTCAAGCTTATAGTTGCCTCAGTCTTTATTCATTTCTTGGTATTTGAACTTAATGTTTGGGTGTTCCACACTTGCTACACACTACACAAATGAAACAATGAACATTTTCCTGTCATTTTCTCAGTTATTTCCTACATTATATGCCCTTCTATCCATTTATGACATAAAAATCAGCTTCATGTACACATTCCCAAATGAAAATAAAAACATGCTTCATCTCTATAATCTTATCATGCTAACACATGTTCACATTAATAGATATATATTTATTTATATTTCAGTGCAGAGTGTAAATGAGATATCATGTAAGTGTACATGTGACAATTCTTAGCCAAACACAGTTCTTTCAGATGTTCATTCAAAGCTAATATCAATCAGATAATCCTTGTCACAGCCCCTACAACATTTTCACATTAAAGGGATTGGGTAACTTTGTCTCAGATTCTGAAACAAAATCCTGGATTTAGCTCATGCTGCAGTGATAATTATAAAGCTTTAGGTCAGTCAGGAACCCCATGAATTTTACAAGCCGATCGCCTGTCTGATTATCAAGATATTTATGATTGGAAATCAAAATTTAAAAATTTGTTTTCCTAACGGTTTTTATAACACGACAGTCTATTGGGGAACATGAGTATGGTAAAACAGGTCACTCACAGACTTTTACTTTTTTGAGGCACTTCATGATCATTTTGAAGCGCAATTTTTATAGGGCTTCAATATTACACCATATCACAGACACTGATAACACGTAGGGCCATGCATCTCAGATTTAACAATGTTAAATGATGCCTTTAAACAAAAAAATCAATCCTGGCATGTATTTCAAGTGTGTTCTCTCGGTGTGTTTTACATGGGAAATCCTGTGTTGCTCTATATTCTCCTCTTTTGTTATCTTATTACCTCTCATCCTCTGTATTTTGTATATATTATAGTGTATATAATGCTTTCCAGGTGCATGTCAGGATATTATGGTCAACTGTTGCAAACTTTTGGCAGCTGCCCTCCTTTTCCCCAACTTCCAAGCTGTTGCTAATTTGAACCACTTGTTCATCGACACTCTCAAGAACTAAGTGCAAATATGTAAGAGTGATATGGCACCTGGTTATATTCATTACCAGTTTCGTTTCCTATCTCTCCAGTTCCTTAAAATGCTTCCTCCCTAGAGGTGTTACTTTGAGGTGTAGCACATGATCGTTAGGGGAATTGAAAAAAATTGCCCTTTATTTTGCACACTTTTAAGAACATTCTGCACAATATATGACTTTTTGTGTGCATGAAAACAGGTACAATATAGGCTTTGAATAAACTGTATTGTTGGCTTATCGAGAACACATTTACGAAAAGGTACCCTGTTTTGGCAAAATGCTGTTGATACTTGTTCATATTTTGCAAACATCATGAAAATACGATCCTTTTTTAAAATGAAATTTATTGCATTTTTTCCTCAAATCCAATACCTTTTTGTTTCAAATCGGGAACATCTCAATGTTCACAAACATCTCCCCAAATTACCCCTTTTTTATGCAAATTTTGAACTATCATGCAAACAAACTTGAAAAGTGATACCAATGGGGCTTCCTCTTAATATTTTGTTTATTTCATGTTCTTTCATTTGAATTTCATAATGTCTGGTTGGAAGTAGCCTACCCTATTACCAGAACTTTCATTTTCACCTGTATTGCTTCCTTGTTTCATGTCCACTCCCACCTCATATCCTTCAGTCTCTGAGCTGAGTGAGCTGAATGAGCTGAGTGAGCTCAGTGGTGTCCTTCTTGTGTATGCAATGATCTGGATCCTGTGCAAGATGACTCAGTGGTATATAATGATCCCAGCATGCAGTGGGCTTGCCCTATGAGTGACCCCTGCCTAACAAACTTCCAACCAATCAGTGCACTGGACTGTTAAGAAGAGTAGTCTTGATGTGCAGACCCTTGAATATCTTAGGGATTCATGTATTAAGTTTAGTTTTGTAGGCTTGCATGAAATCATATTCAGCTTGCACATTTGGAGAATATCTGGAGGTGAGGGATTTCTTCTTTTACCACACATGCCTCAATTGCTCTGGTCTTCCACTTTCTAGACATCTTCAGAGACTACTCTTCTTATCTTTGAAGAGAAACCATTTGGCTTACATACTGTTGAATTTATACTTTGTGGTTTCTGATGATATGTCTGTAAATTGTCACAAGTGACTAATACCATGACTTAGTGATTTAATTTAGGCAACAAATGTCATAGATTCTGAATTGAGACCTGTTGAAGGATGAGAGTAGTCTCCCAATGGAATATAAAAACTTAATTCCTTGAGTGCAGTGTGGGGGCATTTAAGAGATGAGATGACCAAAACAGTTATAAGTCAAAGATAGATACCTTGAGGTGAAAGAGAGGAGTACCAAGCAGTCAATTGCTCATGGAGCTCTTAAACCAATGGGCCTCTGCAACTGAAAATGGGTAATATCAGCTTATTACTTTGTTTGTGACAGTGATGTCTGTTTCCTTCAAGTGTCTTCACCCACACCACTGTAGCTCTTAATGTGACATTAGTCGGCAAGTCATAGCTTCCTTTCTCTGCAATAGACCATAAATAAAATTGGCCAGTCCGCTGCCTGGCTGCATTCCATTGGTCAATCCTGAGTCACCTGACACTTAGCATTTGTGTCCTAGGATGGTGATGATGATGACACAGCTGCTTTTGCTGCGACCAAATTGCCATTTCCTGGCGTTTCTTGAGACAGTCCAAAATGTTGCAGCCAGGTCAGCACACTGCTTCCTGGTCTTTAAAGAGGTCATCCAGAGGTGGACATGGTGTCTAAATGTTATTCTGGTCATTCTACTTGTATTGTGTATTATCTGTTTAGAGCCAGAAGGATGTTAAGTTATACTCTCTCTATCAAAGAGTGAAAGCTCTTCTTGCTTCCAGGATACAGTATTATAAATGAGTATGGGAAGTATTATAGACTTTGACTGGTTGCTGTACCACTCAAATATTGTGACATGATTAATCTTTGATGAAAATAATGATTTATTGTTCATAAGTCCTTATATCAAAAGTGAATAGGATGAATGGTGTAAATTTGAAATGTTTTCTGGATTTGTTCTAATTGTGAAGCCGAATATGAAAATCATATACACTAGGTAGACACAGTGGTAGTAGGTTATTTCCTGTAAAACAAATATCTTGGCAAGCTTTTTATTTATCTGTCATATACACTCTCTGTCTTTGACTCACTTCTCTCATTTCTCTGCAATACAGTAAAGGAAAACATTCATTATTTGTTATCTAACCTTGTCATTTTGTTGATTCATCAACTGTGAGGAAGTGTTCTTTAAAAAAGAAATCATATTGACCCTGGCCTTTTCAAACCCAGGAGAAATTCTCTCTTTTTAAAGCCCTTCTCTCATGAGAAATAATTATTCTAGTTATTCTGAGAGGGTCCCCAAGTCTTATTCAGTGGGGATGCAAATTGATGCAAGATATAATAACCTTAATCTTTTGAAGAAATTAGTCAAATTGGCTTCCTAATTTCTCAATTCAGAGAAAGCTGGCACACAAAATGTTGCCTCCTCCACCTTTCACCCGAAAGCCTCACAAAATATTGAATATGGGCTGCTTAGAGCCACAAACGTGTAAATTCATGTATAGTCTTGCACTGAGTTAATACCCTTTTTGTTCTTGGCAGAGGTTCCGACATTCGCTCCGATCGATGATTGCTCTGAGCTTTATTTTGTCAAAGTTAAAGAGTTAGGCTTGCAATTAGGTTTTAGGTTAAGTTTAGGGTTAGTGTTAAAGTTATTTATACTATTTGGTCCGGGTTTGAAGTTAAGAGTTTGAGAAATATAGGCATTTGACTGAAGAACAATTATTACCTGAGTGTACATACAGCCTGTTGACAGAGACTATCCATAAAAAATGACTTATTACAGAATCTATAGGTAGATATGACCAAGAAAATCAACTGCAGTATACACATAGGCTACATGAACATGATCATTGTCCAGGAATGCCATCACAACCTGTACCCTCCAAGGTGTGCCTTGCACAGGATGACAGGTACCTCAAAGCACACACACACCGCAACCTGTTGCTGTTTGGTGAAGCGATTGTTCAGCTTGTCAAGTCTGTCATTTGAACGGTAAATTTACCTTCTGACTCATGCCTTCCTCTCCTGTTTGACCCCGGCTTTCTGTTCTTCCTCCCTCCGCTGGTCATGTGACTTGGTTTCATCCTTTAGCAGCGATGACAGACAGGAGTTGACACCCCACCACCACCCGAGTTTGAACAAGCTAAAACATGGGTTGAATTGTTGAAGCAGCATATTGTGAAACGATGGTACATATCAAGTATGTAGTCTCCTTAATTGTCAAATTCATGAGACTAGTCAGCTATATTTGGTTTAATGACAAATGTTTTACAACTACTGATCAGCGGCAGTGTGAATTCAAACTTCAGATATAAGAGAGGACTCTGAATCGCAACAAATTAATTATAGATGACCACAAAACTTTAAAATCCCTGTTCTTTTAATGTGTGTGAATACAGTTTTAAATACCCCCCCCCCCCATCAGGTCAGAGTGTACTGCAACATTCAATGGTGACATGCATTATGATCTTTAGTCAAAATATTGTGTAATGTCACTTACAGCATCATAAGACATTCTCTAATCAAGTTATAAATACATCAAATTCTTATTGTTTGAAGAGGTTGGGAGTCTCTGTCAGGATACAGCCTATTTTTCCAAGCATTGTTTGCGGTGAGAAGAAGAGGTGGGTCGCATCGGGTGATAAAAGATACCTATCCTGAACACCTGAAGGGAAGTCCATGTGAGAACAGGGAGGGACTGAAAACCTCCCCCTAAGATAAAGACAAGCAAAGAAATCTCACATCCTGAGATGCTCATGTGACCTGATTTTATCTAGAATTGACCTTCCAACATGTTCCCATGTTACCTTAATATTTCTGATTTTATCTTGATCTGACCTTCTAAGATAGTACAATGTTACCTCACTATTTCTGATTTTATCATGACAAGACTTTCTAAGATAGTACAACTACAATGTTACCTCAATATTTCTGATTTTATCTTGATTTGACCTTCTAAGATAGTACAATGTTACCTCAATATTTCTGATTTTATCTTGATCTGACCTTCTAAGATAGTACAATGTTACCTCAATATTTCTGATTTTATCTTGATTTGACCTTCTAAAGTAATGTCATATTATTTACCCCTGAATTTGTTAGTATTTACATAAATGATATCTACCAACAAAAGATCACATGCTCAATCTTGTAATTATAAACAAGTTAGAAAAGTCTTGGAACAACAAGTGGGATTCAAACCTGTAATTTCTAACATTCATAGCCAAGAAAAAATATACCTCATTAATATTACCAAGCCCAAATTTTAGGGCACTGTGCACTGTGCACAAATTTTTCCTTCCGCTGAAGTACCCTAACTTTAGACCAACCAGCCCTAGAGAACAAAGTATTGGCCCTGGCATTGATTTGATAGAGATCATGGATCTACTGGAATTATATTCCCAGTGTAAGTATGGACAATGATTATCCCACACAACTCCAGGGAACCATGGTATTTATGATGATCAACCCTGTAAATTCTGCATTCTCATAGAAGTTGTTGAAATGGCAATCATATATTTATATAGGCTCTATGGTTTTCTTACATTCTTTTTAAACAAAAAGGAGGTACAATTCAAGCTAGAATTCCAAGTTAACCCAAATTCAAGCCTCATCTTAATTTGGTCTAGATGGGATGTATTTTTACCAATGTTTTGTAAGATCATCGAGTACAATTTAGTGTCCGTTGAACACTGTAGACTACACGACTATGCCTTCTGGCTAACCCATGCAATCTGGATGAGAGTGTGACAGATAGAGTCTCCCTTGATGAGACTACCATGACTCTGGAGGGCCTGACTGGCAGTGTGCTGTCAGATAAAGTTAGGCTTGGCTTCAACATCACAAAATTTCCAAATCCTTCTATCCTTCTATTTTTGGAAGGGCCACAGAGTATACATCGCAAGGTACTAATTTTATGGTCTGCTTGTCTGTTTCACTGCAAGATTGGAGATCCTGGAACTCTGGCTTTGGGCGTTAGCGACAGAGGAAATCGGACCAGGTGGATGGCCATTTTGGTCTGAAGTTCTAGTCTTTGCATCATCATAACTGTTCATTTACAGTCCTTTAGGTCATTTGGTTTTTAAGGATTGTCAGATTACATTTATTGAGATGGGTCAACAACAATTTCATTTCATTTTCTATCTTTTAGGAAACACCTATATGTTCACCCTCCATTGTAAAATGTATTCAAATGAGTTTTCACATATTTTGATATCTATCACACCTTTTGGATTATTGTCTTGATGTATACTGGAAGTTTTTATTGTGTTTTTTCCAAGTAAACAACTATACTTTTATAGAAGATTCCAGAAAAAACTGTTTGCAGGTATTGCAGCAATGGTAGGAAGCTATACTTGATCTGTCTAGACACGTCATATCAGCATGATCTGTTGTAATTGATTAAGTACATCATAATCATCTAAGGCCTTCCTCACAAATTAACCACAATATGTGCATGCTTGCATGAGTTGTGATCATCCTTTGTTCCAAAGATAGGCTTGATCTCATCTCCTGCATTCTTTGTTTTCCAGCCACCCTGCATTGAAAGTGAGATACAATTTGCTAAAAATATATGCATTTAAGTTTTTCATGCAAGCTAGAATGCTATTCATTTATTTTGACATGTTAATCACTGAAAAGTAATTATATCTATGTGCAAGGCTCCACACTAACTTTTTCACATGGGGTCGGAATTAAAAATGTTAGGGTATTGCATACATTTTTTTTTTTTTTGGGGGTGTGAGTAATAATGCATGCATATTGATGGGGCTTCCCTTTATTTATGTGTAGATATATTTATTGTGAAGGAGTTCCTGTTCATATGTTTGGCTCAACTTATGGAATCATTAGAGGTAAATTCATTGAACAGTGAAGATACATCAATATCGGAGTGAACAAAATGTGAGTGAAATAGTCGATCTGAAAGTGTCCGGGTTGTAGACTAAGTTCCATCAATCAGAAGCCAAGATTTGAGGTGAATCCAAGATGTTATCTAGGGTGGGGTCCCTCTGACACGCTGAATGTCAGCCTCCATTTAGCACTTGTCATCTTGGTCGTCGACGGCAACACAAGTCTTTGGCAAGCTGATAAGATTTCAAGGGGTGTGGCCTGGGCATCATTGATGAGAATAGAGAGATTTATTTGAGGCAATGTGGGAAAGAACAGAGGCCTTTGGAAACATAAAAGGGGAATAGATTAGGTGAATTAGGGATCTTGCCCTTTTTATCTATGCACTCACGTATATCTCTGCTTTTGGGTGATCTGTCTTTTTTGTACAATATGAGACCATATCACTATGTCAGATATTCCATTTATTTTAATGAAATAAAGCCCAAACTAAGCAAATGTTGCACATTATATATACATGTGCTACAGTATTCATGCACTAAGTGATAATTTTTCTTTTGATAAATCTTACAATCTGTTGCTTACAAGGGAGAACATTAACTGTGGGAGCAGAAATACTTCTGTCAAATAATTTTCCTCAGTGTTGGCCTATAGATCTTCACGGGTCATGCCTGATTGTGAGACAACCAGAAGAATCGAACATTAAACATTCATTTACTAGTGTCACTGTGTGACAGTTTCCCTGTGCTTCGCCTCCGTTCATCTTCAAACCACATTCAGAGATTACCATTCGTGACTCTGTCACTTTACTGAGTTAATTTTAAGTTGAAATTCAGCTCTCCTGAAGGACAGGTCGGTCAGATTATTAAACCCTTCTACCCCACTTCTTTTTTATTCAAAAGAGAGGGAGATAGAAAAAGACAAGCCTAAATTTGGAAAACCACAAGTGAGGCAGAGGGAGAGGGAAAGGGGGTGGAATCTTGGGGTTTCTAGGTGAATGAAAGGGGAACAGGTAGGGCTATCTATCTGCTCATGTGCAGGTTAAAGCAAGAGTAAGGGAATGAGCAATGACCTAAGTGAACTTTCAATGGTGAAGGAAGTGACAGTTTTGTGACACTTACCATCAATGCTCAACCAAAAAGATTGATTGAGTAAATAATATTTCCAGAGAATATTCATATATGTTCAATTTGTTTTTACTATAAAAGGACAGTTCAGAGTTATAAAGTGCTAAGTCGATAGCATAACTGTGAACTTATTTCAACTGTTTTTCATAATCCACAATCAAATTTTACACAAACACATTTGATTGTGTAATCAGAATATAAGTTTAGAATAGAAAGTCCTAACTAATTTATTGTGTGAATTTTTAATCACTTTCTACTCAATCAGTCTAGGAGAAGATAAGAAGTCCATTCTATTTGAACCTTTAAGTTCACAATAACATGTGCATAATGTAATGTTACAATGTTCAGAACTAAATTGAATTGACTTCATGAAAAGCAGCCGTAATGAATTGTGAGTGATATATTGCAACTCTTTAGAAGGGGGTAGGTTTGCCTACAGAGAAAGTAATGTTTGTATGAAAACTATTAAACCTTTGTATTTTTATAATGAATACTAGCTTCTTAGATAGAAGCTTACATTGTTAGAACAGACTCTCAAGGCTTGTTCATAATTACATGCCGTTGTAAACCGTGTCATTTCTGAACAGTTTTTATTCTTCTGTTTCTCTGACTTTACACATGTGAGAAGCCTTGTGAAATTAGCGATATTATTTTACCATGATTTTAATCTACAAGGGAACATGACTCGATAAAACCCTTGTGGGAGTTTTAAAAGCAAACATGTTATTCTTGAGTAAATTCAAACCTTTTTAAGGGTCCCTTCCTTCTGGTCTACCCTGTTTCTCATTGTACTGATCTGTTATTGTTTCCCCAATCCTAGATTTCTTGGCTTGTATAAAGGAAGAAAGACACTGATAGGTATCAGTGGTCATTACCCCTTGAAAGGTTGTAACCAAGTCGAACCCTGTTCATACTGGTGATTAGCCTTTTAAAAACCCTGTTCATACTGGTGATTAGCCCTTAGAAACCCTGTTCATACTGGTGATTAGCCCTTAGAAACCCTGTTCACACTGGTGATTAATCTTTACAAACCCTGTTCATACTCAGCATTGAAAACCTCAGTAAGAAGTCATTGGTGTTTAGGCTTAGTAGCTAAAGGAAATGCACGAATCAGGCCATTTAGTAAGAGAATTATTAAGAGAAATCCATATCAGGAGACTGATGTGTATCAGACTCATAGTGGTCATTTCCCTTAAAGGTTGAAACCAGGTTGCAACCCTGCTCCTATTACTAATACCCCTTTCATATCTACAGCTGATGAGAGCCCAGTGCAGACTTAGTCTGAACCCCCAAACAGGTATGAATGGTATCAGCATCGCTTCACTCTTCGTACAGTGCAGACTTCTCAATATCTTTTTAGAGGAGGGTTCATTATGGAGAGACTTCATGTCAGAATTGAATTCTCTGTATACCTCACATTAATGATGCTTGAGGTTATGATAGCTCAAGTATTTGCATTGGCTGGACCATTATGTAAAGTACTTTACAAGAACCATTGTTTCTTTTTTGTCAAGTGATGCTTCATCAGAATTTTCATTTCTGAACATAATTTTGCTGAAGATCATCCTGTAACTGAAGAAAGGTGCATTTTACACCACATTAACAAACAAATATGAGTTTGAACATTCTGTTATTGGTTCTCTAATTTAATATTACAGACAATTCTGATAGCAGAGAAAAAAAAGAAGCTTTGTATTTAAATGGAAGTTTCTCAAGTACGATGAAAAAGAGATTTCAAGTTCAACCGTTGCTTTCTGAAATCCTAATTTCACCCCTGTAGACTGAACTTTGATGATTAACAGAAAGCTTTTTGTTCAGATTTGACATAAACCCTTGATTTGTATTGTTTGAGGTCAGGAGGAGAGTTAGTTGAATCTGTTTTCACAACCTTTGAAGGGGAGGAAGAACTAGGTTTCCTTTCAGGATATGAATACTCAGTGCCACAATACCTTTAAGTCATCAATGAGAGATGGGAGGGGGAACACAGAGGTCAAGAATAAAAGATAGTGGGGAGGGTAGTCATCTGTGACTGAGGGAGACATACAGACGGACAGACATACAGACGGACAGACAGTTGTTCCCTTTCATGATACCCAACATTTTATGAGAAGAAACAAAAATGGCCAAGTGATGTGTAAAAGTAATGTCAGTTTGAGGTTCCAAATATCAGGAACATTAAATATTCCTTTATTTGTATTGATTAACTTCATCAGACTCTGGTTATGTTAGAAAAGTCTGGAAAGAAAAGAGTGAGAATGGAGAGTTGCACTGAAAGACTTATAATTATAAATATGTAGAAAAGAGAGTTATAGTAATCAAAGAGAGAGATGAAGATATTTGGTAACAGACAGTGTGTGAGAATGAAAGCATCTATCATAATAATATTTTGGAAACAGAATTATATCAGGAGGGGGTGGGAATATGGATGAGGACATTGCCAAAAAGTGAATATACATACATGTACATATATTTCTCTTTCTTCTACAAAATATGTAGGGTAACTGTCACTTATAGAGGCATAATCATATCCCCTCCAATTGGGAGGGCATAAAAGACCAGAAAAGAAAAGGAAAAACAATATTATAGGATCTAATCATGCAATTCAACAGAGAATATGACATCTATCAGATTGAACTCAAGCAGTTGACTTTGCCTCAATCTAATTCATTTCTGCTTGTCATGCTCTGCATTTATTTATGTCATTCTGCGTCATGTTACCCCATATGGCTGTCTAATACCTCCCTATGATCCCCCACCCCCTCCTGTCAATCATCAAGCATTTATCCTGTTTTTCAAGTAAGCTGACAGAAAGAGAGAGATCAAGGATAGTTATGAAAAGGGGGTATTTATTACTCTGGCTTATTGTCTTACACTAATATTACCATCTTTCTCTTAATTTTTTCCTAAATATTCTTCCAATATGAATATCATGTTATATGATACGGAGGTAGATGTCAGAAAATCTGCACAAGAATTAAGTCATGAAGGAATGGGATCATCATTTTTGTTATGGTGAATTATTTTCTTCAGCAGCAAAGGTACCATTTGCTTTTCTTAGGATGTCTGTGACTTGTCTATTGCACATACCTTTAAAGCAAAGCTCCTGCATTACTGTGTAATCGGTTGAGCACCTTATTGCAATTTAAGGAGAGTTCACCAAGCTCAGGTGTGGGGGATGAGTAACTTTGGCAATATGATAACTTTCACCCTCCTGTTCAAGTTTCCTTAAGGTATCTTTTTATCGTTCTCATGGCTCTGCTCTAGTTTAGTAAGCAGAATAATCTGTGAGCTTGAGATTCAGTAACCTCTAGTTTCACTGTTGCAGGCACACCTTGTTAAAGACTTATTTCATGCTCTATCTGCAGGAAAGTACCTGTCATATGTTTCAAGAATTTGTCAGAAAGTGTTTGCTAGGATTAAGTTGGGATAAAGTCATTATGTTCATGCTTATAACAACTGAATTGTTTTAGCAGTGAAGGTAACTGTAGGTGACTAATGTTTAGGCAGATAAAGGCTTAGTGAAAATAATTAGTCTGATAGATTAGACAGCGATATGAGCATCAAAGTGCTGGCTTTGTAAACAAGATAATATGGCTTGCTTCTAACTGATACTGATTGCTATACATAGTATCCAGGGGATTATCTAGGGTTTTCAAAAACAGGAAGGGGGGGGGGCTGAAATGTTTTCTTTCCATATTTTTGTATTTATTTTTCCTGAATATGAATTTCAAAGACTCACCAGGAGGGATGAAGTAGCCCCACATTTGTCATGTCCATTTGTCATGTCCATAATAGCTTAACCTTCAACAAAAAAACATCATATCCATGTACTCTAGCCTTTCTAGGGAATTGATTCACTGCTTAAAACAAGGATGAATTTGAAACTTCGAGTGATTCATTTCCCAAATACCTGCCCACCCTATGCTTACTCATGTAACCATTGCTGCTGTAATCATTAAATGACTTCATCCTTTCTTCAACTCTCCTGGCTATTGTCTACTCCATTTGTATCATTCCTTTGGCAGAGTTTCAACCTTTTTTCATGACTTTTATCCAAATATTACATCACTGAATAAATTTCCCAAGGTTCATTGAATGAGGAGTTCCTGACAGTGTTCCTACTTTTCAATTTTTTTATATTCAGTCTGTCATCACTGTCAATCAGGTTCTTATATTAAAAAAAAGGGCTTACCTGTCCTTGGTTTGGGAACTTATCATCGGTTAAAGCCCATGTACAATGTTTTTAACCTCACCATGAGCAGGTTGAAAGATTTCTTTCACATTTTAGTTGGGTGAAACATTACCAGGTATATCTACATGTAGGTTCTACTGCCATTATTATTATTTGAGTAGAAGTGGAAGTAGTAGTATCCTTTCTCTCTCTCTCTCTCTCTCTCTCTCTCTCTCTCTCTCTTTCCCCTCTCTCTCTCTCTCTCTCTCTCTTTCTCTTCTGAGTAGGACCTTTAGGCAAAAGAGAAATGAAAGTGGAATAAAAAGCTGAATCTATTATATTTGATGCAAGGATAATTAGTGCTCTAAAAATTCACAATCCGTATGAAATAATCCAATAAGAGACAAAATTTGATTGTGAGGAAATGATTGACTCCCAGTGCCTTTAAATTTCTTGAAGAGCGAAAAAAATGTCTTCCTGGTGTATGACAGATCTTCCTTCTCCTCCAGGGGGCCATGAGTTTACCGTCTGTCTGCTAAGAAAAAGTTACTCGGTGGTGATAAGGCAGGTCTACCTCTATCCAGATATCCCTCCAGGTACGCGATGAGAGATGGGTACATGATGATGATCTATCATGGGAAAGAGGGAGGAGGTACAGGTCGATGAGATAGGCATACACTTCCTCACCTTATCTCCTGCCCCCCAACCCACTTCCTAAAGCCAAGGTGTGCTTGTAGTACATTATACATACTGCTTTGAAACAGAAGGGCATTCATTCTGTGGGGAATGATGTGGGTTCTATGCCCTTCTTGCACTCAGCCGAAAACATTGAAAATGAAAGATGTGCCCTCTCCAAATCAACATTTTGAATGAAGCTTAGTATTGAAACACTTGTTTTCATGTAAGGACTGATGGTGATAGCTATAATGGTGATTTATTTGCAGGCAATGTAGTATGATATATGTTAACTTCACAAATTTGTATGCATTGATTCTTGAAACTACTTGTATCCATGGGTCAAGAAGCTCTCTGTTCTGTATCGTGATGAAGTTTAATCTTCCTATCATTGAACTCATTTTGCAAGATGTAATTATTACATACCCATATGGACAATCCCTTTAACTGACCAGGGGGGTGTTTCACAAAGACTAAGATCGACTTTAAGTTGGACTTAAGTATAACAGGCCGTTCATGCCATTGTTTGCTATCATTATTTACTGGCATTGGTCTCTCAAGGGATGTACAAATCATGGTAAAAAAATCTACAAAACTTACATTTTGTGATAATTCATTATTGAAGGAAAAAATATTATCTAAAGATTATAATTTAGAGACCAATTGGGATAGCAACCAATGGCATGAACGGCCTGTTATACTTAAGTCCAACTTAAAGTCGATCTTAGTCTTTGTGAAACACCCCCCAGGTAGGAAAGAATCAGACTATTAACATGACAAATTTAATGTTGGAACTTATGTACATGAATTAAAAATGATCATATGCATAGAGGAAATGTGAACAAGGTTCTTACTTTGTATATGACTTCTAACATTCTCTGGATGAATTGATGAGAGTAAGAAGACCAAGGAGGTACTAGACAACTTTCTTTGGTCCTTTTCCACCTCTGTCTATACTGTATATTTCCTGCAAGATAGTGCTTGAACAATTGTAATTTACCACAGCAGGAATCGTGGCTCCCAACAGACTCAAGAAAAAAAATCCAATGTATCCCATTGAATTATGCATGTTTTACACAGCTTTAGAAGACTGATGGTAGTGAAATCCCTACGTGATTCTGTATTTAACAGGGTTAATGTGAAGTAGACAATGTCTTGAACAATCCAGGTACCTGATAAAAAGATTGTTGGAGAGAAGGAATGATAGATGGGGAGAGAGCGACAGACAACATCAAATGTTTTTTGTTATAATGTCTGCTTCTCCTTTTTATTCATGCTGTCTGCCTTGTTTCCTCTGTGACCAGATTGGAATATAAATCAGTTGAGGGGAGAGATGCTCCTGTCTCGCTTTCTTGCACTCATCTGTAATGGATTGGAGAAGACAATAATTCTCTGTTTCTGTGCACATCCAGCATAAAGACAAAGCAATTGCCTGATGTTCCTGGTCAGTCAGAATATTTGGAAATTTAATCGCGCAACCAACTTTCAGTTACCATTAAAGCTGTAAATGCCCAACAAGATAATTAAAATATTGGATGTAAGCTATAGACCCTCAAATATTATTTCATAATTTAAACTTCAATCATAACTATGCAATTCTGCATTCAGCATTCCGTTACAATATTCTGTTACACCTATATGACATTAGGACATTATAGTTACGGATGAAGAAAGGGGTATTATATCTTAGAGTACAGCACAGTATCTGGATATTGTAGTACTTTGATATTCCTCACTCTAACTCATGCAGGAAATTGATGAATTGCTGATGTTTCATCGATATCAACTTTTATTCTCTAGCCAGGTTTATTTTAGGGGAGGTCCGCTCTGTAATCTCACACTCTCTGCCCTGTGAGCAAGTTTCTTGTATTTGCTGTTAAAGTTTCTCACTATTATCCACTCACAGCACTAGACCTTTGGATCTAATCATGATCTATAAATCAGTCACAAAACTATGAAAATAGATTTTTGTTTAGGTATGGCTGGATAATGGATACTTTATGGAAGTCAGTCTTTTTGCTCTTGTCTGATTTCAGCCAATCTCGCTCCCTTTATTTGAAATCTATCAGGCTTTTGCAAGCTTCATTCTTGTACTTGTACTTCATAGCATGCAAATAATGAAGAGTATTATCTCTAATAGTTTCTTGTTATTCAAGTCTGTTGATATATAATGCTCTGTCTTCACATTCAGAGCACAAGTTCAGTTGTACTGTGCTTTTCCATCCAGAAAGGTTAGATATAAGTTTGCAAAGAAATTGGATTCAACTTGTTATGTAGTGCCGATGACCCCTCCCCACCGCTATGTTTCTGGCTTCTTAGGTGAAGTAAGGTAGCTTGTTTGTAATTCTCTCATGTACATAATATGAATTCAGGATTGATAAATTGATTACATCAAAACAACAATTTATGTAGGGCATGAAAGAACTATATAACAAATATTTTTTTAAATAGGCAATTATTGAAGTTTAATGTTTGACGGGTATTTTTTGTCCTTCCAATTCCAAACCTGTGCTGCCACTATTACCTTAAAGTCTCACCTAAGAAGATAGAGGAAAAAAGTTAGGGGATGTGAGTTTTTTTTCAGGTGATGATTGCTTAGGAGATCCCCTGTAAAATTGATGTCAATCCAAAGAAAAGGGGGAGACAAGGAGACACCCAATGCCAGATTAAAAGATGTGCACTAATTGATCAAAGCATCCCCCTTTGTTACTGTAGGGTTACTTTTCCCACCCATTCTCCCCCTGTCAATGGATTTTTGTCTTGCTCTCCCCCATTCCAAAACTAAATTTAGACTTTAAAAGACTTACAAGTATTGAAGAATTGCCTTCTTCCTTCATGATTTGGTACTCAAAGTAGCTTATTACCCTTAGTAACATCTTTTCTCCCCCCATATTCCAAGACAGAATATAGACTTGAAAACACGTATCAGTAGTGACCAAATAATCCCTTCCTTCATATTTTTTAAAACCCAAATCAGTATTTCCCCTTCTTTTCCTATGGCAACATGTTTTGCCCCCCCCCCCTTTTTTCATGACTGAACATCACCTCTGAAGTTGACCAAGGCTAAACCAAGTTTCAGTACACATTTCTGTCACCAGTAATCTTTGTCAACACATATTGACTCATGTTAATTCAAAGTGAGCAAGAGAGAATGTGAAAAACGATGAACAGAGGGTGATGCTGTCACAGATTTGCCTGAAATATCCCTGCTTGATCCTCAGGGAGAAAAAAGAGGAGATTTTACACACAGATTTGTTTATGGTTTACCTGGGCTTTGTAACAATGTAAGCAAAGAGAGGGTTACATTATCTTAAAGGCATCGTTTAACAATTGTAAATCTGAGATGCATGGACCTACATGTTATCAGTGTCTGTGATATGGTGTAATATTGAAGCCCTACAAAAATTGTGCTTCAAAATGATCATGAAGTGCCTCAAAAAAGTAAAAATCTTTGAGTGACCGGTTTTGCCATACTCATTTTTCCCAATAGACTGTAGTGTTATAAAAACCGTTAGGAAAACGAAAAATGAAATTTCTATTTCCAATCATAAATATCTTGATAATCAGACAGGTGATCGGCTTGTAAAAGTCATGGGATTTCTGACTGATCTAAAGGTTTATAATTATGATTGCAGGATGAGCTAAATCCAGGATTTTGTTTCAGAACCTGAGGCAATGTTACCGAGTCATTTTAAAGTTATCAGGGCCAATACTCATAAAACCTTTGTAAGCCTAGTCTAATACCCCTTTCAAACTGGCCTGATTTTCATCGGATGCATCCGGACGCATCCGATGAAACGGCCACTATGAAAGGTACAGAGGAGAAAAAGCCAATAGAATAGCCGATGAAAAGAAGAGAAATAGGCGATTAAATTCTCCTGCTCAAGAGCAGGTGAAATTCTCTTTCTATCGGTGTGACACCGATGAAACAGCCACTGTGAATGCGTTCAGGAGAAAACACCGATTAAAAGACCGATGAAAATGGTCAAAGGTCGCAGTCACGCATGCTTTATCGTAACCAGCTGTGTTTGTTGACTTCTTGTTGAACATGCTGCATGCTAGCTAGATGGGGCACGGGATTAATAATTGCGCAATAATTCTTCACTTCCGGCAAGGTCTCGCCACAGCGAGTGAATTTCACCAGCAGTATGTTTACATAAGGAAAATTCAATCGGTATTTTCATCGGTGTGACTCCGATAGAACCAGTTTGAAAGGGGTATTAGACCCCGTTCTCACTCACTTTGAAAGTGGTCTTAGGTAGACCGCTCCAGAGGAACGGGTCTTGAGGAACGGTTTGAGAGCGTTCACACTCCTGGCAGTTTTTTATGGCTCAAACCGCTCCACGAGTCAAAGTGGTCTTGTTGCTATGGCAGCTCAGGTCAGTGGGTCAATTTTTTCGCGCGCAGAATACAAACCGTATGTACCGTACTACATGTTTCGCGCGGAACGTCACTAGCTCACTTCCTGTCAAAGTGACATTGCACGTTAGAGCGGTCCAAACCACTCTTAATAAGACCTCAAGACCACCTCCCGAGGTGGTCTTCTTGAGCGGTCCAGAAGTCCACTTCCTGGACCACTTTGACCGTTCTCACTCACCTAAGAACCGCTCCTGAGGAACGGGTCTTTGACCCCGTTCTCATTCACTTCGTTGGAGCGGTCTAACTAAGACCCGTTCCTCAGGAGCGGTTCCTAGGTGAGTGAGAACGGTCAAAGTGGTCCAGGAAGTGGATTCTGGACGCTCCAGAAGACCACCTCGGAAGTGGTCTTGAGGAACGGGTCTTATTAAGAGCGGTTTGGAGCGCCTAACGTGCGAGTGTGAACGGAAGCGGAACAGAAGTGGTCTAGTGACGCTGCGCGAAACATGTAGTACGGTACATACGCTTAGTATTCGGCGAAAAATTTACCCGCTGACCTGAGCTGCCATAGCAACAAGACCACTTTGACTCGTGGAGCGGTTTGAGCCATAAAACTGCTCGAGTGTGAACCCTCGCAAACCGTTCCTCAAGACCCGTTCCTCTGGAGCGGTCTAACTAAGACCACTTTCAAAGTGAGTGAGAACGGGTCTTAGTTAGACCGCTCCAACGAAGTGAATGAGAACGGGGTCTTAGTGTGAAATATTAAACATTTGGGAAGGTAGAAATTGTTCAATTGCCAACATTTTCAGGTACTTATAAAGTACATGTATTATGTTTACTATGAAATGTGTATGATTTGAAGGTCAGTTCTTATCAGGGTCATGTATTTCTCTTCATGTAAGTTCAACCTTGTAACTTAATAGCACGGAGGGTGATATAAACCAGAACAACTATCATCGATGCTAATAGCATTATGGATGCTACTCTATGAAGAAAAGAATCTCTAGAAATAGGCATCATAACAACCTTGTCAAGTAAGTGATCTCTCCTGTCTTAATTAAATAAATATGTAAATTGTTGTCTTTTTTTAAGTATTAAGATGTAAAGTGATGAGGGTGTGTTTAGGGGAGATATACACAGAGATGATGCGATTAGATTAAGAAGCAATTCCTCAAGATGTCTCCCCTGTGGAGATGCCATCCCACGTTAGATGTCTCCCTTCCTTCTTAGCCGTGTTTCCATGACAACGCCGACATTGAGGTGAAAGGAGAAGGAGGACATGTTCCAAAAGTCATTTCAATTTAAGTCGACTGTGGGAGTGGGAAATTACTGTTGCATAAGAAAGATGAACATTTGTATGTTTTTGCTAGATAGCAATATTTGAATTATCTTCTGGAATAATGAAAGTGATCCTTGAAATATTGTAGAGGATGGTAACAGATCAATAGAATGATGACAAAGATGTGCAATTCAGCCACTGGCTGCGAGACATGTTTGAATAAAACCTTTATCGAAAAAAAAAAAAAAGATCCATAAAAGCTTTGAATAGTATATCAAGTGTCTGGTATAACTTTTTAGTGACAAATTTTGAAAAAGACAAAAAGAGTTGTTCATTTAAAAAAATTAATTTCTACATTTTTTTAACAGATCATATTTGACAAGAAGCATTTAGCATGTTATAATCATGATAATGGATGGCATTGGTATAGGCTATATGTATAGGCTTTCCATCATTATGCTGAAATATTGTATGAGTGATATGAGGATAAAATTAATCAAATATCTTACTACAAGACAAAGATACATGCCTATCATTAGACATCAATACTCTGAAATATTAAGGGATGGGCAGTAGTAAAGTGGAACATGTTGATTGATAGGAGGGAAGGGGGTCCATAGCTCACAAAGCTATTCTGATGGCTTTAATGACAAGCGTAATGAGGTCCACAATTAAAGTAGTGTGATGGATGGGGCTTAGGGAAAGGGAGAGTATTAAAGTGGTTTTGAGGAGAGACTTGCTTGGGACTTCTGTCATCTGGATAGATAAATGATGATATAGCCCCCTCCCATCATGATCTCTCTTTCTCACTCTCTCTAACTCTCTATCTTTACCACTCCTTCTTTCCCCCACTCTGTCCTCTCTTCTCCATTCATTCTCTACTCTCTTTCTTCCATTGGCCATTCCTTTGTTCTCTTTATATTTGCCCTTTTCTTTCTGTCTTTAACCTTAAAATGTTTATCTATTTTCTTTTTTCATTCCCTTGATTTTTCTGCACTCAAATTGTATATATCTCTTTGGATTTAAACTCTCCTTTGCTATTTTTTGTGTATCTGGGTGTATGCAATATGTCGCAGGTGATGTGATTGAATGGTTTATTGGAGTAAAAACAAGAGTTCAAAAAGAAAAAAACACAATTACATTAGCAGTCAAAAGACCGAATTGCAGGGAATGATCATACACATAAGAATATTATATTTCACAAAAGTATTAATTACAATTATTACATTATTAAAAATTAATAATTTTAGTAGGTGTAGCTTAATAAATTACCTGTAGAGTTGATACTTAGACCTTTGAAATTTGTATAATAGGAAGAAAAAAAATCTATCAGATTTGATATTTGGTGTTAAAAATATGATATACAGATGAATCCAGGTATAAAGTCATGTCTGTGAAATGCAAATATCTTGATTATATAATACTGTTACAGTAATAGGGATTGGTTTGAAAATATAGGAGATACATTTCATTATTTTCATTTATTAATTCTCTTCTGTCCGAAAACAGACATTAGTGCACCGTCAAAAATGGTTTCCTTGTAATTCCATCTCCTTCAAAGAAATTTCAGAAAGGATAGAAGACAATTTTCCAAGTGAGAAGTGAGATCCCAGGTGGCCTATTTTGAATTTCCCTACAGTTCTTTTTTCCATCTTGCTCCCACGAAAGTAATCATGTAACTGCCCTCCTGAAAGGTAAGAGAGGGGAAAAAAGGAAAGGAGAAGTAAAGGTATCAAATGGTAACATTATAACTACCAGGATAAGGTTCTCTACTTTCCAACCAGCACATCCCGCCGATCAAATGTCAAACACACCGACTCAGGACTGATATTAGCCAAATATCCCCTATCATAGGCACAAGTCTCCGGTTTCGGGGATCAATTAGTGGGAGCTGAAACACAATACAGTTAACGCGCCAGGGCTTGTGAGCGAGAGAGAGCTGGCTGTTCAGGGTGTCACGTGAGGTGCTCTCAAGCTATTCCAAGCTAGCGTTGTCTGTGGATCGTGGTGAAAAACGGGCCTCCCTTTCAGCAGTTATCGTCTGAAGAAAACAACGAATCTGAGATACCTTGTTTTCATGTAATCAAAGTAAAAAAATCAATGGTATGTTAAAATGTAAAATCATAAAGCCCCCAGAGGATATCAAGTTCAGAAGAAGTCACTTTGATTTTTGGGAATCATGCAGCAGCAGTAGGTCTATATGCAAGATTGTAATATGAATGAACTCTGTTTCTGGGAAAAGGCTAGGAGAGGTCAAAGACTGTTTTTAATTGGTTATAAGATACCGTGTGTTATTAGAAAATGAGGACTAAGAGTGTACAGTTCCCCAACACCCTGCACCTTCTGAAGTCAGTTCATTGCACCTTTGCAAAATTGAAAAAATACAATTAAAGGAGAATGAATGGAATCAAATGGAATCTCAACAGTTCTCTCATGATGTTATGTCATTGGTATTGCCTACTCAAGTTCAGATTGTGCTTTTGTTTGAATGATAAAATGCCAACATGATTGTAAGACTGGAAATTTGATGCCAACCCTCTCATGTTCCTGCTATACCTTGAGGCTTGAGATATGTGGTGTGGTAGTTTTGTATTACAGTTTTTCATGAGAGGTAGGCCTATATGTAATCCTTTGTTGCCTTATGTTGTCTAAAGTGAATGAGAATATGCAAGGTAGAATAGTATCTAGAGGATATGAAGAAAGAAGAGAATTAAGTATACTAGTACAAAATATAAAGAAAACTCATCTCGTGTAGCTGATACTTACTTTTAGAAAATTATTGGCGAAAGTTCTTGTACTTGTCATTCTTTGAAGCCATCTTGTGATAGGGTTGATAGCCCACTGATTGACCAGATCAAGACTTGTCCTGTCATGAGACCAAACCTGACCTCTACCAGGCCAGGGGCGCCCTCGCTTGGTAATAAGCAGCACACCATGGGGAAGTCTTCTGTTATCTTGTTTGAAATTATAGTCTCTGTTGCCAGACTTTCCTTTTAACATGAATGATATTAAATTTTGAGAAAGAAGAGGATAGGACAGATCAGAATGAAATGTGCTTCTGTCAGAGCTGTCTGTTGTAGATCAAGGGAATAAGAAATTTCACCTGTTCTTGACTGTGTCATGTTCCCAATAAAAAATGAAAGTGAACTGAAATTAACTCTAGATATATTGCAAACAGTGCAGAAATCTCTCAACATAAGACTATTCACAGAAGCTAGCGCAGATTCCAGGAATACGTCCATGAGATGAAATAGAGCTGATTTCCTGGTGCTGTCGCACGGCAGGCAAGCACCTATCTACCCGACTCTAAAAATAATCAGCTCCTTGAGTATCATTTCCATGCATGGATTAGGCCTAGTAATTGATTTAAAGCCCATTGCATCCATCAGATCATCTGAACAGGAATCCAATCTGTCCATTCAGGCTTTGTCACAGGCCACTCCCGGGAAAACAGTGATCTAACAGTAACATTTGGCAAGTTCCTAAGCTTTGTGCAAGGCTCATGGTGTGTTCCATCACATCTAAACATCTTCTCCCTGGAGAAGAGGATTTCTTACAGAAAGTTTACCCTCTTTCCAAATCTCCTAGATGTGCAGAAAATTACAAAAAGAACTTACCTTGTTCATCCCATTTCAGGAATTGATAATAATAATGGCTTCTTATTGTGCTTGTACCTGTCACGCTGTGATGTTCATGTCACTTTGACATCATTACAACAGTTATACAAGTTGCCAAAGTGACTAGCCCTCCAGCACATCATGTACCAATTTACACCTGGGTAGAGAGTTTCAAACATAGATTGGTGTCTTTCCAGACTAAGTACAAGGATATGAACCACCAGTCTTTTGATTGAAAGTCAAGTGAATAAACTACAGTGCCATAATACTGTAAATAATTATCTGACAGCCCTCGACATGCAGCCCATGGTGGCAGTGCTGTCCATTTAATCATATGAAGACAAGCGAGCTCAATTTACATCAATTAGGGATTTTTTTGCTTACAAACAAGAGACATAAAAGATGAACACCCTGGTGAGAATCAGGCTAGATTTTAATATGTCAGAAGGAAGTGTCAATGGAGGATAATGGATTAGTTAATTACTGTCCCACCATCCATTTATCCCACCGCTGCCTCCGCAAATTTGCCCTAATTCTCAAATCTTGACTCTGGTTGGATTTTGATGAGGAAGCTGTGAGGGATACCAATTGACGTCTATTAGAGACCACTCTGAAGAGGAAAGACCTCCTCAATTTAGGTATTTAAGTACTCTGTTGTCATCCACTGTGCTCCAAAGAGCCACTGAGGAAGGAGCTGACAAGATGCATCAGCAACAGGAAGGCTCTCATTGAGTCGGCTGCATCTTGGACTCGATCTGCTCAATCTTTTTTCCCTCTCTACCTTCATTCAGTAGTTGCTCTCTCATTCATTGTGCAATTAATGCCTCTTCTTTGAAAGTTGTCTGCTTGGTTTATCTCTTACTCTTCCTGTTTTATTTTACATTGTTTTATCTTTTCAAAATAAAAAAAATGTAGGTTTGATTGAAAGTAATGCCATCTTCTTTTTGATCCCATTATAAAAGTAATTTAATAACGTTTAAATTATTTCCCTTTTTTATTAAGTCACATGGCTTGTTTGAGATAAAGCACCAGTAGATTATATATTACACTCAGTTTCCCTCTCCCAAAGGTTTGTAAGACCTACTGTACATGTACATACTCGCAATTCAAATACCATGGTTTTGTTATGGTTCCTATTTGATTTCATTCTGCTTTTCCTGATTGTAAGATTGGTCACCGCTTTCTAGGGATGTGTAATTTATATTCAGATGCTGATATCAGAATTCAAAGTTATCAGAAACTGTAGCCTATACCCTGCCTAGAGAAATGGCATAACTTTCAAGGAAACTGAGAAGCTATCTGTTGAGGTTTTCCCCCAAGTGTTTTTTAAGAAGCACCCAATATGTCAGCCCAAAGGCAATGTCTCTGCTACTCTCTCCTGAAGTTTGCTCAGGCTATTCCACTTCTCAAACTACATGAACCATCCTGCTAATCCTTGTCTAATGCATTGTTCTATTACTTCAGATACCAAGAAACAAAATCATCTTGAAAGAACTTTGTTCTGTCTTACATCTGGGTTGGACAAGGGTTGGATACAATTTCTTTTAGATGTTCAGCCAATTTTCTGAAGTTGGTACCTTATCTTTATAAGATCTAATGAGCAATAAAGAGGAACAGCCATCCTTATGGTCCTCGCAAAAGACCTGTCTTCATCAGACCGAAGTTGCAAAATAACCCGCTATTTTAACTAGCCCGATCTCAAATTAGCCAGCTAATTTGCGTCTCCACCAGCCCGCAGTTGCAATTAGCGGGCTATTTGGTCGAGAAATATCCCGAGAAATCTTGGTCTTGTTTCCAAAATAGCCCAATATTTGCGCCCGTCCGAGCTACATTGTAATGAGTGTATCTGTCTGGTGAAGACGCAATTTTGAGCTTCGGAAATATATCCCGAGTCTGAAAATAGACTGTTATTTTGCAACTTCGGTCTGATGAAGACAGGCCTAAAGAGAGCCAACTATCAAGGATTGTCCCAATGAACTAGTTGAAGCACTGGTTAGTCAGTGTAATAGAGAGGAAAGAAATGCAAAATGATGACATAGAAAGGGTGACTCTTGTCCTCAAGTGTCTTGGGACGGCATCTTATTTCACCCAAGGCAATCTCCTTGAATTTGTAGTATTTCCTTCTGGACATGCCTAAACAATATTGACCTACCTAGTTCTTCAAAATCTCTTCTACGTCTCACCTTCTCTGTTTTTTCTTTCTTTCAATGTTTCTTCAAGTTAGACCCCTACCCCTCCTCCACCACCTCCACCTCCTCATCCTCTTAATACTGGGTCACCCCCCCCCCCCTGCCCTTCCCATTTCCAATACATTTTCAAATAAGAGAAATGCCACGGTAATACCATGAAATAAATCATATTTTGATATTACACTCGGCAACAACAAAAAGTGGACACTCTTTATTGTTCAAAATTTCAAAATTTTCATATAAATCATCAATAAAATATATATCAAATTAAAAGAAAATTGATACTCTACCAACATCACTTAAGATCAAGTTTTGAACTTTCATGCTTGGATGGGCACATTCATTTAACAGTTAAAAGGTCTGATTAAGAAAACTTCCCAAAAAAAATAGGGATTAAAATGTTAATGAACATGCTCATCTGTAAAACATTCTTGTAGAAAGAATAAGAAACAATGCGGAGGATTGAGGTCTGGATATCAACTGTAGTCTCAGGACTGCATGGTTTGACTAAAACGGTCAAGATGCCTCTCCTTTGTGTTTATTCTGATTTTTTTTTCTTCAATTGTTTTAATTTTACTCTGAAAGATTGGAATGCTCATCAATTTTTTAATGGCCAGATGCCCCCTTTTTGCAATTTTCTTTCAGAAACTTGTTTATTGTTAAATGGCTATGCTCACTCATGCATGAATGGTATGATTTCCATTGCATATCATCTTATGTTCATATATCAAAGATAAGTTTATATTAAATATTTATTTGAAACTCTTAATTATAAATGGTGTCCACTTTCTTCTTCTTCTTTTTTTTCTGAGTGTGTATAAGATCTCATATAACAGTAGCCCCTTTATGTAGCATCATATGCCACCCTGCATCATTTCATATAACCATTTTCTCCATATATTTTTGTGGACACTGCCCCCTGTTTTCTATGACTTCTTAGTATGCCTTTAGTATTAAGCAGTGTGATCTATTTGTTTGATTGACAGAGTAAGGATTTCACACCATGGTAAAAGGCCCCTGGCCTTACTAGGCCCATTCTGACCTCAAATGTTTTATTCAGTGAGGCTCAATTTGCACCACGGCAGATTTTCTATGCACATTTTATGGGTATGTGGCATACTTGTACTAGATTGTCACTTTAGGACGGTCCTAGGGTTAACGCTGGTTGACACATATAAATGCACTTGTCAAATTTAGCATCTCAATAAAATGAAACTTGCCAGAGTTCTTCAAGAAAAAATATCCTAACTTTCTCTCCGTCCAAAACTGTATAGTTGGATGAGAATGCCGTATAAGATTGAATATTGTTTGTCAAATATACTGGCAAACACCTATTGCACATGAATAGGCAGGTAAAACTGTTATCTTTGTGAGCACTCAACTAACAAAGCATCAGAAGAAAGAAGTTGGAGGAAAAGTAAGAACCGTTCCTCATGAAACCTGGCCCTTGAAATCATGATCAGGGGCACCTCACTTTGGCACGAAAAGATGAAAAGCTACACGTCACACTCTGTTCATCAGTTGAGCGCAATCCCCATCTTGGGTTGCACACTTGAGAACATGGATGGCATTCGGTCACAGAGAGTGACCATCAAATCTCCACCTCAGAAGAGAAAATTAAAATTTCATCAGCAAACTCTTTGCTTTTCATATCCCGTTTCTCTCAGCTTTCCCCCTTACTTGGGTTTCACTGTAGAGGTTACAGCGCGCTTGAATTACAAGAAGAGTATGTAAATGCACTTTACAGCTCTGACAGAGTGACATCTAGAATTTGAGGGAAAAGGTTTGAGGTTCTCTTGCTCTCTCTCTCTCTTTCTTTCTTTCTTTCTCTCTCTCTATCTCTCTCTCTCTCTCTCTCTTTCTTACGATTTTCCTTTTTGTCTTTTGCAATATCCCCCCCCCCCCTCTTTATCTGCATCATCAGCCACTCCATTTCCAAGTCACATATTTTCAGGTTCTCATTCTCCCCCATAATGAAATAACAAATCAATTTGAGTGTCTTTGTTAAAATTAATTTGTCAGAATTCTCTACATACTTACAACTTACAAGCCATTAGACATTTATTTCGGCTTGATTATAAGAACATAAAAGTTAAGCTACAAAACCCTCATGATTGTGATTACGAGTATGTTGTGACATTTACTCACAATTAACCTTTCAGAAAATTGCTTTAGGAAAGGTAGCGTGTCTAGCTACCCACTCGTCTAACTTCCCTTGTCTTGTGTGCCTTCAGCAAAAAACACATTTAATGGGATTGCTAAAGAATTGTCATGCTGCCAGGCAACCTACGGCAGGATTTATATCCCTCGGTCTCAAGAAAAGAAATAGTAAGAGAGGGGCAGTGACCCAGGGACACTTCCCCATCAAGCTATGCCTAAATATTGACACACTGTTTGGTGAAAAGCGCCTGAATCTGCTGGCGTTTGTCGGCTGCCCAGCAGCAGTGCAGGGCTACGTCAACATAGACAGGTATCCGGGCAATGCCCCACTTGTATTGAATTCTCTCCATTTTTTTTCTTCTTCTTTTTTTTTAGTTTTCCCTCCAAGGTATTTTTAAGACAGATTGGCATCTGCTAGTTGACAGTTGTGAAAAAGAGGACATGTGAAATTCAATCGTCTAGCAATGCTTCACCTGAAGTAAAGACCAGGTAGTTTGTAACCTACTTTCGATGAATATGTTACAGCTCGTGTAATTTACAACCAGTAAAAATAAAATTAGTCAAAATGGCTGTTCCATTGAATTATACGAAGAATGTAATGATGCAGACATAATAATACATTATTAATATATTTTATCTCTCTCTTTATGTTTCCCAGTATTGAATTCTATTTTGTCTGATTTATTATTATTAGTTTGAAATTTTAATATAGAATTAATCAGTTTGCCACTCTATGACCATTACAACCTTAAATTATAAGGAAACAAATATTGTTTTCTACTACAATTCATGTCAGAAATTTGAATTGGTGACCAGCTCATTTTAAATCCAGAAAATGTCTGAAATGCATTGAATTGTTGTTGTTGAAAAATGCTGAACATGGCAGCCGAGGGCTGAATCATATTCAGTTTACAATCGAAAAAAAAAAGTGTTTAAAACACATACCAAGTTTAAAACAATGATTATATATCCTACTTCCGATCTCAAAAGAGGAGCAATATGTCTGCGGATTCACTGACAAGCATATCACCACTTTAATTGAGAATTGATGTTTATTGCTAGGACATGGTTGCCTGTTCAAGTGGTTGCTAGGCACTGTGGTTGAACAATTTCTAAAGTTCTGTTTTACCCCCACAGTTGTGTTTTCTTTTCTGCCTCTTAGTTGATAACGAGTATTCTTTACCATGCTAACAACGAGAAGTTCTCCTGTATCTAGCAATTATTACAAAGAACAAACATCATGAAAGCAAGGATGGGTTACTTAACCATTGTTTAGAGTACAAACATCATTAAAGGTGCTTAATCTTCCTTTATTCCTTTGTGTCTTTATTATTTCTTCTTTCTTTTTGTTTATCCTTCATTCAATATTATTATTTATCATAGAGGCTGTGTCAAACATTGTTTTCCTATTGTCCTTTCCAACGTTTCATGTACATGTTTACATTTTTATTGCATTATTTTGCCATAAATATTGTTTTTTCCTTATTCTTTTTCTACATGGTATGATTCTTGTATTAAAACTTATGTAACTCTCCATCATATCTAATAACAGTTTTTCTTTCTGCTTTTAACAAATGCTTGCTATTCTCGGTTTCACCCTTTCTCAATTTGTTTCCAATCTAGCATTCTGCCTCTCAATTTCTGTCTCTCTCCCTCATCCTTTCCCATAACCATAATCTACCCATAATAATTGTTGTCATTATTATTCCCTCTCCATTGTCTATTCTCTCTTTTCCCTCAATCATAAGTATACTCTATTCTCTCTCTCTCTTTATTTCTTTCTTTCTCTCTCTCTCTCTCTCTCTTTCTCTTTTTCTCTCTCTCTTTC
Source organism: Mesocentrotus franciscanus (assembly GCA_037976565.1). NCBI lineage: Eukaryota > Metazoa > Echinodermata > Echinoidea > Camarodonta > Strongylocentrotidae > Mesocentrotus > Mesocentrotus franciscanus. The sequence continues at coordinate 17,267,954 of CP137669.1, read as the reverse complement.
TCTCTTTCTCTTTCTCTCTCTCTCTCTCTCTCTCTCCATCATCACTCTTGTACTTCCCCTTGTCTTTCCTTTCTGTGTGGTAATTACAATCAGTCATTTGTCAGATATGCTTGATGGATGCACCACTTACCATAAACCAGCATTCCATCTTATCCTAGTGCTTCTTATAGCTCATTCAGACTAGAGGAAATTTATATGAAACTCGTATAAAGAAACATGAAGAATCATCATATAGCTAAAAAGGGGGCGTACAGACTAGATGACAACATCGTATTAAAGAGTTCAGTTGACATTACAGCTGACCAATCATAAGTGCATGCTCACGATAATCCAGTTATATGATTTTGTATGATACAAGTATACAACGTTCATATTTAGAACAATATCCTGATTCTTTATTGAGTTTTCATTCAAAAAGATACTGAAACAGTAATTTCGCTTGCTATACCAGGTTTTGTTATGGAACATTCAGACTTGAGAAACCGTAATACCTTATCACATAGCTATACAATTTTCGTATAGCCACATGATGAATTCAGTTAGTCTAAACAGGGGGTTATTCTTCCACTCCATCAACCAATTCCCCCCCCCCCCATATTCTCATTCTCATCCATTTCATTGTTCTTCAACTCCCACTCCCTCACAATCAAATTTGAAATTTCTATGTTCTTAGGAAGAATCAGAGTTGAAGAATCTCATTTGTTTCATGGGCTTCTGAATAATGTGTGTGTAATGATCGGAACAAGATTTTATCCTTTCTAATATGCTATTAAAGGTGAAATTCTAGGATAATCCCAAATATTGAGATAATCACATCAATAGAAAGCTTTTAACCCCCAGAATAACACTAAATGGCGTTCAACCGACAAAAAAAATTCAGAATAGTAAATTTATGCGAGTAAACTCCACCAAAATCTCGAAGTCGGAAACCCGGCAATGCACGGAATTGCCGGGTCCTCTATTCTTGACGTCACGACCGGGGATCATGGGCTGAGTGAGTGAATGCCAATGATATGCCCACGTAAATGCTATCCTGTTAGAGCTTAGAATTTTTCTTGTTAACGAGTTTATGTGATAGATTTTCTGTTTTTATTTGAATGAAGAATAACTAAGCAACGTTTTCCAGTCGCTGATTTCTTTTTATATCCTCACATTATCCTTTTTGGTAGAGTTTTAAGACGGGTTTACTGCTTGGAAAATAAGGTTAAATCATATGCAGGTATGAATAGGTGGGTGTACATATACATTATCTTGTCATCAGATAAGGTACAGGAGCAGTTTTGTGAAACGAATAGGCCTAGAACTGTGAATGTAATTATCATGGATGTGTTTGACTGCCTCAAAGAAGGATACAGAACCAGTTAAATATTATTGTTTTAAATATATATATCACACTTGAACGAGATCAAGCTTCCTCTATTTAGCGGACGACGTCTATGAACGATATTCATCCGCAATTAAGTGATACGGCTCTTGCACGAACGTTCGTGAAGCGAGCGGAATCGGCAGGTAAGACCAGGCCGCTGCTCTAGGCGGCTTGTTGAACGTACATCGCCGAAATTGAGCTCCGTGTTGAAATGCTTGCAGCCGTATTTTAAACTGTTACTGTCAATGGATGACGTCATCTTCCTCCATGCGCAGTAACAGTTTAAAATACGGCTGCAAGAATTTCAACATGGCCTGGAGCTCAATTTCGCGATGAAAATCCGGAAAAAGACCCTTAAACGCATCATACAGTCAATCTGGTAAGTGGAACCGATGTAGTTTAGCCTAGGCCTAATTTACAATAATAAATGCATCGGATATGCATCGGGTAAAATGTAGTATTTTGGGCATTAGTTTAATGCTCGGATGCGAGCAGTAGTTTGCAATGCAGTCACTATGGTCGGCTTCTGTCTCTAAAGAGAGGAGCCGACCCTACCCAAATCAGAGGCTAACGAACGAAAGAGACAGAAATCTTCGGTCTAGAGCGCTAGGTGCTACTGCCGCTACTCCCCGGCCCCGCGGCTGCAGGAACGTCGACATCTCCTTGCTCTCCAACTTCTCTATCGTCTTCTCCCCCACTTGTACTAGTACTTGCGTCCTCAGCCCAATTACTTCCATCATCCTCGTCTGCACTATCGTCCCTTTTTCCTTCATTACTTTCATCTTCTTTCTCCATAAACTCTTCAAAATCCATAAAAAGATCGTTCTCGTCAAACTCTCCAGCCATTATCAATTGATATAATAATATAATATGTACCGTACGTGAATCGAAAGTGTATATGTATAAAGCGAGCTAGACCGAACGCGAGAAAGACTCGAACGAAGCCAAACGACCGGATCTACTTTACCGAGCACACGAAAACAATCTCACCAAATTCAACACACTCAAACAAAATTACATGGTGAAAATATCGACTAATAGCGCATCGTTGGCTTGTTTATGTCATAATTCTGAAAAAGGGAATTGATATTAGTACTATGAAATATTAGGGAAAGGTGAAGAATTCTACATAGAGTTATGAAACTAAACTTTGAAACTAAATAGCAGAAATTTGTATCTCTCTGCCCATGTTTTTCTATGGAACATCCGGGTACGTGAAAATACTCGTCCCGGGCGTGACGTCACAAATAGTGGACCAGCTCCGTGACTGACTTTCTAGGCAAAGAGAGGAGGCTATTTTTCGACATTTCAATTGAGGATATCCAGTAGCTAGAAGATTTGTGTGATATGCAATGAAAATGAACAACTTCGAAATAGCATAGGCTTGCCGTAGGTACCAAATTAATGGACATTTAGTGTCCTAGAATATGAGCTTTAACAATATTTTACACATCTTGTGGTAAAACGGTTTTAAGATATTTTCTTGTAGTCAACTCCCACTCCCTCTCTATCAAATTTGAAATTTCTCTGTCCCTAGGAACAAATCAATGTTCAAGATTTTTCTATTTTTTCATTGAGTACCTCAAAAAGGATGTTCTAAACATCTTCTGGTAAAGCAATTATAAGACAACAACTCATCTTATTTTAATATCGTTTATTGAACTCCTACTCCCTCTCAATCAAATTTGAAATTTCTACATTCCCAGGAACAAATGGAAGGTTTTTACTTCTTATTGAGTATCACATTATGTGTGACGATGGGAATGAGTTTTGGTTCTTTCAAAAAAGACAAAACAAAAGCACTTTGAGGATATCCAATTCTTATGAAGGAAATGTCATTTATAAGGTAAATGTGTCTTTAACTTTACTGATAATAAGGTGCATTGTTTGAAGATTTAGAACTTTTAGACCATTATTTCACCTATTGCAAACTATACAGGACCACAACATAAATATCCCTGTGACTAATTCATTGTGGTGAAATATATTTAGAAAGCTTATTTAGAATACATTTTCACAATAAGTTACATCCAGTGTAGTCATTGAGAAGTTGTTTTGATCGATTTGTGCTTACAGGCAAATGATATTAGGTTAAAGGTAAAAATCTGGTTTCACCTGGTAAGACAAAATAATCCAAAATGTCTAACCTCTGAAATTAAGCTTGGGTTACATAGAGATTTTGTAGGCTAATCTTGTTTATGTTGAATCCTCCATCAGCATGTTCATAACATCATCATCACCCGAGGAAATCATTTATTGCTGGTATTAGGGAGAAAACTGTGCCACAAGAAGATTGCATTTCCAAGTTCAATCATAATTGTGTCCTCTCTATAAAAATCACTTTCCATGTCAAACATACACGTGCAGGCAGATGTATGCATGCCGTCGGCCTCTATCTTTCTCCGGTTTCATATGAATAGTGTTTGTGTTGCATTCTTAGCGTCAACTTTTCAAGCTCGTTCTTGCTTTGTGCTCATGTTTATCCTCCAGCTTGAGTTTCTCGTGCATCCATAGAGAAGATCGGTCATCACCATTGCAAAGTGTGCTAACTTTCATCAAATATCATAGACATTGTTGCCATGGTGATATAGGACACCATCGAAATAGTCAAGTTGTATCATTGGAGGCCTACTTGTCAGTATGATTGATGGGAATGGGTATCTATTTGAGATTTTTGTCAGCACACTATAATTTCAGAATGAATGAATTTCCTGGAAGTTGTAAACCCATCTCAAACTCTCCATTCAGCATATTTGTCAACTGATTTTTTGTTCTTCTTTAATTGCATGGCTTTGCTTTTGTAATTTATGATTTATCTTGTGACTCTAAGAAACCCACAGTTTGTAATGAATTATGGAAATATACGATAATTGGCATCGTTTTGTTATTCTATTGCCTGTCTGTAGAAATGAATTTGATTTATTCTCATGTTAGGAATTCTTTTTGTGTTTTAAGTCCAGATTAAACAGAATACTGAATATGGTGTAATAGGTAATGAATATCAAACTAAGTGCAGCATTTTGTGTTGATTAGAAATATTGATCAAACTCATTTCCATTTCATACCTCTTCATTTTGTTATAGTAACAAATGACAGATAGTTATTCAATCCATAAATTTCAGTAGCCCTATCAAAACAATGGGAAAGAATAAATGGTAGCAAAGATCCTAGGGGGTATCATTACTTTGTAGTTTGATCTGGGTTGGATATATATTCATCGGCCATAAGATAACTTCGGGAGCGGGATGAAGAGTGGGGAAATTAAACTGCAAAACATCTCCTGCATTGTCGATAAGGCATGATGTGATATCAAGAATAGCAGAGTCAATTTCATTGAATTGCCTGCAATATTGGGTTACACGATGGATACATCCACATGATATTCCCTAAGTGATGCAGGAAGAAATTCTGCTGTTTTAGGATGAAAACTGAGTATGTGGAGCAGAGAGATGAGTGAGTATTGCTAAAGATAATATTACTACTTCTCTCTCTCTCTGTATCTCTTGTTCTCAATTGTCCTCTCCATCTCTCTTGCCTGCTCTCTCTTTCTCAATCTCTCTCATTTTCTCTCATTTTCCTTCTCTTGTTCGGTAATGAATTTGAATTGTTCTTGTGGTTTTTCCTTGTGGCTTCAAACTTCTTTAAGGTGTGCTCTTTTTTGTGCCCATAACTGCATCCTACTTTAGTAAAAATTATTGGAATGTGTTTTGGGAGTTACTCCTCTATAAATCTTTCAGTTAGTCATTTCTATTTATTTTATCTCCTTAAAATTATTCTATGGTTACTTGTTTTGTATCGATTTGGCATTCACTATAATTAAACTCATATTTGTCACTACCTTACAGCCACCTCTTTTATAGTGATCAGATGCAGTTGATTTTTTTTTCACCTCTCTCTTCTTCCCCATCTTCAGCTCTCCCTCTATCTCTCTTTCTCTCTTTCTCCCTTACCACTCTCCCTTCCTTTCTCTCTCTCCCTCTCTCTCTCCCCTCTCTCTCTCTCTCTCTCTCTCTCTCTCTCTCTCTCTCTCTCTCTCTCTCTCTCTCTCTCATTCCTACCCCTCTTTTACTCTCTTTCTCCTGTTATTTTTGTAACATTGCTATACCCTGTATCAGTGGAGCCATTTGTTTTGGTGGTGTGATTGTTGGTTGAGCGTGCAGAAAGCCGAGGAGGAGTCATTATTGTCTTTCAGCGTAGCATGATTATGAAAGATGTAACCCAAGAGGACCTGGGTTTGTGTTTGTGTTTGCAATCGCAGGAAACAGGAAACTTTTCTATGAGTTCACCAAACCAACCTGTAGCAGGAGATGGCATGTCTCTACAGTATCTGTTAGCATATCCTCCCTCAAGGTGATAGATTCATTGTTCATCTACAACACATTCAATCTGACATTAACCATCTCGCTACAAACAATGACCATAACATATTGCAGACTTTCTTCATGGTGATACCATTGATGGTATTGAGAGTGTAAACCTATCTTGCTACAAGTACTTGTATGGTGATTCTTGTGATACCACAGGCATGCCCTGCCCTGATAATGTTTGTCTGCTGTAGATAGGCCTATATGTATCTTCCAGGAGGAGAATGCACCTGTCAGCTAGATAATTTCAGGCTGATATAATATCTGATATTCTTGTTTTCAACTGTTATATCTTTTCACAAGTTCATACACCATTAAGTGATGGATATTTATTTATATCTGCTTTCAACTGGATTTTGTTTTTACTCAAAGAATTTATGTATGATACTCTAGCTATTCTCTGTATTAATGACAGATTAGACGATCATTAGAGCTGCTCATACGTGCTGAAAATTTTCACCATAAAATCCTGTGAAACAGTAAGAAATTTCTAAACCTTGCCAGCCAGTAGTTGAATTATTTTGCTTAGTCCCAGTAACATATATTCATGTATTCCTGAAACATGGCCAATGTCAACGACAGTGTCACAGACAATGTCACATAGAAAGAAATCAGTAAGAGGCCTCCTTAGTCCTTGATGTATGCTGTCAAGAGGACTGTGCTTCCAGACCTGTTGACAACTTTCCAATTCAGAGAGGTATCTCATGTCTAATTGGAACAAAAAGTGGAACAAAAATAAAAGAGAAAGTAATGAATACATTTTGTATAGAGCATGACATATCCAAAATGGCTGTACATATAACTTTGATATAGGCCAAATTTTCTTCAGGTTTTTTTCAAAACATTGCAGAAATATTCTAGAGAAGAGAGAATTCAGTTTCCACTAACCTAAATGTGTTGTACATGTATATAAGGTGCTGAAGCATTCCTACCGAACCCATTTACTTCACCTGGGTCAAGTGTGGCAAATGTAGATTACCGGGTAATGTTTTTTAAAAACACGAACCCTGTAGTAGGGAACCCTACTGATTCATGATCAGGTGATTTTTCCACTCCTCCACAACACCTCTGCATCTTAAAAGTTGGATTGGGCCTCTTTTCTACTCGTCTTTGAACCATCTTTGTTGTCTGGAACCCGATTGTCTTAGACATGATGACAGTGCTTCTTCCATCCTATGAGACACGATGACAGTGTGCTTCTATCCTTTGTGAATGACTTGATGACATCAGTTAGGGAGGGGGACATCTTATGTCTCTCCTGACATGAATATGGCACCCATCTGTCATGAATGTCTAGAAAACTTTAAAGGAACTCCTCATTTTCACCTTAAAGTTTCGTCCAAAAGCTGAGTTGGAGGAGACCTCTAGAGCTAGGAAGCTTGTCTTTTGTCTATGTAGAATTTCATTGTCTTCAGAGAACTTTATTAAGTTTTAAAACTTTAAAATAACTGCTCATTTCCACCTCAGAATTTAATCTGAAGGCTAACCTATGATATGGAAAAAGACCTCTGGAGCCAGCAAGATTGTCTATAAGGTCCCAAGGTACCCCAGGCCTCTCATCATCCATTGTAGGCCTATCAGAAGACATCATACATTTTACCAGAAGACATGTTCAGGTGTCTTTAGGGGATAGTACATGCTAGACCAAACTTTTGAGAGATATATCATTATTGTCACGTAAAGATCATTTTGGCTAGATTCATTGTTATTATTGAGGTTTTCATCAAGAGGAAACATGAACATCCAAATTTGGAATGAAAAACAAAACTGATCTGGAGGGATCCAGGTAAAGGACCTGTGCCAAAACGAAGAGGGTTTGGGACTCGATAAAGTTCAAGTGATTGATATTCTATCTCTAGTGAAGTAAATAGGTTTTTAAAGGTTTTATTTTCAATGTATGGAGGTTTTATCCTATTTCCATTGTACTGTCACATTCTCTGGTTGCTTAGGAAAGACTATGAGGTAATTGCTCTTTTAAAAGGAAGAAAGAGAGCTTAAAATGGTAGAATTTCTACCCAGAAACTGCCTGTAGCATGAGTTAGGCTTTCTCAAATTCGGGAACAGATGTACACTGTATGTCTGAACCATATAGGATGAACAGTAATTCAATCTCTGAAATACAATGTACAATTCAATCTCAAATATTTTATTAAAAGGGTGATTATTGATTTTCTTCAAGAAAATACAGGAATAGTCAGGATTTCTTTAATGTCATTCTTATTTTTGAATGTGCACCATCTCCTTTTGCTAAAATGATGCATGATATGACACATTGCTTTATTTGTATTATTTGTATAGCAATTGTGTTACATATTGCCTTTAAATGTTATACTGACAACCCTACCCACAAGTATAAGTACCAAGAGAAACCTGTAGGCTATTGCTATATTGACAGTACTTATTAGATATTTTCAGTAGACAATAAAATACATAGTAAATTTCTCCTGTTAACTTTCTTTCTTTACTGTGCCAAGTGGTTGAGAGATAAACCTAATAAATATGATCTAGTTTCAGTTGATATTTTGATAACCTCTTTTTTCTATCTTTCTCTCTCTCTGTCTCCCTACCGCATGTCTTAAAGGTACTATGTCCCATTTGCAGGCCAAAAAATGAAAAGGTTAAATTCCAACGGCATTTGAAAGACAATACTAATTTAGAACTTCCCTAAAAAAGGGGGCTTGAAAATGTCTTTAAGTGGGAAAATAATGACTATTAGTTGTCGAATCGACTTAGGAGCTATAGAGCCAGTAAGTAATAGTCTGATTTTTCAGACCATTGTACCGAATGGTCGTACGCTTTATGCTGCGCAAAGATTCAATCAGTTTAATTTTGGCCATTACAAGAAGTGGGTTATTGATGTAGACAAATGCTCATGTACCCTTTACAGCTCATTTTATGTGTGTTATTACCAAAGATGAAAAAGCCAGTCAGTCACTCAATAGTGTCTGACAGTGAAGTCTAGCAAGTAAACGGGTTTCCTTGCATAATTTGAATATTAGGACACTGCTAACATTTAAATTTCACAGATAGGACATACATGACATATTCATAATTCCTGCAAAGTTCTACAGAATTTGATGTTGGCTGCAAAAGGGACATAGTATCTTTAAGTGATACATTCAAAAGTATTCTATTATGTCCAGCTGAAGGAGGTTCTATTTACAGTCATCCAGGGTTCTTGAGTAGGTCTCAGTCTTCTTGATGAGTTCCGGCGGCAGAGCACCTGGGAGAATCATTTATGACCCATCCACACTCTGGGGCATGACAAGACACTTCCCTGAGATTGGGATGCATCATGATTAGTAACCATAGCGATGAGTTCCATGATGTAGCCAAGTTGGCTGATGAGGAAGTACCCCTCCACCCTCCCAGTCTCTCGCTCATGCGCTCTCTCTTTCTGTCACTCATGCGCTCTCTCTCTCTCTCTCTCTCTCTCTCTCCCTCTCCCTCCCTCTCTCAGGTCTGTTTTATGTCCATCATAATAAATTATATTTACCAGGGACTCTTTCCTTAATATTCTTGTCGTAAGAAGAAGCTTGCAGAATTTAGCAAGGAAAATTTTACCAAATAAAGGTAAATATTACTTATTTTATAAGAATGAGCTGTTTTCAAAAGTGCCATCAATGCATTCTGCTGGACAACAAGTAACAGAAAGGAATGATTTACAAGATATAATATATAAAAATTATAATATATTGTTGTATATTATTGAATGTATTTTTTACGAGAATTGGAAATAAAATGAATGAATGAATGAAGAATCTTAGATAAATAAAGGAAATTTTGTTTAATGCCTAAGAATGAGGTTCAAGAAGTCACAGTGGGGAGAAGTACGCATTGTACAACTTGATGTTTGTACAGCTTGATGTTTAGACACTAACTAGTATTCTGAGGACAGTGTCTCACTTCAGGCAGAATCCATGTTAACCCTGTTCAATATTCCTGATGTAATGCTTTCATTCTTTTCCTGAATGCTTAATGTGACAAGGATATAGGCCTACTGTTCTGAAATTGAGCTCTGTCATGCTCATGTGCTATGACGCAGTCGAGATATGAAGCCTTTGAATTAGAACTGAGATATCATCTGTTGTCGGGCGATGGATATCTTGAAGAGGAAAATACTGTTCCATCCCCTAAACTACCCACTTTTCTACCCTAGCCTAAGAATATCTCAATTTCCTGGAATGGCTCATACTCTCTTATATCTTTCCATCAGACGCCAAGATTTCTGCCCCGGAAAACTACATCAACCAAGAAGGTATAGAGGTCGTCTGATGATAATCAACACCAATTACTAACCATATCTTGTTTTCATACTAATGGTATGGTTTATCATAATTCCAGAAAATCTGAAATGATAACAAAGATACGGGTCTAGGTTTTCCTATCACAAATTGCTTAGACTGGCCTCAGCTTCCGTAGGTTTAACTCTGTCGTCACCAAATGCAGACCAATAGCAATTGGCATTTCCTTGTAGTATTGTGATTAAATCTACTTGGCTCCTGCATATCCACACATGTAATATGAGCCCTCCCCTCTCCCACCTATGCTTTTGAAATTCTTATCCTATCACCTTTTTTTTCTTCATGAAGTGGGGTATGTAATATGATATGTCAATCATTTAGGCCTACTAGTTTATCTTTTTTCATATTTCATTCATATATCCAGGATGTTCAATAGCTCTAAATGGCATTAGTCTTTGTGTAGATGAGATAAAACTCAGATTGTACCCAAATTAATACATTGTATGCCTACAGAGCAAAATTTTAACGTAGTAATATGTTAAGCGTGATGAGTAGTCATTAATATTTTCCCTGTCCTATACTTTAAGCAGACCCTTGGAGCACTTGTGTCATTTCAGATGTGCAGCAAACAACTTTGCAAGGGATTTGGAGGAAAAAATACAGTCCAAGTGATATTAAAAAAGAACAAAGAATCCAATCCTAGACGTTAGAATTCATGTTCAGTTCTTTTCTGTTGAAACTCAATGCATAAATCACCCTCTAAACTATTCTTGTAGCAATGATATTAGCACCAGATTCCTGACTCGTTCAACGACCCCCGCTACCCTAATTGGGTGTATATGTCTGACTGCCCATCTGCATAAAGATGTGAGAATATATCCATTGTGTTTTCATCCAACAAGACGCCTCGATTTCCACCCAGGATGTAAAGATCTCCACTCCTCTCTCTTCCTCTCCATCTGATCATACAACCAAGATAGGAGTGACTGCCATTCTTACTTGAGTCACCCGGCCCTTTTAGATTAGAGGAAACATTGTATAAAGAAACATATAAAGAAAGCCATAGAGGAACTGTAAAGCAAAAAGGGCATACAAACAGGATGAGAATTTAATGTAAAGAGACATCATATAATGAATCATATAAAGAAAAGTTTGGGAGATGTGTGCAGTTTTGTAAAAGTTTTTTAAATACTTTGCATTATGTATAAGTTGTGCCTGTTAATCACTAACCTCTACCCATGCAGCACCATTACTACACATAGAGCTTTCACAATAAGCCCTGCCCAGTTATACAGATCCATTGCAATTCTTGATCAACTTTTCTTTTGAAATGATGTACAAACCATTGTTTTGCTGTATGATGTTTCATTATATAACTTCCAAACTAAATTTAATTTCTAATGTAGCCATAGAGTTCTCATACAAAAGGGCATATAGTCTTCATTGTCTAAATGGAGACTTCTCCTGGAAAGCTCTATATTATCCAAAGTTCCAAACTCAGGAAATAGGCCAAGTGTATGAAAGTTCTCCTAGTGGACATCTGGAAGTCCCAGGTCAATCCTGAAAGAGAGCATGTGATTCAGTTATCTTAACCAATTAGGTCAGCATGGTTTCAGATCAGAATTGCTGTTTTACTGTACAGATTTATATTTAAGTGACAGTGGTGCTGCAATGATGTGTGTAAGAGTTTGGAGAGTAGATCAACATCTTGACATTGTTTGTGTTATATTTAGGAATGTATTCTATTTCCATACATATCCTTGACTCATCCATAAGTTCTAAAACTATTATATTCTGAATTTGAACAATTTTTAGCGGCTCTTGATGTCATAATTGGATATTCATTCCTCTCAAAAATACAAGAAATAAGGGAATTTTATTGTTTTGATCAAAGACAAACAGAAATGTATACTGAATCTGCTCCTTTTTACTAAGGTAATGTTTTGTTATAATGCAATTATTTTTCCGAATGAAAACAAAGGACACAATCAAATCACATGAAAAGATGTGTCAAAACCTGCTCTAAACAATGAAAAAAGTTCCAAGTTAAAAGGGGCCCATTGTTATATAAGTTTAAGTATGCAAAAACCATGTTTTATCCAGTTTCATTATGTGTCAATACCTAGTTTATGCTCAAAGACAGCACACTCTTAGATTTACTTTTAGCAGCCTTGCAAGACTGCTTCAAAGAAGTTACTGATAAAGCCAAGAAAAGAATACATCGCCCCCACTGCTTGGAAATCAGGAGATAAGCTATATATCTGATGAAGGAAGAGGAAGAAATCAAAACGGCCCATTTATAGCTCTCATCCGCCTTTACCCTGCACCCGCAGAAGAACTCTGTCATAGTGCTGGAGGAACGCAAGAAAGATAGTGATCATACATTGATGAAATATAGGAGATTTTGTGAACAAACTTGTTTTCCAAATTTAGTCTTGGCTTCCTTTTCGATGTTTCCTCCCTCTCTAAATGTGTTGCTTACAGCTTCCTTAAGATGGCCAATATCTCCAAGTTCATCTTCTTAGTGTCACCACCTTGTTAGGCGTCCAAATTGGTGTAATTCCTCCAGAAATTGTTTTATTTCGACATATGAAAATGTTGAAGAATAAGATTCCTGACTTTGAAGATTCATGATTTTGAAGATTTGAGATAAGATCTTAAATATGAGTAATGCAAAAGAATGTTTCTATGTCAAGCTTGTCAGTGGCAAGATCACTTTTTATCTTGGATTTTCTAGTAAATATTTAATGAAAAGAAATCAAATCTTTTTGAAATATTGAAGTAGATTTCTGTTCCCCTATATGAATCATTTCCACAAAATTCTGGTATGTTAAAAATTCTATCTTGCTTTTGCATCAGTGATATTCAGTGGTATATCCAGTATTCCCTTAATGTTTTTTTCATGATTGAGATAGCAAGTTGTGATATCACGTCTAGAAAAAAATAATGGAAAAGTTAAAAGTCTACAAGATATTGCTCAAGTGTTTCAAGAACATCTTGCTTGACTATAATTTCACAATGCTGTCTAATAATTGCAGTTTTTGGCCAATATCCATAAGATGGTCTGACAATGGTTCATATATCTCTACAGACTGTCTGATTAGTAATTGATTCTTTTATTATGTTACAATTTTATGTGATTCTTTTGTCATTCTCTAAAGAAAATTAGTGATTCACTTGTCTCATCATGGTCCATTAGAATGTGATCCAGTTTCCACGTATTTCTCTCATCAAAATATTCTCATTTCCTTTTTTGTTTGGAATCATGCCATCAGAGTTAAATATAGTTAGCCGGAGATGATACACAATGGCGTGAAATTGCACTTCATTCCTGCAGGTCTGTCTGTGTATGCAATCATGCAACAGCACTTGGCATTTATGTAGTATGAACTATCAGTGAAGTAATTTGTATTTTAGTCCACCATATACGCCGTATATTATACGGGGTGTCTCCAAGAAAAAAATGCAACAAGATTTTGATTTGCAACATCTTAAAAAGTACTCAATCATTTTCAATGAAATTTTGTATGTAACGCTGTAGAAGTGTCTCCTGAACCCGGTATGAGTTTCACAAGGATTTACGTTACAACTGCAAAGTTTGTAAGAGGTACCATTTTCCAAAAACGATACACAGTTGGCGCGTTGCATAGCATCCATGCGCAATAAGCTTATACCTGTCACTTCTGCATTGCACAGCAAACCTTTCCATCAAGGGTCATTCTAACTCATGATTTCTTAGAGAAATCCCCACTGAAACATTTTAGATTGATATTTCATTCGTAAAGTGTTGCATGTATTTTAAATTATATTTTTTAAGTACAAGAAACAAAATTAAGTATTCCTAGAAATTATTGATGCAAATAATTTGCTTTCTAACTTCAACTTCTTTATATTTTGATCATTATGATGTGAGCTATTTACTGTAGGAAACAACTGAGTATTGTTTTCAAAGAAAATAACAATTGTATCACTTTAATATTCAGCTATTCAAATATCTATTTCAAGTTAAGCAACAACAACAAAAACACTGATAATTAGGATTTGCATTCTCAAGAGATCTATGAACATTGCTTAACATGTCCTTTAGGTTTCTCCAAATTATTTATTAATTGGTTTGATAAGGCCACTATGTCTCTTTACGTGTAAATAGATCTTACTTAAGACAGTAATTTACCTTAATGCTTGTGTAAATTGCATTAATCTTAATTCTTAACACTCCTTTTTGTAACAAGATTGATGTTAATTTGAGAGATTGCCAGGAAACGTTCAGGTGCCTGGTATTCATTTATTGTACAGTGGTGCTATTCAACGCGCTATCCTTGTAACATTTGCAAAATGCTACATGTACATTTTACACAATTTATCATAACATTGTTATTTTAGCTTAGATCTTTTTGATATTCTTGCAAATATTACTACAACATTACCTACTAAGTTTTATGGAGAAAAGATGAATGCTTTTTAAGATGTTGCTATTCAAAATCTTGTTGCTTTTTTTTTTTAGACACCCTGTATGTTTGTTTTTTTATGTTTACCGGTATTACTTACTTTTTCCTGGCTGTGGCTCCCTCACTCTATTTTGACCATGGAAGTTCCAGATTCTGTGACCCCTGCAATATCCTCTGAACTACTGGCAGTCTACTGCACCTTACCTTCTATATGGGTCCATTGTAGATGGCTCCCTTCTGAGGGTACCATAACCCTAATCCGTTGCATCATGTGAAACTATGTTCTGAGATGCTGACATTCATGTGTCAGATGTAATCAGAATCTTAACCACTTGTTCCTGCTTTCAATTTCCTACAGGTGATCCCATACATGATATCCTCAAGTCCTTCTTAGAGTCTCTGATAAGAATTATATTTCCCTCTCCAAATTTATTTTTTAGATGAAAATATCTGACATTTTATACCTAGAATTAAGTACCACTTGAGCTTTTAAAGATACTATGTCCCTTTTGCAGCCAACATCAAATTCTGTAGAACTTTGCAGGAATTATGAATATGTCATGTATGTCCTATCTGTGAAATTTAAACGTTAGCAGTGTCCTAATATTCAAATTATGCAAGGAAACCCGTTTACTTGCTAGACTTCACTGTCAGACACTATCGAGTGACTGACTGGCCTTTTTTCATCTTTGGTAATAACATACATAAAATGAGTTGTAAAGGGTACATGGGCATTTGTCTACATCAATAACCCACTTCTTGTAATGGCCAAAATTAAACTGATTGAATCTTTGCGCAGCATAAAACGTACGACCATTCGGTACAATGGTCTGAAATATCAGACTATTACTTACTGGCTCTATAGCTCCTAAGTCGATTCGACAACTAATATCATTTTTTTCCCACTTAAAGACATTTTCAAGCCCCCCTTTTTTAGGGAAGTTCTAAATTAGTATTGTCTTTCAAATGCCGTTGGAATTTAACCTTTTCATTGTTTTGGCCTGCAAATGGGACATAGTACCTTTAAGCAAGTTTGATAGATGGGCATCTTCTAAAATAATCTTTTGGCAACTCTACATTTTCTTTTCCTGAAGTGTTATCAGGGTCCCCCCATTTTGAATGTTTTTAAACAGTAATATGTTTAGGAAGATAATGTCAGATGAACGTGATATGAGCCTGGAAATTCAGCGCATTTCATGTGCAGTGATTTGAAGGCACAGTCTAAATTGAATAGACAGTAACGTAATAATACATTTTACAGTTTGGGTCAGTGAAAAAAATTCACAGATTTTAGATCAGCAGGATAAATAAAAGATTTAGGCATTTTTCTCCATGGTGCATATGCAAAAAATACTCAGGAAACAGGGACATAGAAAAGAGGTTAATTGTTTCATGAAATGTACTCACAAAGGAGATTTAGTCTTTTTTTGTCAAGACTTTTGAATATCTAATATTCAACATACTAGTTTAAAATACATTCTTGCCCAAGTCACTCACACAGTTTTACTGTTTACTTTAAGAGAATATCTTTTAAATATGGACTTTTGATTCTACCTTAGTCTTCTCTAGATGTGAACTTAGCATATATGACCCCCATTCTCATCTATGGCTGGACAAATCTGGATTAAACTAGTTTGATGTGGATTGAACCAGTGGATAAGTCCACTACATAAGATTACTTAGTGACTAGTTACCCAGCTTGATGTTGCTATATAGTGTGATGCTTTTACCATGGTAATACAAGTTTTTTTAAAATAGCTCAGTCCATAATTACCCAACAAGACATTCGGACGATTTTCATTTACCTCTCTTGCGGACCCTCTTAGCCCAAAAAACGTTCATATATGAAGGTCCAAAGTTTTGGAATTCTTTAAGTAATGAAATAAAAATGCTCCATCGATTAATACTTTTAAGAAAAAATTGAAATTGTTTTTATTACAATCATATCAACCTCATTAAATTTATATGTTGTTGTTGTTTTTTTGTTTTTTAATACAAGATCATTCTCCACTTGCTGACTCAAAATGTAATTTAATATATTATATTGTGCCTTCTCAAGCTTATCTCCTTTCTAACGCGCATCTCTCTTTCCTCATTTTCCTCTCAACCCCACATGCACCTCATCATTTTTAAAATTATTTTTTGTACCCCTGATCTCTCTCCTTTTTGGGGGGCATTATAGTCAGGTGGCTTAGTGAAATTATCGTTACTTCCCGGATAAAAGCACCATTTTTGGTACAGGGCTTCCTTAGGACCTTCTAAACGATATTAGGCTAGGAGCCCCCGGCAAAAAATTCTATTTAAGGGTGTGGGGCGGGCGTCATTTTGAGCCCCAAATGATTTTATAACATTGATTTGTTGTTGTACAAATGCCATTTTTGGTACAGGGCTTCCTTAGGACCTACTGAACGATATTAGAGTAGGAGCCCCCGGCAAGAATATCATATAAGGGTGTGAGGCGGGCGTAGCCCCAAATAATTTAGAAGGTAATATAACATTTATTTGTTGTTGTACAAATGCCATTTTGGTACAGGGCTTCCTTAGGACCTACTGAACGATATTAGGTAGAGCCCCGGCAAGAATATCATATAAGGGTGAGGCAGGGCATTGCCTCGTAGCCCCAAATAATTTAGAAGGTAATATAACATTTATTTGGTGTACAAATGCCATTTTGGTACAGGGCTTCATTAGACCTACTGAACGATATTAGGGTAGGAGCCCCGGCAAGAATATCATATATGGGGACAGGTAGTCCACAACTAATTTGTAAGGTAATATAACATTGAGTTTTTGTTGTACAAACGCCATGGTGCCCCCAATCACACATATATGAATATTTATGCCGGGGGCTCCTAGCCTACCATCATTCAGCAGGTCCTAATGAAGCCCTGTACCAAAAATGGCGTTTGTACAACAACAACTCAATGTTATATTACCTTACAAATTAGTTGTGGACTACGAGGCGACGCCCCTGTCTCACGCCTTTATATGATATTCTTGCCGGGGGCTCCTACCCTAATATCGTCCAGTGGGTCCTGAGGAAGCCTTGTATTCCAAAAATGGCATTTGTACAACAACAAATAAATGTTATATTACCTTCTAAATTATTTGGGGGCTACGAGGCGACGCCCCGCCTCACACCCTTATATGATATTCTTGCCGGGGGTTCCTACTCTAATATCGTTAAGTAGGTCCTAAGGAAGCCCTGTACCAAAAAGGCATTTGTACAACAACAAATCAATGTTATAAAATCAATTGGGGCTCCAAAGACGCCCGCCCCACACCCTTAAATTGAAATTTTTGCCGGGGGCTCCTAGCCTAATATCGTTCGGTCGGTCCTAAAGAAGCCGTGTACCAAAAATGGTGCTTTTATCCGGCAAGTAACGATAATCGATAAATTTGACGCTAAGCCACCTGACTATTATCTACTCTTTGTATTGTAACCGTATCCTCCCATGTTTTTCATGTAAGGTACTGTCTTGTCCCGTTCTCTTCTCTGTTGGCATCCCCCATTTTCTCTATTTTGTAGTTCCTTTTGTAGTTAAGAACTTGTTAATTTAATTAATCATTATTCTTAAGTATCATTTAGGGTGTCCACACTTGTACAAGCATTGCCTTTTAGTGGACCCCTCTGTTTCCAATATGTATTCTTAAATTGTTGTAAATGTTTAAAACTGATTTTGTATTGTTTTGTTGGAAACATAAATAAATTGAATTGAAATTGAAATTGAATTGAAGTTGATGCTGTCTATATTGTTGGTGTGCAAATGAGACCACAAGTTTTGGAAATATTCAGATCCCTCACTCTAAGTGCTTTATTGTCATGGCTGTTGATTTTGCTTTTAGAAGACAACTTGTCATCAGAGTAGAATCTACAATTCTTTATTTTACTGACATGAAAGAATATCTTCAAACATTCTCTGTCCTTGTATCTGTAGGTAATTACTCGTACTACATATGCATTTTCAAAACGGACTCGGAAAACAACAGAATACAGAGAAAACTAGTCTTTTTTTTTAAAACTATCTATTTGTATGAAAGTATCAATTGCTTCAATAGCTTATGAGAGCAATTCAAGATGGATTTAAGCACAATTTTTCAATTTTCCAGTAAAATTCATCCGAGTCATCTGCTAAGAGCAAGAATGACATAAATTCTATGTTGAATGATATGAGTTAATGCCCTTTTGGCAAAATTAAGGTAGCTCTAAAAGTTAAAACAAACAAAAAGTACTTTTAACCAACTACATGTTAACCTTGTTTATCATTATGTGGCTTCAGGGTTTTGACATCTTCCAAACGTTGACAATAACATCTTTCTAGGAAAGAAAATACCTCTAATAGACCCTCCTGCAATCTCCTTTCTATCAGATGAAAAATCAGTGATACCTGATGGCAGTGACCTTCTGATGATACCCTTGTCATTGTCTGGGTGGTTCTTAAGGGATTCTATTTCTGGTATTTTGGGTCTGATCAGACATCAGCTGTCATCACTATGTGCTCTGATCAATGTACCCTGACGTGACTCACAGCTCATGAAACAGTCCCACAGATGGTAGGGTGGGCCAGGGTAGGAGAGGAGAATGGGGTATATAATTTATAATTAGGGAAATAAGGTATTTGATCATTTGCTATCTATTATATTACCAAATATAATGACAAAATGGCTCTCACAGATTGGAAATTATGTGGACTTGAATTAGCTCTATCAGTCAAGTACCTTATATTCTTTTTTAAAGATATTGATGCTTAAGAATAATACATATAGTGATCCAATTAGAAAATTCTCTAATCTACCTTAGATCATTACATCATGGTTTCTTCCCTTAATTTTCATCTCCAAGAATTGCTTTGCGATTTGCGAGACCACCTCTGATTTATTTCCTTTTGGAGCATCAGTTTTCAGCCAAGTGGAATGCAAGTGGGATGGGTAACAGGGTTCATTTACTGTCTCTGATGTTGTGTACCTGGTGGAATGATAGCTATCATCACATTCATGATTGAGAATAGCTTCATACCACCTCCACGTAGATCACAACACTCCAAGTGTAATGAGCTTGATGAGCGATATGTCTTTATAGAATTTGATACGGTACTTGTACTGTGTGTACAATCAACTATGGGTTACATACAACTAGCAAGGTATCAAAAGTGTAGTGGACTATTAAGATGTTTACATGATAAATGGTAAAAGATTAAACTACTGGTGGTAAAATCATTTGAATATATAACTTAAATATTCAAATTTATGAAGGGCCCTTCCAAGAGCCTCCTGTAAACAAACTGCTGATTAACATGTAATTTATGCCAGCATATGGAATCTCTCAATATATATATATATATATATATACATACTAATCAAATAATTTCAGGAAGTCATGGGCAAGCTATTATTGTGAAAAGTCAATCATTTTCCTTAGGATGTTTTGTAGAATTTGGATACTGGCTTGTTGAGTATTTTTGTGAATACAGTGAACCGTGAGTCAGGAAAACTAAAACGGTTACACCATGTGTGGAATCCTTTAAAGGACTGGGGTATTCTATCTTGGAGAGATGTGTTAGTTCTTAAAAGACCTGTTGTATAATTCTTTTGTGGGTATAGTTCTGACAAGAACTTGTAATTCAGTATAACAGTGGAACTTCAGCAGGTAGAGTTTTTGTACACTCACCATTTGAAAACAGAGGTTGTTGGGTGGAACCTTCCCCTCTGAAACTGACTAGCTTAGGGATCTGAGTCAGGATGCAGATGGCGAGGTCGATACATTGGTAATTCCATGGTGAGATCTAGTCAGAAAATGATTATTGTAAGCTGTATTTTAGGATACAGATCAGATTGAGAAGATAATGAAACTCAGGACAATGCACTATTGTGCCAGAAAGTCACTCTGTTCCAAAGTAAGTGTTCCTGTTGAAGTGAAGTCACGTTTCTGACATATCCATTTCAAATGTACGGTGTTTATACACTTCACTTTAAAAGAAAAGAAACGTGACTGGTATTATGATTGATAGTGCTATTCAAACCTTTCTGCTTGATGTAGAAAACATCTTGTTGATTCTTTTTCAAGTGTACTATCATTGTATATCACAACGTTTTACTATCTGTCCAATAATACCTTGGGTACAAATTTGAAATCTAATTCTATCACTTGCTAATTTCTACAAGGTACCACAACAATGATAAACAGCATAAAAGGAGTCATGAAAGAGTTCACTCATAATCATCATCATTGGTCAATGAGTAATGTTAGAGTTCATATAGCACAAGGTCCTTAACCTTCTCTCTCCTCTATTCCTGGGGGAGTGGGCAAGAAGGAGATGGTCTAATGACAGCAACCCTTAACTAGCCACATCCTCTCCGCTCCCCTGGATGGTTAACCCTTCTCTAAACAGACTGATGGTTACAGGACTCTCTGCAAACATCACCCTTGGGCCACCCCTCCAGTCTCATTCTATCGCTCCACCCGCCTGGTTAAATCTTGTCTCCCAGTGGTGTTTGTGAGGGGAAAGAGTGGACAGATGTAATTCCCAATTTCCTACAAAGAAGGTCCTCTGTAGTTCTCTTTGAAGACTCATCCAACTTTGGAAATTAGAAGTTTAAGGATAAATTTTGAATTCACAGGAACGGATAGTTTAATATTCCTAATGGGACTCAGTGAACATACAAATATTTACAACCACCTCAGATTATATTATTTGTGCTGTATCAATTCAAGATCTTCCTTGATTTTTGTTCTCCAAAACTTCAGAAGGCCATTGAATTTAGCCAACAAAGAGTGTAGGAACTTTTAAAAGTCAGTGAGACTGTACATGTGATGCAGCAGAGCTATAGTCCTTTGCTAATGTAAGGAGGCATTTGTAGAGCATTTCGTATTTATCCAGGGCAGTGGGATATAGAGGGCTATTTATGGGTCTTCCTGTATCATTGTTGTGCAGGGTTTGATGGTCTGGTAACTCCTTGGTTTTGAAGGGGAAGTCATGTGGTCATACCATAAGGCTGCAAGGGTGAACCCAAGCATTCAAGGAGGATTGTGAAGGGGTAACCACTTCCAAATGACCTGTTGGGGTTATAAGATACTTCTTTAGGTGAAATCATCATTATTACCATGAAGAGAGTAAACTTAATGGGAAGATGAGACTGACCTGTGAAAGCTGAATTCTAAAAGCTGTGGTTAAGAGCTGTGCTTATGAGCAAAGGAAATTAAGTTAGATTTAGGTTTCACATAATAAATTATATTTTATGAACCAAATCTGATCATTGGATGAAGAAAAAAGGTGAATTTCTAGACTGTTTAATTAATGGTTCTTCCCTTAAGCTTGAGGTGACAGATAAAAATGACAATGATGAACTGTGCCCCAGGAGCCTAATCTTGTAATTTTGTACAAGCTTTGCTTTTAATTAAGGCTCCTCTCATTTTACATTGATATTTTTTGTATTGTCTGTCATATCTACACTTCTCTCGAAACACCTTGCTATTTACCATCGATCATAATTCATTTAAGTTATCTACCATTTATGTTTTGTTACTATACATTTTTTATGAATGTGAATTGTTTTTTATATAAATGTGGAACAAATATACTTCACCTTCAACCTCAACTTCCCTTGTTTGTGTCTTGCAGAAGGGCGCTAACAGCTGAATTCCCCATTCATTAAATTATTAGGAATAGCCATATAGGCCTACCGTACTAATGCCCTTCTGCTACACACACACACACACACACATCCTCTCCACTGTTATCAGGTCCATTTTTAGATGCAAACACCTTGCAATGGAGGTTTCATTCCAACCTACAAGGCTCGCTCAGATATGAAGCCGTATTAAAACCATGGCCGTTTTTTTGTGACGTGCGAATGAATCGCAACTGCGCGCAATAAAGGTTGAATGAGTCTTTGATGGTTAGATTGCATCAAATACTCAAGCATACTCTACATGGTAAATTCCATGCTTGCAAGGATGCAAAGCTGTAAGTGAAGAGATTTTGTGCAAACTTATTCCTGTTTTTTTGTTGTTTTGTTTTGTTTCTGTTTTTTGTTACAGTCTCACCACTGTTTTTATGACTTTTATTTTTTAAATCTTGAAGAGTACTTTGTATGCATGCTGTATTCTATGTAGCCATCTTCAGAAGACAACCCTGGCCCACTTGTACAGTCCTTGCTCATTCAAAATATTCCCATAACAGTCCTCCACCTGGGTGAAGTTTTGTCCTGGTTCCATAACATCTCCACATTTTGCATTATGCAATAAATGTAAGAATGTGTAAAGAGATTCAAGTGTGTTTTGGGCAAAATGGTTTCCCAAATTGTGAGTTTGAGTCCTTTCTGTGCTGTAAGGAGGTAAACAGAAGGTTTTCCTGAATGATGATGTGTAAGTGTGTAAGCTACTTTGCTCTGGGCAAGGGTAACAAAAAACACAAGACAGAAACCTGTTTCAGACTACAGGATATTTGAGGGGTCTGAATTACATTCAGCTTTCCATGAATAGCATCCTGATCCGATTTGCTGTTAATTACCATGTACTGTCTATAGTTTCAAATGTTCTGTCCTACCAGCTGAATGCAAGTTAAACTTGAAAGAAAGACAGTGTGATCTCAGGCATATTAAAACTTCTCTCCTCTCCGCTCCAATTAAAGCCTCTATCGTCTTTCTCTCTCTCTCTCTCTCTCTCTCTCTCTCTGTCTCTCACTTTCTCTGTGTGTCTGTGTGTGTGTGTGTGTGTGTCTCTCTCTCTCTCTTTCTCTCTCTCTCTCTCTCTTTCTCTCTCTCAGTTTGTCTCTGTCCTGGATTATTTCTTCCTATTTCTGTAGTTTCTCAACTGCCCCTCCATATTTATTTTCCCTCATATTTTGTCTGTTCTTTTCATCCTCACTTGCTAGGCATTGGGCTGGCTTACTTCTCTCTCTGTCTGTCTCTCTCTGTCTCTCTCCCTCCCCTTCTGTCTCTCTGTCTCTCTCTTTTCTCTTTCTAACATCATACATCCATGATCGATAGGACACATCTCTCTCAACACCCTGTACAAGATAAAAACTCACACCTCAGAAGGTGTTACAAGGACAGATATGACTCAACTTTTCTTTGAAAAAGAGAGAATGTTACATGATTCATTGCTAATCTGTAAAGCTGCATATTTCCTGATATATATCAAATACATGCTATAACATTGTAAGGGTTATTAGTCCCTTTTGAGATAGGGCTGGGGCCACTATGGTCTAATTTCACTTCTTTCAAAGGGAAAAGAAAATGAAAGGGAAGAAATTTGAACTGTCTATGTCATGTTAATCTCATTAAAATTAGTTTTGGATATATTTGTTTGCCAAAAGGAGAATAAGTTGTAGTAAGCCTGATACAACTTGGTTTGGAGATTGTGTATAGCAAAGTGAAATTGTATCCAACAGATTGAAATTCCATTGATAAAGACCAAATAACAACTGATGTGAAATGAATGAGTAGAGCCAAACAGAAACAAAACAAGAGTTCATGTGAAAATAATAATAATAATAATAACAACGTTTCTTATAAAGCGCTTACCACCGAAGTCTCTAAGCGCTAATGCCTTCTCTCTCTCTCTATTCTCTTGTCTCTCTCTTTTTGTCTTTCTTTCTCTCTCTCTCTTCCATTCTCTATAATAGTATTACTATCGGGTATCTGCAAATTACTTGCACTTCATTGAAGGTTGCAGCATTGTATGTTCAGAAAGAAGTGGACTCCATAATAAGAACAAGGGTAAAAAACAATATCATTTGGGGACGTGATGGATATCTTAATTCATGGGCCAGCCCAGGTCTTGTAATTACCAGGCCTCTGTAATCAACGGAAGCTCATCACTCTAGATTAACAAGTGATAACTGAGTAGATGCCTATCTTTCATCGGGGAGTTCATTAGAACATACATTCACTGGTATGTTTGGCCAATCCATTTGGCACAACTGCCAGACTATCACCAAGGTTCCACTTTCCCCTACCTATACACTTAGCCTACCTTGTACATGTACAAGCACATAATGAAATTTGCAATGGCCAATTACAATTGAATTGAAATTGATTGAATTGAATTTCTTTACTGTCATGCACAAATAAAAGGAAGGCACAAAAATCGTCTTCTGACTCACATTTGTATAAAATATAACAATACATTAACATATCATAAACAAATAACTACAAATAACATAAATAACATAACATTGTAATATAATTCACTCTCTCTGTTGAGAGCCAGAGAAAGGGTTTGTATTATTTGTACTCCCCTGGCTCCCAGACAATACTTACTTAAATATATTCTAGAAAATGTTCATGACAACAATCAATGACATATAAATCGAACAAATCACAGCCAAGGTCTAAAATCAATTGTTCATCAATAATTAAAAATTTCAGATAAAAACTGTATATTTTTGGTAGCAGACATAAACTAACCGTACATCATACTGGATGTCAAAGAGGAGAGACAAGAGAGAGAGAAAGAGAGAAAGAGAGAGAGAGAAAGGAAGAGAGGAACAGTTCAGTGTAAGATGATGCATAACAATTTCATTCAAAACATTGCTTTGTAATAGACATTATTATTATTTACAAGTTGTTAGTACTGAAAGGAATAATAATGATAATAACAATATTGGATATTTTATAGCGCACATAATTATCCACCAGGCAAGGTGCTCAAGGTGCTCCAATATTACCCCGGCTCTGCCAGGCTACCGTTTTTGGTGCTCACAGCATTCAAGGAATTACTTGCTACCCATTCAACACCTGGGTGGAGAGTGGCATATGTAGATTAATGCCTTGCCAAAGGGCATTAGTGCAGCGGTATGACTCAATTCGCGAATAATGTTATCCACAGTCTGATTAATCTGATGTATCCACTAGACCATGGCACCTCTAATTCAAAACTGAATTTTCATGGCATCATAATTCTTGAACAACAAACTTCTATATTGATTAACAGGTAGATTGTTGTCAAATGTTTGATTCACATTATTCATTGGAGATCAGTGTATATTCTCTATTGTTCATAGAAAAATAATGGAACCTCTGTTTTTGCTAGATTAAATACACGATTTCTGCAAAAATAAACACAACTTTTTGTCACTAAGATATGTCAGATTGTATTTAAATCCCAGGTATTATTACGAAACTGTAAATGAACACTTTTTTTCTTGATCTGACATGACATGTCAGGCTGTCTTATCTCTCGAACAATTGACTCATCGGGTTACCCTCTTTACCATTTTACTCTCCTTAACGATGGTGGGGAAGGTGTCAATTTAACCTGATTATCTTCCCGTGAGAGCTTGCTTCGACAAAGGTGACCCAGTAATGTGGTAGGACAGGTCGATGCCATGCCATGGCCTCCTCTGCAAAGTGGGGTTAGGATGTCACTTGAGACACAGGTGCTTCTTCATTAAACTTTCAAACCGAAGTGAGCATCCGTTAGCTTCTCTGGTTACCGATACAGTACATTCAGATTATTAGAAAAGTGATGAAAAAGAACGGGAGACTGTGTTGCGCTCCCTTGAGCTCTGGAAGGCCACAAAGATCTTGACACAGTTGCTATGTAATGCTGTGCAATATATAGATAAATGTTTTTAGTTCCTCGATATAGTATGAAGTTGTTTATTTCTAATTTGTGTTGTCTAAAAAAGTTTCAGATTTCTTTTAGAATGGAACACTTTGAGCCTAAACATATTTATGGTATTAACTATTTTGATTTTCCTTCTCCCGAATGTGTCAATTTTAAGATGAGTTCAAGTAATTTCCCTGAAATTGTTTTAGAACCTTGAATGTTATTCCTCATATAACTATATCTGGCATCCAATTCATGCATTACTAAAGTAACATTGTAAGTAGGTGCTATAGGTAACTGTCAGACATAGCATCAAGTATGTCATGCAAAATTATTATTTAAGTTAGCATTAGTTATAGTAGAAAAAACACATGTGTATAGGAGTAGCCTAAGTGATTAGTATCTAATTGGTGCCAACAGCAAATAATAAGTTTTATATTCCTCTTTTGTAGAGAGCGTGTCATATTATATTGTGGCATTATCAGCACACATTGCATTTGGAGGACTAAATCTTCCCAGGTCCTCAATTTACACCCAAGCCAAGAGAAATTGAAGAAAATATACATTGTCTACAATGGCTGTACACAACTGGAAGGGGTTTACACACTCACCCTCTTGATTGAGATACAAGTGAATGAATCACTATACCGGTATGGAAGTGCTATTTGTTTGATGTCAGTTGACTAATGACATTTTCTTACATAGTGTCTTATTATCATCTCTTATTATAGTGCAATTATTCTTTTCTAGGATTTGATGGAAAATGTTTTAAAGTACCATAGGACTACACTGTATGTAAACTTGCATATCTTTCAGAGGGTCTAGTGGGTCTCCAAATCTTACTCATGTACCAGCAGTTGCCACTTTTACACTGATCATGTATGCGCAGTTAAAGTTCAGATAGAATGTTGGCCAAGATCCTGAGACCATCCCTTCTCTTTGAACTTTACACCTCTTCCCTCCTGCCTGTTTGTCAAAGGTTTCCTGAAATACATCAACCCCCCCCCCCCTCCCCTCTTACCGTCCATGGTATAATGTACCCTTATCACTCTGTTCCCATTCTTGAGTTAAGCATGGGGTACAGATCTGACACCCAGATTGCTCTCAGGTTTCACAGGGCTCTAGCGGTTATTGCACCTCCAAACAAGTTCAAGGCAGTCAGAGGCGTAGAGTTACCCCATGTTCTTCCTTCTCCTCCTCAACCTACCCCCCTCCACCCTCCTGTCAACACCCCAAAAAGATGGCAAACATACTTAAGACTTGTTAACCTTGCCCCCAAAATGGAGGGACTGGGTATTAAGTTTGGTCTATTTGTGCACATTTTTCTTCCTCTTTTTCTGCTTGTGTTGACAGCACTGTGGGATGAAATGTTTCTCATGTTTCATGGCTTACTCAGTGGGAGAGAGGCTCTATGTATCATCTCAGCCATATGTCGTTCAAATATGGGCTATTTCGCTCTGTGGGGTTATCTGACACTGTTTACAAGGAATGTTCTCTTTACTAGGTGTCTGTTTGCAAGGTGTGCTATTTGAGGCTTTCATGATGTTTGCGGGCAACAATAATTCAGACACAGCTGTGCCTTGGTGTAACTTAATCATGCAAAGACTGATTTAAAGACATGATGACTTTTGCAATCTTTGTTAACAGAGTACTGATGTCAGTCCTTTTCATTTATTTTTCCTTATTCTCTTTTGAAAAAATTACCCCTGTTAGGCCTGTAGCATAAGAAAGGACTTTTTTCAATGCATAAATAAAGCCCAAGCACCTGATTGGTTGAAAGTTTTGAGTTTTGATGACCCAGGCTACGGGGTACTATGAAACAATTTTATTCTACATGTATTATCATTTCTTGGACAGAGCTTTCACATATTTATTTTCTAAATCTTTGGATAAAGACAACTTATAAGAAGTTCAGATTAAGTGTTTATTGTTATTAATAAGAATATGTTATACTTTAGTTATACCTTATTTGCTCATTGTATTTGAAGTGAAAATGTACGGTTAAGGTCTGATTTTTGTGATTAATCTCTAAATTACACCCCCAAAATGGGAAATTTTCAAGGGGGGGGGGTATTTGTTTGTTCAGACAGATATCACTTACCTTTGTTGTTCTCTTTTATTTTTCATGTACTTTAAGAAAACTTATTGATTTGGTTTTAGACCAAAGTGATGTACCACAGAACACTTCTTTTACCAAAAATCTATAACTTTTGCCAACACTGTGTTATACCTTTATTTTGCAAAGTTGTGTCATTGCGATAGTTGGGCTAGCACTTTAGATGAAAGTTCAAAGAACAGATGCAGAAATAGCAAGCTTTACATACATTCCCCTTAAAGTATTATTATTATTTTTTTATAACAAAACTCAGTAACTTAATTACCTTTCTGTTAATACTTCTGGGTGATTCATGAAAACACCTCTCTCCTGACTTTATGCATCATAAATTTTCAGGCCACACCCGTTCAATGAAATTACCATTTTGATATCAAGGAGTCACGTGATGTAGTGTTCTCCTTTGCCACCTCTGAGAGACTAGAGTAATGACCTGTGTCACTTGAGCACTGTCATCTCCAGTTACGAGCATACAGTTTAAGAATAGTCTCTCATGTCAAATTGCCTCTGAGTGGATGCGATTTGTGTGATTTTGTTGTTGTTGATTTTTTATCATTATCATTATCTTCATCATCATCATCATCATCATCATCATCATCATCATCATCATCATCATCATCATCATCATCATTATCATCTTCACTATCAACATATGGTAAATGATTTGTGCATGCAGTTGATGTCTTTACTCTTTAATATATTTTCCTGAATGTCAACATCCATCTTTGATACTGATGATATCAGTGCCAAGTGATTTATGACCCCACCATTATCACTATCATCACCCTCATCATATGACAGCATCAGTCATCGTCAGTCATCATCATATCGCTGGAGAGCATTGACCCAATGACAACTGAGCTGCATCTCTCAAGTTACCACAGAGCCTCTTCTGTAGATCCAATTCCTCTCTGTTTCCCATTCTCAACACATCTTTTGTTTTTCTCTCTGTAAGCTCTACCTCTGCTTCTTCCTTCATAACAATGTTAGCTCCATTTCACTCTGATTTCACAAAGCCCAATCTCTAGGCCTCAATACTAAAAACTCACTTAATCACTTGCCTTTAAATTATGTACCATGAATTTCTCTCCTCCCTCCAGTATTTTCTTTCCCTGGGAGAAAAGAGGGCGAAGATGTTGATGTGCCTCTCCCTAGCAACCATCTCATCCATCATCCTCCCACCCATCTCATATGCAGGGCGCATTTCTCTCACCTCTCTGCCTTTTTTTCTTCTCCTAACTGGATAGCATCAGAGCAGCATCATCATCTATCTATCTCTCTGTCTGTCTGTCTTGTCCCTGCATTATCTCTACTTGCCAGAGGTCTGATAGATAACATGATCATCCCATGTTTGCATGCTTGGTATATCTCCCAGCAATCGATGCTTCCAATATTATTTTGAGCGACACTATCGAGGGAGAAGATTGTGTTCATGGTTTGAAACCCATTCCCGTACCCATAGGAATTGCCCAAGTATATTTTGTTTTCCCTGATGAGGCAGTTTCACACATTGTTTTTACACAGTTTGAGTAAGATTCTGTTTTTGTTTTAGGTGATCAATCATCTTAGTTCTCTTGCCCTTGTCATTTATCATTCCTTACAAGTTATCTCTCTCCTCTAACCCCTATTTATCTCTGTCTTCCTCTCACCCCCCTCTCTCTCTCTCTCTCTTTCTAGCTATCTCTTTCTATCTCTTTGGTATCAATCAGTAAAGCACTACTATGGAATGATGGATTACATGTAATAAGAATAATTGATGATGCATGATCACAACTGAACAACTGCACAAGATACATCACACACATTTACACCTTTGCATGTATATATCAGCACATTAGGATGTATTTACATCATAGCATGGATGTCTTTTAGATGTACTCTCTTAAATCTGACTATAATCAGTCAAATGATTAGAAAATATGTAAACGTTACCAAACCTTGTGATCAGCACTCGTAAAAATTGAGGAAAACTTATTCCCATTAAACCTGAACACCTATACAACTAACTCACGACAATGTTAACACTCTTTTTATTAAACCTCTGATCATCTTGTACATGTTTTTAGATATTTGCTGATTACTCAGTCTTTTTACTCTTGTAATGTTCCAAACAAAGCCGTGCAATGTGTTATATACTCTTTTGTGGGGTGATCCCGGAATCAACTTTCATCTGCTCAAAGGGAAAGAGAACTTGAAAATTAAAACCCGCTTTGTTTTTGCATGGCTCTTCTTTGGATTACAAGTCAATCCAGACAATAGGTAGGTGAACAACACAGCAGAGGAAGTCTAAACTCATCTCTTGTAATACATCTGGTGATATCGTACGACGCGATACACCGCACCGATTTGAGTCGCTGTCAGTGGGAACCCATGACTAGCCCTAAACGGCCATCAATCACTCTGCTGCCGTCAGACACGGATGAATTGTACCTCACTCACCTTACATAGCCGACAGGTGAAG
Organism: Mesocentrotus franciscanus; assembly: GCA_037976565.1. NCBI lineage: Eukaryota > Metazoa > Echinodermata > Echinoidea > Camarodonta > Strongylocentrotidae > Mesocentrotus > Mesocentrotus franciscanus. The sequence continues at coordinate 17,237,404 of CP137669.1, read as the reverse complement.
AAGCGCTCAGGTGTAATGTCACCGTGCTGCGGACATGGATATGTCACCGGTTGCCATGGCAACCAGGCGTGAGCAATCGTCCGTCCTGATTCACATGGGTCTCGGGTATCTTAAACCGGAGTCGCTCTGAACTCAAGAGATATCTATCTCACAAGCTAATTATTTTAAAAAGAAAACCGACCCTTGCAAAGAGCAGCCAGAGCAGCTTATTAAAAAGCCGGGTGAAAGTGGAAAACATTTCCTCTGCTTATTCGAAGAGCAAGAACATCTATTCTATTATTCAGAAGTTCATAAGTTCACCTCCAAGAAATGGAGAATCAGATGTCCTAATTTTGTGGCAGGTTATGACATGCTCATGATATTAAGGGACTATTTGATTGCCATTGTCCTCATTTTTAAAGGTTAGGCCATCTCAGTGTAATCACAGGTGCCATACGTATTGATTAGGGGAAAAGTCCAAGTAACTGAGACTGAGAAATAGCAATCTCTTGTTTTCTTTATTAAAGGTATTACAAAGTTTTGGGTATGGGGTCATAGATTTGGTTTAAATGAACATATTGGAAGCATATGCGATTTTACAATATTCAGTGATCGTTGTCGCGTTTGAAATCGAGTCTAAAGTGATGAAATTGTAAATAATAAACTCTTTATGTTGTATAGCGCCCTCTCAAGACTGATATTACTTTAGCTTTATAACAATGTTTCTTGACTACAATCGACCGATTTGCTATTCCCGTTTGAAAATATATATCAGAAACTGCATATTCTGAGATTTTCATGGTCACAGCTATCATGGAATGGCCTTAGGCGCTATTTGAAATATTTGAAATTTACCGGGAGCACCGGTAAATTTTGATTACTCAATTTGCTCGAAAGCAGAAGTGTTTTAGGGGCTAATTTTGTTAGTGCTTATAATACATCCACAGGGGCATCCAAATATATCAAAAATTTAAAGAATTACTATCCATTAAATTTCAGAATTTCTCAAAACTTTGCATTACCTTTAACAGATTTTTTAATTTTTAATTTTCTTCTAACCTTAACAATCTAAACTGCTCAATTGTTGAATGTTTCTATTTCAAGATTTGCTTTTAATTTGATATGTTTTTGTTTTAATGTGTAAAATAGTGTTAGGCACAAAGTGCAATTTCTGTGTTCATGGCAGTCTTTTTTTTTTTTGGTCTCTGTTGTCTTTTCACCCTATGTTCTCTTTGATGATAATAACATCTCGAGCTATTGAATGATCTCCTGAATCCAGTGTACCAAATAAAAACCAGTTTCTCATCATTCAACCTCAAGACATTATCTAAGTGTCTAAATCCCCTTCCAATGCTGAGGTTTGTTTTGAATGTTCTATCATCACATATCCTATCCCATGTTCTCATGTCTGTTACTGGCAGAGACACATAGCTTAGCATGATCTTCTAAGCAGGGTCTGCCATGAGCCCTCTTAATGCTCAATTGGAGGAATTGTTTCATTCCGCGGCTCCTCTCACAATCTCGCTTTTCGGAGGCTGTCTAGGGCGGAAGCATTCAACATTCGAATCAACTAGAGGTTACTTGTTTTGTAGCCTATTCAGACAAGAAGAAACATCGTATAAAGAAATATCCTATAGCAAAATAGGTTTACATGTGTGAAACAGTATCGTATATAGAACCAAAGAGATATCTCTTTGATAGAACATATAAAGAAACCTGTTGGGAGAGGTCAGCTGACACTGTAGTGTCCTAGTACTATGTCCCTTTTGCAGCCAACATCAAATTCTGTAGAACTTTGCAGGAATTATGAATATGTCATGTATGTCCTGTGAAATCTGTGAAATTTAAATGTTAGCAGTGTCCTAGTATTCAAATTATGCAAGGAAACCCATTTACTTTCTAGACTTCCCTGTCAGACACTATTGAGTGACTGACTGACATCTTTTTTACTTTGGTAATAACATACATAAAATGAGCTGTAACAGGTACATGAGCATTTGTCTACATCAATAACACACTACTTGTAATGTCCAAAATTAAACTGATTGAATCTTTGTGCAGCACAAAACGTACGACCATTCGGTACAAGGGTCTGAAAATCAGACTATTGCCTTAATAGGTGATTGCAATCACTAATGTTGATTCGACAACTAATGGTCGTTAATTTCCCACAAAAAACCATTTTCAAACCCTTTCGTTTTGAGGGAAGTTCTTAATAAGTATTGTCTTTCAAATGCCATTGGAATTTAACCTTTTCATTTTTTGGGCCTGCAAATGGAACATAGTACCTTTAAGTGTTAGCTTATGCTGTGGTATTGCACAAGATACAAGATAACAGCTGTTCGGTCATATATCGGGGCATGTTCATGATAAACTCTGTCCAATTAGACACTGTTTTGCACAATAGGGAGTTCACACTACCACAAGTGAACCTTGATAATTTTTATTCTAAGCAATGCTCTAATTCCCATTTGGCTATACAATGTTTCATTTTACGACATTCAGACTTTCGAGTTTTTACGTACATATATTGCTATACAATGAAATTTGCTAGGTTTCTAGTTTTCATTTGAGACAATGCTCACATCCCCATTTCGCTATGTGATATTTTGTCATACAATATTCAGACCAAAAGTCACATCTCCCTGTTCAGACTATATAAAAAAAAGCATATAGCTATTCAGTTTTTCGTATAGCTATGCAATGAATTGATCCAGTCTGAATGGGGGGTAAGTCGCTCACTGATTAGCTGTGTAGCAGGTTGTTAGACGATACCAACCATGAAAGATGTGCCACAGCTTGATGAATTCGCTTGGGTTGTACATTCTGTTTGCTAAATTTTAGTGACGTATATTCTGAGGGAAGTAATGGCTCCCTCTATATGTGAATTGGGATAATTTAATATATTGTGGTCGAATTCCTTGGATGCTCACCAAGAAAATAAACCGACATCAACCTCAAAGAGAACTCCTGACAGTGTCTTGGAAGATCTAAAGTCATGCTTTAAACATACTAATTATTTGCTGTAATAGCAAAGATGTTGGGTCAGTCTTAGAGGATATAATTAAGAACATTGTGAATACAGTAGGCTCTAATTTCTTTCACAGAATGCAACTTTGAAAGAGAATTTTTCATAGGCTTAAAATATGCCCACAATAAAATAAATGATATGTGCAGTGCTCCCAAAATCCTAGATATCTAAACATGACAGACATCTAAGATTTTTGAGGACTACAATGCTATGTGAATAGTATAAATATCCATTAATTTTCCTTACTAAGGTTCAGGGTTCTGATAGAGCTGGAGTTAGAGATAAGAGTATGACCACAAGATAGGACTCTACACTAATATTTTTGGAAGGGGGTTGGAATTTAACTTTTTACAGTCTGAGTGCATGAGCCCTGTGTAAAAACTTTAAAATTTTGGGTGTCCAGACTTAGATTTTGGGCGGCCATGTGTCCTGGGCGCCTGTTAGTGTTGACAGGTTAGATTCAAGTATGATTTATATGAATATTATAGCTGAACTCTAGATATACTATTAAGCTTTATCTATCCTCTCTGCATTCCTCTGGTGTTTTAAATGTCGTAAATGATAAAGAGGGGTCATATTTTACTGTGATTGACCTTAAAAGCTAGCTCATCTTCAAGTTTCAATCTTCATAAGCTCTAGCCTGGTGGAGATGGCAGCTAGAGAGACTGCCTGGCAGGCTCCGTACAGACATGGCAAGCAGTCTGCTTCATGGTGTATTAACCCTAGATAGATCAGCTGCTCAGGGAATCTGTAATGTGATAATTCCTGTAGATGATTAGAGTTAGGAAGATATCAATGATGAACTGAAATTCTTTTCTTTTGATGTAAATGCTGAAATACTTGAAGAGGAAGAGACAAGAAGAGTGATGATTTTAGATAACGCACAAAGCTAAATTTGGGGGCGTTTCCCTTTGTTGTAGAAAGGTACTCCCTGTTGTCAAAATGTATTGTTAATGAATTATTATAATAGTTTTTCAACTTCCATTGTCAATTCCATGTCACATGTACTGTACATGAGCTTATATAACATAACAAAATACCACCATTCCCTCTGGAAAAATTCACCCAAAAAATGATTCTTTGAAAACAATGGAAAAATGTGATGGAGAGATAACAAATGATAATTAAAATCAGAACAAGATGAAGAAAAATGTGAATTTTAAAATTTAAATGCTGAGTTAAGAATATGTAAACCTGATAATAACCTTGAATAAAAAGATGGGGGCATAAGCAACAAGCGATGACAAGAGACAGGGAAATATAAGGTTGAAAGAAGGGGAAGAGACAATAGAGATACTAGAGTGCAAAATATATTAAAGAGAAAAACCTAAAGGGGAAATAAGGGGGGCAGCTATAATAATGATGGATGTGTAGCTGAAATTCAAATCAACTTTGCATAAATAGCAAAAGCACTGCACATGAAAGATAATGTGCATTATTTAGCAGTTTGTCATGAACCCATGACAAGGAAAAGCCAAGCATGTCACATTAGTCAAGCAGATGTCACTTACATATATTACAAGCACTTATGTACAAATACCAAGGGATTGCTAAATAGGGGAGATTTGAAATACAATTATAAGGGTACAGAGTAGTTCTACAAGCATTACCAATGCTCTTGCTTGGTGATGTTGAAGTATTTATTTCCATTTATTTTAAAAATCCTACAAACACCCAGATTCTTGTTAAACCTCTTGTAAATTGTCAATATATTTGATCCTTACAAATACTAACCATTTATTATTGTCATTTTAAACTGCAGTAAATGTCATTTCAGTGGATATGTGGACCATATTCTGAGTTCTTTTTATATGAAGTGGGTATGCAATGTGTATAAAGGGGTGAAGATATTTAAACAAAATAATTTGTACTGCACAGCCTAAACTGTCTTCCAAGCTACTTTCTTCGTTTAATTTTTTAATCATTCCAAAATCTGTAGGGAACCTTGAAGATTGATTGATTAATCTCAAATTAAAAGAAAGGAAGAAGAAATCATTTGGAAGATTTGTGGAGGATATCAGTCTGCTTGGAAGCTTTGACTGCTGAAGCTTTCATCAGATTTGAGGGGATTTCTTGACACGGCTCCTCCTTCTCCAAGTGATACAGGAAATGTGTCTGCTAGCTAGCGGGGAGGAATCGGGGAAGAATCAGGGTGGAGTGCACGGAGAGAGAGGGGGTTCCTTGTCTAGGTCTAGGCAACTGAGCTCAAAGATCAGATTCTAGCTGGGGATTGAGATGGAATACAATCCGAGGAGTGAAAGATGTACAGGATTCAGATCATTTATCAGTTACAGCTGCCAAATGTTTTGATTTTATTGTACCATGGAGTGTTTGAAAGCAAAAACAATAAATATGAAAATTGTGCTGGAGTTGCTTCCCTCTTTCCTCTTCCTCCCCCCTCCTCTCTCTCCTTTCTCCCTTTCTCCCTCTTTCAACTGATATTTTGTTAGTACACCTTCAAATTATAAATTGTGCTTGAAGAGCATCACTCTCTCCTTTTTCCATTCACCCCCACCTCAAAAAAAAATCCCTCTCTCGGTTTTTATCACATTTCTACTTTCACCCTTCCTTCCTCTCTCCCTCCCTTCTTCTTTACTTCCATTTATATACCTATCCTTCTCTCATTTAACCTGTCATATGCACTGAGCAAAGGGGGATAAAGATTGGAGCAAAATAAGTCATATGAGGCAATTTGACCCCCAGGCTATTACACACTATAATAGTATAGAAAACAGTTTTGTGCTCTAAAACTTTCTGACAGTCCTGCCTGTCAATTAGCTCCGCCCATATCTGTGAGAAGACCTTGACTAATATCAACTCCACGTTTGTTATGAAGTTCAGAGCTATCCCCATTGGTTTACAACCGCAATCACCGAGGAACCCCACCCACGACGACGACGACAAGACGACATTTGGGATGTTTTCCATCAGGGCGGTTAGATGCTTTCAGATTGCTTTATAAGCAGTCCTCCCTGGCTGTTAATTCAAATAGATGGGAGAGATTTGTTTTCTTGGGATGACTTCAAAGCTATCAATAGGGCTGGCATGAGTAAGGGGGTATCAGTGATTTGCATCTGTATTATTGACGGCATAGATAGTTCAAAGCATACAGTGGTGGGTGAGAAATTTCAGCAGGAAGTCTGTTGGCTTACAAAATTGAAGAGAATAGGTTTGAGGACTGCTTTCTAATTTGCTTAAATAGAAACACTTTTAAAAACAAGTTCTTAAAAATGTTCCAATAGTATTTCTCATCAAATCAAGCGTCCAAGAAATCAAGAAGCAAAATGGTGCATTGTTGCTGACATGAGGACGCAATGCAAGGCAACGTACTTTGTGAAGATGTCCATATTTTGGTTCTTTAGGAGTACCCTTTTGATTCTTTTGAGTGCCACCATCCATTTCAAATTTGATCATTAAACATGTTCTTTGTAAGGGAGGAGGTTTTGATTGAAGTCGGTATATACGAGAGACTGTAGACTACATGCCATTTCCAGCACCTTGAAATAAAAAAATATCACATCTCTCATTTTCTGTCGAGTAATTCATCGTGATTATCTTAATCCTGTTTGTAATTGTTAATATAGGTACTGCTTATTATATGTGGGTGACGCAACAGAGAAGGACAAAAAAGTTAAATCCCCATGCTAATTAAAGGGACTTGGTAACATTGTTCAGATGAGAGAAAATGGTGCTAAGGTAGTGACTTCAATGCTAGATGTCAAATTAAAGATAATCTGAAAGTTTGAGTGAAAACAGACCATTATTAACGATAAAAATTGGGCAAAACTGATCTGATCGATTCCTTAATTCTCCCAACTATATTATTACAATTTAATTACATTTTAGGTGAATGTAAATCGTAACAAAGCTACAAATTGGCTCTATATATAATTCCAGTCATTATTTTTAAGTGTTAAAAATCTTGTCTTATGTCTTATTTTCATGGAAAAACGGTTGGGAAAATTCAAAAATGGTTGGGAGAATTTACTGTTAGAAGGTGTTGACCAGTGACGCCTTCAAAGAAAACCATAAATATCTTTGTGATTTGAGAATTTGTTCAGGATTTTTTGCATGCTAGAGGGTAAGTACAGTAGAAGGAATATAATAAGTAACATTTCATACAAAAATTACGCAGTTTTTTCATCAACCTTCAACAATGTTATCGAGTCACTTTAAGGGGATTTTACAATAATGTACACCCTTTTTGCCATTCCTGGAAAAAATATTATAATAAATATTTTTGTCAGCTTCTTATTTTCCCAAAGTACGTCAGCAAGAATTGCCTTTAAAGAAAGAGATTTCTTTCTTGATTTACCCATGCCTTCCCTTAATATTGGATTTCTTATATGTGTAAACTGTAAAATCCTTTAACCATTGTTAAGCACAAATTGGTATATTCATTGATATGTAAAAATAAGAAAGAAAAGAAAAAGATTAATTGACTGTTAATGTTTAAACAAAGAACAGAGATAAGGAAAATGCAATTAAAATAGGCCATATTTTGTTAAGGCCATATCAAAATTGTATTTGGGCTCTAACCTTTTTGGGGGTATATTGTAGGAGATTGTATTGCATAATTAATAGTAAGGATTTCATCCGTTGTTATGATACTACCCTCGCCCTCTTCTCTTCATTTCTGGAATCCTGAACTCAATTACATAGCTACCTATTGAGATAAGTATCCTGAATAAAGAAACATCTCTAAATTAGAGATAAATATAAATGTAGGAAAAATATATTGGACAGTTTAAGGCAAATTGATTTCCAGAGGGAAAAAATAAACATCACCTCTATGATTAATTCATTTATTCATCTTTTACTTGGTGTTTGATGTGTTCTTACTTTATTCTGTCCTTACATGGCCGAAAATTATAATCTTTGCAGTGTTAATGCTGCCATATTTTTCTTTAGTAAGAAGGATTAATTGTAACTTAAATTGGCGTTAAAACATGTCTGTACTGCAACAAATGTGTTGATAAAATTTGTTTTTTAGAGGTCACAAAGCTCAGTTGGGCCAGTAAGAAATATGAGAAGCAGGTGACATGGCAGTCCAAGTTTGTTTGACGTGTGATATATCCCTTGAAGCCACGAATTGATGGGCACTTGTACCAGCACAGAGATCTGATACAGATAGTGTCAAGCGAGGGCAGGAGACGGGCGGGGTCCCCAGCAGCTTAGCGACAGCGGCTACAGACAGGAAGCCATCGCCAAGCATCAGAGGTGAAGAGCTCAGATTTGACATTAATCCCAAGAAGCCAGAAGACGGAGGAGAAGCCCAACACTCCAGTTACCATGACAACCAATGAGCTGTTGCAGACAACTTGGGAGAAGCAATGAAGCAGTGGCTGTGAGGTCATAATATCAGACTAGGCTAGGCTGGAGAGAGATAAATTGGGACTGTGCTTTTGAGGAGATTAATCAGAGATATGTCATAGCCGAATCTGGATCGATTTTTTATTTATTTTTTCTCTGTCCAACTCATCTGACAAATCCTGTCAAAAAGAATTTCTCACAAGAGCCTTGTAAAGTTCAGAGCCAGTACAGTTTCCAATTTGCTGACAAAGATGATCTGAAAAGGTGACCACACATGAAGTGGTTAATACAAGCTGATATTAAAACAGATCTGTTTCCCAAAACATTTAAAGTTCAAGGATATTGAGCATTTGTTCTGTGTCGGACAATTTTGTTTATAAATTTATTTTGAAGTTTTGCCTGTTTGCCATAAGAAGTAAAATTTAAAGGGGTTATTGTATCCCCAATGATTTGGGAGTTTGATGAGAAAGTAGAGATTTCAGAAGGAAAGGGTTAGATTTAATTACCATACCAAAACTGGATCAATGCAGTTAGTGTTGATGAAGCAATTCTAGCTATGCTAGATGTAGATATTTCTGTTTTCAATCCATTTGGATACAGTCTGATCTTTTCATAACCTACATGTTCCACAAACTCCAATCTGAGTTAACACAGTTTTAATCATTCATATTTCTGCAAACATGGGTAAATTGTCTTACACCTATCATTAGAACTTCAGTTGGGACTCTTGGGAGTGTTTTTTGTTTATATCCTTTTGTTTTCATTCTAGTTATATAATAATGATTGTATAGTACAGCAAGTTGTGGTATAAGGAGCAAGTACAGTGTACAGTGTACATCAATACCAGTTTTGATTATCATAATCATATAATGCAAACACTCTTTAGCCTGAATTTTTAAGAAGTGTACAATTTTCTTGCTGAATTTCTTGTGCAACTGAATTTATCTAACGACTGCAATAAGTAACGCTAATGTAAATTTGATAAAAGCAAATCCCAGTAGCCCCTTTTCCCACCTGGTGACCAAAGGAAAGCCAAGTTGTTTCAGTGTCACAATCAAACTGCAGTCGTCGTCGTCGTCTTCTTCTTCTTCTTCTTCTTCTTCTTCTTCTTCTTCTTCTTCTTCTTCTTCTTCTTCTTCTTCTTCTTCTTCTTCTTCTTCTTCTTCTTCTTCTTCTTCTTCTTCTTCTTCTTCTTCTTCTTCTTCTTCTTCTTCTTCTTCTTCTTCTTCTTCTTCTTCTTCTTCTTCTTCTTCTTCTTCTTCTTCTTCTTCTTCTTCTTCTTCTTCTCCTCCTCCTCCTCCTCCTCCTCCTCCTCCTCCTCTCTCCCCTCTCTCTCTCTCTCTCTCTCTCATCTCTCTCTCTATCTATATATATATTTCTCTATATATTTACGTGTGGGCAAATATGCCTTCAAGTCTCAATCTGATTATAATTGACAAAATAGATGGTATCACCCTAAGAGTAAAGTATTAGTTGGATGGCAAAGGGGGGTTGGGGGATAATGCAAATTCACTCCACATAACTCTGACATTGACACTTAGACATTTGGTAATGATGTTGACGATTTCGTCATTTCCATGTGAGATCTCCCAAGAGGAGCGACACGCCAAAGGAAGCGAAGGGCGGAGTCGGCAAGTGCTTTGTCGCCCTTTGGGGAAAGCTCCTAGAAGATGCATCTCTGAGAGAGTCAACAATTTATCAGATGCCTGCTTGAATTATCAGTGGGATTTACACGGAGTGACATTAATCTAGAAGAAGATGGGTCTGGCATGGACCGTTGGCATTTGGAAAAGTTTTCTCTTGCTTGATGTGTTAATAATGCCTGTCTGATAGTCGTTGCTTGTTTGGAGGATGTGGGGAGTTCCCCTCGAGGCAGTATGATCAATTAGATGCTACCCACTTGTGACTTGACAAAGCCCTGACCTTGATGTTGTAGTTCATTCCTAATTGAGGACATGTTTGGGATTGAAGATCTTGATTGAGAAGACGAATTGCCCACTCGTCCTAATTAGCTGGTTGGTCATGAACCAGAAAAGAGGGTGCATCCATGATTCTTTCACATTTAAACCAAAGACTCTGAAATGTCAAACCAAGCACATAGCTGTAAGATAGTGATGTTGTGTTTTTGGCTAAGATGTCTGTAGGGTATGGTTGTACACTGATAAAAGTAACCTTGGCATAAATCCCAAATTATCAGAAATATGCTGGATTGATTTAGAAGTGTTATTTAACAACAACTTCCTCAAATATGCAGCAATATATTTGACCACTTTCTTTGTGAACTGATTCCCTCATCCTGTTTATTCAGAATCCATCAATCTACCTCATGATATATTCCTACTTGACCCAAATCATATCATACCTTTGTGAAGAATCTTTTTGGGGGGTTTACATTTCTCTCTTGGAAAGTTGTCAATTTCAGGAGCTTAAGTTTCAGAAAAGTGTTATTTTTGCTCATAGATTCCTTAACTTTGAAAATAATACCAATGCTTTATCTTCCTTGAATGTAGAAGGATGAAATGTATTAGTATACATGTATTAATATGATATATTTACAATAACATTGAAATTGAGAGAAACTGGATAAGTTTTGTACAACAAATGCTATGATTGAAAGGGAAGATGGGATGAGATATAAATTGAAATAGATTGCTTGTAAATTGTTTTTGCTTAAGAAAGAGATCAAGACAGGTAGAAATATGTAGATAACTTTTTGTTGTTTGCTGTGTTAGTTATGAATGCATTCATTTTTGTTCTATCATACATTTTGTATCCTTTACTCTTCCTGTTTCTATCTCATTATTATCCTCCCATGTTCAAAATCTCAGTTCAATCAAGATACATACTCTGATGTTTCTCTTGGGAATTGTATCAGATTGAACATCTTTACTGACAGTGAAATTTCTCAGTGCTATCATGGATACACTGGCGATCCATAGTGCTATCCATCAAAAGATCTTCATTTTTTGTTTTCAGTTGAAAGAATGTCCTAGCTAATTACCACAGAGTTGAAGACTTGAAATGAATTCAGTTACACGTGTCATCGGAGAAACAAATCGATGTCATAATTTCTTTAGATCTTCTTTCCTACCCGGAGGATTATCTCTTCACCATTCATTTTATTTGAACCTGATTAAATCCTCCAATTGCTCATTGCTATTCTCCATTGACAAGATAAAGCATCCTCAAAGCCGACGACGGGTCTCCTCATCCTCATGCATTATGCAGAAATTATGTCATTAAACAACGTACTCTGTCCCTGTTTCTGCGCGAGCTGCATGGCTGTCATCAAGGCTAGATTTCCTGGAGACATGCATACAAAAAAGACATGAAGAGGACAGATTATTGTGAAGAATGTTCTTGTCTTTGGAAGAGTAGTGAGTTGAGAGTACTGAACTTTGTAAAGTGGTGGATTGGAGGGGGGGGGGTCACAGGAGGCATGTACCCCCTCACCAGTAAGGGTATGATATTATTACTGAAGAAAAAATAGGACAGATGATTATGAAGTGTCCTTTGGCAAGGCATTAATTTACATTTGCCACTCAATACCCGAAAGAGAAATGGGGACCCGGTAGGATGACGAAAGCATTTGTGTTAGTAATAGACCAGTTCTATATTTTTGAAAAAAAGTGTTTTGTTCAGGAGCATTTTATAACTACAACCCCTCCCCATACTTACACCCCCTGAGCAAGTCTTGAGGAGCCGACAAGAAAAATGTTTCTTACCTTTGCCCCCCCCCCCAACTCGGCTCTCCATGACGTTCTTAGATTGTATGAGTATGGGGTCTTAGTTGTTGTTTTTTATTAAAAAGGAAGAAGCAATATACACTTCCAGCTTTTCCCCTATTCAAATTTAAAAATATGTTTTTCAAAAACTTGTAATAGCATTCAAATGGTTTCGTAACATTATTCCAATATGTAGTCAAACTTGTTATGAAGTTAATCTTAACTCCCTTGCCCTCTTTTTAAATCAACCCTTTTAATGGATATGGTGTTCCAATTGGTTTCATAAGATAAGTTTCTTACCCACTTCTTTTACTTTGCTGCTTGTGTTTTACTTGTTGTTTCTCTAACATGGATAAATGCTTAGAGGATCAACCTTGTTCTCATGAACTCTCTAGTTATTTCTGGGGTTTTTATATCTATTTTAATATGGTGTAGAATAAATTGCTTTTGGCTGCAAGGCTGTTTTTCAGCAAGCCAATAAAAAGTTAACAATAGTAGAAACATAAACAACAAGTGCAATAACAACAACAGCACATATAGAAATAATGTTTAAAAATACACAAAATACAAACAAATTATATATGAAAAAAAGAGAGTGAGCAAGGAAAAAAGGAGAAAAAGAATTCATGAACAAAAAGTACCATGATCAAATCTCAATGTTAAAAAAAAAAAAGATTGGAAATATATCGTATGAAGCTAAGAGCTTTATACTCTCAACTCATTTCAAGTCAACTTTAATGATGTAAAAGCATTCAAACAAACAATTCATTAAATATCTATAATTAATGTACTTTTAAAAATCATTAAAAATTGATGAAGGCAAAATATTAATTAACTACTTAAATGTTACTGAGGAGATTTCCAGGGTAAAACTAAAGGCACAACTGGTATCAGAGCTTATGAGATGACCATATGATATCATTCGTACTGATCATTCAAAACACTAAAACACTTCATTGTACCTGGAAATATGCAATAATATACTGAAATGCTGAATTTTTCTCCAATTATTATTTTCTTCGTTTGAATAGGGTTTCTCCTTCATATCTAAGAGAAAGGAGGAAGGCTACATTGAAGAAAAGTTTTTAATTTTTGTTACGTACTGGAATTCTTAATTCTGTAATGCTACTGATTGAAAGATTGTTGAAAGGATCTTTGAAATCATATCGTTTAAAATGCAGAAGGAAGAGCAGATGGATTTGAGAGATATTTTGTGCTCGTCAAGAGAGGGTGCTGTAGATGGTTTTGAGCTGAGGAGCTACATGGAGTTTAAAGTTGCAAGGCATTCTGAGAACTCATTTTCAGTTATAAGTTCTTTTTTTTTAATGATTATGATAACTCCTACTTGAAAAGTAAGGTTTATTATCTGAAAAGAGATTTTAAATGAATAGATTAGCTTGATAGTTCAGTGGCTTAGATTCACGATATATCCAAGATTTACTATAATATTTGTAGGAAATGTGAGCGGTCATTGTACAATTTCCCTGAAAATATGTCATGTTAACCTTGTAGAAATCTTGCAAAGGGAGACATACTGTTTAGTAGTGATAAAGTCCATTGGATTCAATAGAATAGAAGATTCTGTTGACATCAAATTGCAAATCATGCTTATTGTTTTCCTTTCAGTGATAGGTGATTAGTGGGTCAGAAGGAAGGGGAATAGTCTGTTGTTTGGCTCTACACAGTGGATGTTGTTTCTATTGTTTCTTGACTCCAAGTTATCATTTCTTGAATAGTAGTAAAAGTAGTATTCATGTTCAACTGGATTGCCCATATTCAGCTGTGCCAGGCATGACATGGCTGGTCTTCCATTAGGACCAAGAATATACAAATATAATTACAACAATAAAAAGAAATAAAGACACATAAATTCATGATGACAATAATATTTTGAATATTTTGTTATCTTTTATGCAGGCCAAGCAATGAGTCTCATCCACCTGTAGGTTCTACCAGCCCTACTGTAAGGAGAGCACAGAGAATAGCCCAACAACTTGGAGAACTCAACCAACAAGTCAAACAAACAATACAGGTTAGTACTTGTCTGCATAGGCCTATATCTCTTTCTGTAATTCCTCTAGTATATATATCTTTTTACTCTTTCTCTCTCTCTCTCTCTTTCTGTCTTTCTCTCTTTCTGTCTTTCTCTCTCTCTCTCTCTCTCTCTCTCTTTCTCTCTCTTTCTCTCTTTGTTCCTATATGAACTGCAATGGGATGTAGTTACATGTAGAGTTGAGGCGAAGGGTGATGGAGAAGAGACAATAGAGTACCGAAGCTGTGACGTCATAAAAATCTATTTTGGAATTTCTCAATTTTTCTTCATTTTCCGAAGAGCACCAAAAATAATGTCAAATGTCGAAAACCAATTGAATATGTTAAGTATTTGCCGAGATATGACCATCTGAATAAAAAGATTGCCTATGGGAACTCAGTGTTATATTGCTCTGGCTCATAACATTAGGAGCCAGAGCAATGTAACACTGAGTTCCCATAGACAATCTTTTTAATCAGATGGTCATATCTCAGCCAATACTTAACATATATTTAATTGGTTTTCGACATTTTGACATTATTTTTGGTGGTCTTTCGGAAAATGAAGAAAAAATTGAGAAATTCCAAAAATAGATTTTTGATGACGTCACACTTCACCACTGTATAGAATGCAAGATGATTGAAGAGAGATCATAGAGAGTGCGAACAAGAGAAATTCTTCATTGCATCTGTATTTCTCTCTATTTTATGTTTTTCTTGAACAGACTGGTGGATTGAAGGAAGAAAAGAGGAAAAGAAATACTCTTCAAGAAGCATCACCAGACAGGCATTACAAGGAAATATCCAAGAAGCTCAGACAGGTAAAAGATAAGATAGTAACTGTTATCACCTTTGTAATTCCAAGTTCATTATTTCTGTTTCCTCCATTCTCTCCCCCCTTTCTCTTTCTTTCTTTCTTTCTCTCTCTCTCTCTCTCTCTCTTCCACATCTTTATAGTTTTGGTCTCCCCTTCCCTGTCTCTTGCTGTCCATTTCCCCTCAATTTTTGTTTCTACCTTTTCCTTCAGTTCCTCATATACATGTATCTCCAGATCTGTTCCTAAACCACTATTCCAACATCAAATAGGACAATAGATAAATGTCCTTTTATTTACATTCACGCTTCAAAATAAAGTTGTGAGAACAAATATACTTGAAGTACAGTTTTATCAATACAAATCTCATATTTTCTCAACTGTACAAAATCTTGCTACTTTTCATCTAAAGTGCTTTTAACAGCTTCTCACCTTTTGTCTGGCTTTTTTAGCTCCTGATTTACAACAAGTCTGTATTTATTTCTCTTTCAAATACATATCTTATTTTGAAAAGGTTTTCATCAAAATCATACTTATTCCTTAAGACTAACATTTTGTATATACACCAGAATGCGATCGTTATCACAACGTCTATCTCTATGTCAATATTAATTTCAAGTAAACAAGAGATATCCATGCAAAAATCAACATTAAAAGTGTACTTTACAACATGTTTGATATAATCAAAGAAATGTTTGTTCTGTTCACATTCAATACTTCAATACACATTTTACTTGTTTAGAGTGTTCATTTGTAAAATCACTGAACCATATCTTTGGAATAGCTTTCTTCAATTTGGTATAATCAAGTAAAAGATTTTGCTAGCTTTTCCTTGTTTCAAGGTGTACTGACAGGTCTTTAACAGACAAAAAATATTCTTCTTCAAAGAGGTCCTTTAGATAAATTATTCCACAACTAAACCAATCTGCATAAAACAAAGACTGCATATTCTTGTTATGCCATATTATTTGCTTATGAAAACATTTATCTTGTACAGGATAATTTTCATGATAAAAATCAAGAGCACTAAATATTTCCATGTATTGATTAATATGTATACATTTTTTAATGTTTTTTAGGAAGCAGAGAGGGATATGGACAGGAGAAAACAAGCTTGGCTGGAACCAGCACCTCTGGATGATTATTTGGTAACTATATCAGTACATCTGATGAGGATTAAATAAGAATCAGAAAGTTATGTGAGATTGTTAGTTGTCATGCGGAATTCAGTTTGGATAGTTCTGACACAATTCATACCTTACCCCTTCAAATTCATGTCAAAACTGATGTACTTGTATAATATAATTCAACTCAAAGCAAGGCTTTCTTGGTGAATACATATTTTTGTGTGACAAAGACAGAAATGAGAAAGTTAAAGCTCCACACATTGACCCCCAATTTAATCCAGTTGAATGGTGCATATATCCATTTTGATATGTTCGAAAAGAGTTTCTTGCAAATGAATTACAATTTGTATCATTTGGGGTGTTCAGAGAGAATTTTGTATGTGTAGTTCTCTTTTGTATGCTTAGCCCGTTTGGGAAATGAACACAGAAGAAATATTATAATTTTATGTTCAAATATCATCATTCAGCACATTACTGTTACTTCATTAACGAATGCAAATCTGTGATCCTATTCTTATATTCATTGAAGAGGAGAACTCGAGATGTTCATGTGATTGGACCAGCATTCCTGCCTCCTCCCCGTTCCCATGTCACGATGTCCCCCTCCCAGCACAATGCCCCCATCCTCACCCCGCTGTGTGCAGAGGCTCAGGCTCTTCTCAAAAAGGTACAGACATCCAAGGGGATGCTAGAGGCTAACCTAGACACCGTTGCTAGGACACAAGATGATGAGCACTTCTATCAAGTCATCCAGAGCATCTGTAGGGAGGGGTAAGTAGTAGATGGAGATTATTGATTTGCTTTTGCCCTATCTTTGTGTGTGTTGCTCTCTTTGTGTCTCTCGTTTTTTCTTTCTGTCTTCTCTCTCTCCTTCTCTTTCTTTGCTCTCTTCATCTCTCTTCTTTCTTTCTCTTCTCCCCCTCCCCCTTACCCTCTTCTCTCTCTGTATTTCTCTCTTTCATTCTCCCTACTCTCACTCTTCTCCCTCCCCCCCCCCACTTTGTGCTCATTAGACCTCATTAAGTTTGAATGACAGTTTACTTTTATGTTTGCCAATTAATTCTTTCTTATTATCTCTCTTGATTATATTCGAAAAATGCCAGTTATGGTCACAGTTCTGTCAAATTCATTACAATTGTTTTCCCTCATTTGCAGAGAGGGGTCAGACTTTGCCAGAATGAAGCAAGCTGTTGATGAACAAATAGCTGCTATTGATTCAGAGATCAAGGTATGATATACATATATATACTGTCTTGAGAGGTTCTGGTTAGAACTATGGGCAAGAGGTGACACCAATAGTACCATTTGCCGAGGGGCAGCCCCGAAGCAAATAATACTATTGGAGTCACCGAGGCCCACAGTTTTGACCAGTACCTCTAAAAGAAGGCAGGGTATATTTGTTTTATATCCTACATCAAAAATTTATAATCTAGCAGAATAACTCAAGCAGTTACTGCAGTAGTGCAGCGCAGTTAATTAGTCTGCGGCTCAGTGTAGATTGCACAGCGTGAGCACAGTGACACCATGGGAGTTGCGCGCTGGAGGCATTTGAGATCCTGTACGCTCGCTGAATTTTCAACTCCCAAATAGTACTTTTCAGAGTAATCTTAAAATGGTTGAAATATTTCTGGTCATGTGAAGAGCTCTCAACCAATCAAAACCCAATAAATTTTTGATGCAGGATATAATATAAATTATATTATAATTGGTCCATAACTATCAAGAAAAGTTTTTGCCAGTCGCTCCTGCATATTTCAACTCTAGGAATTCTATTTCCACTTTTATCAAGGCATCCTCAATGACCTCAATGAATAATCTGTCATGGAATATCACTTTTGAACTTTAGTCATTCCACACATTATTTGATGTAAAAGTAAAGTAAACTACATACACTACATACATCATAGTAGATGAGAAATTATATAGTGCATAATAAACTGACAAGTGTATCTAAGGGATTAACAAGGCAAATACAAGATGTAGTACCTGTAATTAAATTATAGTCTTTCTTTGCCTTTGCATGCCTGCCACAGAGAGAACTGCAACAAGGTAGACTTCACATCAACAAACCAAGTGGCCGCCACTCGCCTCCAACAAAACTTCTTCCAGACAGGATCACCCAAAGACCACACCAACAACAGCTGAAACAGCTGAAGGGCCAACAACCTCCTACAAGCAAGCCAGTTGGCCAACAATCAGCAGGGCCACTTCTGGGGAAGATGGGCAAGAAGAAGGTGCAGGCAAAGATAGACACTGGTTTACGCAGACCTAGGAGAGGGGAGGAGCAAGAGGATGATTTGACAGAAAGGAACAAGGAGAACTTGAAAGAAAGAACAACTGTCCTGAAATCTCCAGTATGTTTCTTATGATTAAACACAAACAATTTCATGTAATATTGCCGTCCAATAAATCTGTGTATTTAGTCTGATTGTTTCCATTAACCTTTTTTTTTTAAATACTCAAATAGATGTTCCATATGACACAGTTTACATTTCCAGTCAAGTGATTAAACCACTTGACTACGTCACCTCTGATGCACCACTTATGCTTTGTCTGATCTATTCTCTATATAGCCCAGACCAACTTCCAAACCGACAGGTAGAGGGCAGGATGATGAGCGCTATCTCAAACACATCTATGGCCACACCCGACTTCAGTCACAGAGGTCGACACTCAAGGATGCCCCCTATCTCCACTTTGCCAACCAGACACCTACCAAGACTAAGAAGATGGCTGCTCATCATGCTTCTCCAGTCCAAGGTACAAGCCTCTCTCCACCTCACCTATACCCCTGGCCTCTACCCCTCATCTCAGATCATGCTGGTTACTGCCAACCGTTCATCTTAGAGGAGGGATTCCTATTTTGGGGCTTTTAAAACTGGTGTTATAAACCCTAGATATTCCTCTCTTTCTTTACATTGCATTTTGTAAACTTTTGCACAAAAGTGTACCAAATGCAAAGTTTACCATAATAAAAAACCATGAAACATACTTTGCTAACCACAAGCTTGTTTGTAGTCATCTTCTAATTGATGCTGCATGCTTGTGTATTTTGAGATCTTACAACTTCAGCTTTGTTCTATTGGCTTTTAATTATGACAGAGAATTGTAGAACAGTCATTCACCAACCATTGTTAAAAACTGTTTTGCTATCTATCTCCTCTTCATCTCTCTAACACAATAGCCCCAACTCAAAGACCCGTCAGAACGCAAACAGAGACGCACAAGAGCAGAGGAGTAGGAACCCACCAGCCCGTTACCTCCGCACCCCAGTACTACTTCAGTCCCTACCCAGCGGGGCCCAGTCATGCACCCGTCATCGCCCCCACCCATCACCCCAGCCCAGCAGACGGCCAGCTCATCCCCATGGCAATACCGCTCAGGGAGCCAAGGTTAGGGGTGGGGATGGCCCAGCCTGTCACCATCATCAGCAATGGGAGAGGGGCACCGGCTAGACCGGAAGATGGGTCCAATGTGGCCCTGATTGATGTCAAAGCTGAGGATGAGAAGAAGATGGAACCAGAGAAACGGGACCTCACTGTACAGGTGAGACGAAGCATCATGGAATGTGGAAAGCGATTACAATCAAACATAGCTGTAAAAGCCATCATTATTGTCCATAAATGTAAAATGTGATAATTTATGCCCAATTGTATGTTCTCTTGTGTTCTTGGAAAGTTATAATATGCCTTTCTTTATACACTTCATACTCTTTTATTCATCTTGATTTTATCTTACAAAGGAATGGAATTATGACTATTCATTAATCAAATGTCAATGAATAATATCTTAAAGCTGACCTTCCTCACTACATTTCAAAGTTATATCAAAATATCTTCCAAAATTCTAATTTTACATCCATTGACTTCTTTCCTGTTCAGAGGTTACCCAATGTGGACATCGATTCCAATCCAGCCACCCCAGCCCCATCTCAAGAAAGAGTTTCCCCTGGAACCCAGCCACCATATCAGGTGAACAAACAGGTACAATCATCTCTTCATGAAAATGATAATGCATGTACTTTTACTTCACTTCCTGTAAGCAAAGAACATTTACGTAGATTTTCTTGTCTATGAGATGAACACCAGGAGGATGTCAAGTCTATAATGCTTGATCACTGGTATGAACAAAAATGACAGTGAAGGTGAAGTATAGAGACAATACTGACACTCCAAACACTACAGGTCTGGTAATTGCAGCTCTAAAGTTTGCAAACCACATATAAAACTTTTGTTATTGTTCCAGCATTAGAATTAGCTTGTTACTGAGATTGTTTTTTGGCATCCGTAGCGGAGTTGTTTTTAATTTGAGAATGAAAATTCTTCTAAGCAACATGCATAGAATAACATAGCATAGAGTTCATATGCCTAATGTTAACAATTAGTGCTGCACATAGTAGTATGAAGATACTGAAATTTGTAGAATGATTGTGGTATGCTGATTTAAGAAGGCTACATAATGCTCATGGCTAAGATTCTTTCATCCTGCTTTATTCTGTTTAATATATAGGACATTCCATCCCATGCAAATGTAACAGAAGAGGACAGACTAGCAAGTGCGAATGTTAGTTTGCCATTTAAATATGGTATATTTTGAATACTCAAAATTGTTGATAGTACTACCATTTTTTAAGATCCAGAGATTTAGATGCCCCATTTTTTGGTATTACATATGTTGAAACAGTTTCTAGTCCTCAAAATGTCTGAAGGTTTACTTATCATTCACACGTACATTAACATAACAATTTGAATATCTACAGTCACAGAAAAGTGCATAAATTTGTACTGCAGATATCAGAATCAAGAAAACGTATTCTTACTAAACAGCGTCATCTATCTCTTTCCATGACCCCATCTTTGATTGCGTATACAGCCATCTGAGAAGGAGGAGGAGAAGGAGGAGGTGGTGGTAGAGCCCTCATCACCAGAGATCCCAGGTATCTCCATGGAAGGGATGCAGGCAGCTAGGCAACCTTCCTACCATGGACCACCCTTCCCACCCCAGCAGCTACCCCCATCCCACCACCAATCAGGTGGTATCCAGCCCTCATCAGATCATCTGGCTGCTGGTATCAGAAGGATGGAGATGCTGCAGACCAGAGCAGTTGACTGGTAAGGGTTCCCCCAAATGCTTTAGCATCCTCCGGTTTATAAAAGTAACCTGCCTCTCTTACTCTTCTCTTTTCATTGAAAATCTGAACTAAATGAGACCTGTTAAATAAAGGTTATCTGCTTGTGACTAAAAATAAAAAATAAATTTCCTTGAGCCCTTTTCATTTTAGGGTTTTCTCTATTTTATAACTATTTTCATTTACCTCTCATTACATATAAAAAAAACAATGTCCCTATGAGCTTTAAACATTGTTACTCTTGATATATTCTAGCAGGAAATTAATAACTTGTAGAATTTAAATAATGAATTCTTACTTGATACCCATTTCCAGAAATGGGTGGGGATTGTTGAAATACCTTGAGCACAGATTTCATACCAATTCCTGAATGGAATACAAGAGTATCAAATGCTATACCATAGTAACTTAGTATCAAATGGTCTAAATAATGCCTTTACTCTTACCATCTGCATTGAAGTTAGAAATGTTGTGTTGTTTGATACTAGTATGTATATTCTTCAGTCCAAGAGCATTAAAACCTGATGAAGCATGAAGGATCAACATGTCTGATTCATAAATTATATGACAGGGTTGAGCAAGAGTTGATGTCTCGTTTTATCAGTGGGACTCATCTTAGGCAATCAGAGAGACTCCAGCAGCCAAGCACCAGCCATGGTGCCAGGCCTGTCAGCCAATCATCCTCAGAAGACTCTGATCATGTTGGTAAGATATTGGTAGACAAAATGGACAGAGATGGTTAAATAATCTTAGCTAGACAGAGCTTTATTTTAATTTCTTTTAAAGCGGTCTCCTTTTATTTTATATTGCCTAAAGAAGCATTTCTTGATGAGAACGATTTAACAGAATTAGGGGTCTTTCTAAATATTCATGACTTTTGAGTATTTAGATGTGTTTAACAACAAACTGTGACACGCATAATGACATTATTTTTACAGGCATTTCTTAGTACCTAGAAAAACATGTAGATGAAAACTTGAGTGGCATATACCAGGTATGTTATTTTTTTCTGTACCCTTGCTCTCTAGTTGGTGCTCTTAGGGGAGGGGGTCTGCAGCTCTTTGTGGATGCCGGACAACCAGTGGACCCCACCCTGGTTAACAGTCTTGTCCAGCAGGTGCTAGAAGAAAAGATCGCCCTCTGTCTGGGTCGGCATCAAAGAGAGAGGTCATCTGTTGCCATGCCAACTGTTCATGATGCCAGACGGCCCACACCACAGCCTGTTAGTATATAGATAATGCAGCTTTCACATGTATTAAAAGATAGTGTAGTGATGATGATTGTAATGGTTCCTTGGGTAGCTAGTGCTCATGTCCGTTGCCATAAGTGATGCTTTGGGGCCTCCAATATTGTAATTCTTGCTTTAGCTGAGCTGCCATATATAACATTCCATCGGTCAAAGAATTTCCTCCTACCAGATACCCATTTAATACCCTTGATTGAAAGTCAAGTGGATAAATCTATAGTAAGGGTTCCCTTATGAGGTAGCTATCAAAAATTTCAAAATTGAGATGCTTGCGTTTTGTACTATTTCGAAGTTGAATTATAATATGTCTGTTGTAGCCTCTTTTTATGATGATTGTATCCAAATGGAAGCAACTGTTATCTTCATACCAAAAAACAAAGTGTGATGAGAAGGCCTCTACATATGATCTGAACATTTGTAGCACATACATTCCATGCAAGCACATACAAGCGGGTAATAATATAATGGCAGGGGTCCCCAGGAGAACAGTATTAATACTGATGAGGCTACCCAGGGTAAAAAAATATTATTATTATTATATTATTACTATTATTATTACGTGAGGAAGGCATATCCTATGCTTAAACCTTGTCATTATAAAAATTGTACTTTCAGGTGGGCCAGCATTCACCCATACCCACCCCAGAGCCTACTCCACCAGCCTCGCCCCTCATAGCCCTGTCCAGAGAGCCTTCCCCCACACCTAGGGATCGCATCCCTACCCCAGATGCCAGTGAGATAGGCGAGGCAGCATCAGGAGGAGCCGAGTCTGAGACAGAGAGCTGGAAAGATCTGATGAAAGATTCAGAGAATTCTAACGAAGGTGAGGAAAGGGGGATGAACTTGTTGTATTTGTTAAAGACCAACTGCAGGATTATGTAGGTTCTGAAACAGCCTTCTACATTTTAATCTCTTCAGTATGTACAACCCAACAGTGAATGGCATGGTTCAGGCTTGCCTACTCTGTCTAATTTCATGAATGTCAGCTACAGGATTGTTGACTAAATTTTGGACAGCAATTATTATCTAAGTAATTCAATGCATGAATTATATATTTTTTTAATGTATATATGTTTTCCATCAGTAAGGTATTCCTGAGTACATGCACGTAAATGAGCTGGTATGAAATACATTTACATGTTTTGTTTATTGAAACCAATAAAAAGCTATACGAAGAAGTGCTTGCAATTTAAGTTATCTAACAAGTCCATTCCTTAATATTATATTTTGAAAAGGGGAGAAGATGGTTTTGTGGACAAATTGTCTTCAAATTTTCATATGTTATCCTTTCTAGTATGATTTGATAACCATTGTTACTATGGTTTCTTCATGATACTTACAAAGACCTATTTCTCACCCTCCCACCAGAAGCAAACACCATTGCTGCACCAGGTCCAGAATTGGTCACCACCCCTCCCACCACCCCGCCCCCCATCAGCACCCAATCGCCACCCCCAATCCTTGGGGAGGAGCCCCAGACACCAGTACCTTCACCTCCTTCCTCCCCCACATCCCTGGTGGGTGTACCCTCCGAGCTCATGGTTACCCCTACTCCTAGCCCGGAGCCAAGGAGTCCGGTAGCATCAGAACCAGAGGATGATGCCTTCCAGGCGACATTGCGTACTCCAAGGTGGGTTTATAGGGTTCCTAGCTGTCCTGGAAATTAGGGAAGATCTGGAAGATGAGTTTCCTTTTTTACAAGTCATGGAATAGTCAGGAAATTTGAGAAAAACACTCAAATCAAGGAAAAATCTAGAATTTCATTGGCCCCAAAAAGAGTGTTGTCAGTTTCTCACATTTTTGTCTCGTGTCCAATCAGCATATCCAGTGGATGGTTGTCATTTTAGTGTTTGAAATAGGTTGATAGGATGACCCTGGCTTTTGAAAATCCATCAGGATAAAATCTGGGAATATCTTCAATTTGGAGCCAGAAGGGCATTAATTCTGTGGTAAAGTATAATTGAGTTAACACACTTCTTGCTTCAAACAGACGATATTGTTTCATGAAATGCTGGAAACCATGCATATTAAAGTGAACTTTCTTTTTATAGATTTCACGTTAATGGCCTTGACGTACATTGCCAGTTGATGTGATGCCAATTAGAGCAACCCTATTTGGTGTCATCTCATTTCATATAAACACATAAAAGAAAAGAGTACCAGCTTCTTTCTTGTAAAACAGTGTATTCGTGTGTGGTAATTAAACCTTCCATTGTGACAAGTAGATTTTGCATATTTTTAAGCACTATTCCAATTTTTTATTTTAACCTTTTCAGTAATCCGATAGTTATATCAGTTTGTCAGACTACATTTTAATGTGATAAAATGAAATAAGCTTAAATTCTGGAAAGGCTGCTCTTATATAGCGAAACATCTAAAGTGAGATTTAGCTTTGGCAAATTCATATTACTATAAACCATAAATGCTATATAGTGGATCTATGCTATGACTTGAAGAATAATTTATTTTCATTTTTTTTTCTGTTCATATTCTTTGTTCAGTCCTGAGCCACGCCTTCCATCCCCTCTACCACCCCCTCCCAAGGCTGCCACCCCTGCTCCACCCAGTGTAGAATCTTCCAGCACTACTGAGTCAACACCTCCCGACTCTACCATTACGCATACTTCAGGGAGGGAGGTATCTGAGGGAGAATGGCTGGTCAGTGAGAGGGAAGAGGGACGAGTACCAGATGAAACCCTGTTCGGTGAGACATATGTTCAAATAATCCTAATAGAAAAAAATTTCTATTGTATGGTATCCTCAACTTTTCCTAAACATGGGATAACATTGATTGTGCTGTTACATCAGAATCAGTTTTAATTAATTAACCTTGCTGGGGTCTTGCTTTCAGTATAAAATGGAGAGTAATGCTTTGTTGTTCCAACCTTGTTATAAAGTGCTGCAGGGTTTAATCTTCATGGTTGAATTGACTTTTTGATTTGGGAGTGGTTTATTCTTTCATTTTCTGCTTCCTTCTTGCTTACTTTCCAATGGTAAATTATATAGTTTGTGATAGGATCAGTATAATTTTTTTTTAAAACTTTAATGCATAAGTCTAATTCTGTGATTTTTTTTTCTTCTTCAAATCTTAAAGGTGTTCCAGAGATGGCGGCCTTTGATGAGAGTTCACAAAGCAGTACAACTAGCACTGTCAAAGGACCAACAGACCCTGATAAAGATCAGGTATACATTCAGCATTTCTTGTTCTTACTTCTGCTCTCTACTTTGTCATCCTCTTTATCTCCCTACATATATCACTCTTTGACCTCCCTTCTTGTTTTACATCTTTTCTACAAAGTCTCTTTTTTTTTAATCCCTGCTTAATCCATTGAATATAGTTGTACTTTTATTTTGTAATATTACTGTATAACAATTTTGAATGAACAAGTATTATTCATTCCGCCAATCCTCCATCCATCTGTCATGTGTTCCTTAAATGGAGTAAAAGTAATTCAAATATGATTGATTATACTGATGCACTTGATATACTGTGTATATTGCAGGAGAAGCTTTATACTATGTGTATATTTTGAATGTTTATCTACTAAGGAGGAACCCAGAAGCGAAGGTGAAGTAGACCCCAATCGTCTGAAGCTCACCAGAGATCCAGTAGTAGCCCTCCTCTCTCGTCTTCGCCAGGCGCCCTCTGGTGTCCCTCATCCTGGCCACATACCCCCTGCAGGGATGCAACCCACAGCTGCCTCTTCACCACACAGCATCAGTAGCGCAAGCAGCAGCAGCGTGGGGGAGGTGAGCGAGGGACAACGCCCAAGTCTCATGCCACCGGCCGAGCGTCTACTCTACCAGGAGGCCTACCACTCAAAGCCCCCCAAGAGGGTCTCGGACCACAGAAGATCCCTTGGTGAAGTCGGGAGCAATGGAGAAGAAGAGGAAGATGGCATCTTCCCACCAGCCAAAGATGGTGTAAAGAAGGGTACTGATGATGCACCCTCTAATCAAAACATCCTCACCCCATCTCCAAAGGCGAGTGCCTCCCAGCTGATGGTGGCACCGAGTCCGGTAGCCAGGGTGATTCAGGTTGGAAGGCAGAGGACTCCAGAACAGATAGAGGATGAGGAAGTGGAAGGACAGGGAGACTTGGCAGAGGCTGACATGACTGCTGGAGGTACACTCATAGATAGACCACTACCAGCAAGTAAGAAGATGATAATCTATCATCGTTCTATATCAATGCATCGTCATTAAGTGTAGTAGAACACATTCTTAATTTTTCCTTTGTATTCTAGCTTAAAGAAAAAAAGCCAGTCTCTACATACATTATTTTTTATTAAAAGCAGAAAAAATAGAGGCACAGATATCAAAAGGTTTGAGGCAAATCAGACAAGTAATTAAGGAAATAATGAATGTTTAAATGATATAAATATGACCATTGGCTAAAGACAAATTGGCGACTTCATCATAACACAGTGATGTTTTTAGGAAAAGTGCTGACCATTTATGTATACTATTGTGAATGAATTTCCTTTTTTCTAGATACTTTATTCTTGTTCTGTTGTTTATCACTTGATCAGGTTTATTCTCCTCCATGGTCAGTGATCCAGGCAGACATACCATGACACCAGACGCTATGAACATGGATGGTTACCTCCAATCAGGATACCTCAGCCAAACCTTCAGCCAATCAGAAGGAGGGTTGGGTGGAGCTACCAGTGACTTCGAGAGTTCACAATTTCTCGGCCAGACTAACAATTCGGTCACGGGATTAAACGCCTCCGGTGCTGGGCCGAGGGCTCAAGTCTCCTTGCGACAAGTGGGATGTTTTCAGAAGATTCGCTGGAGGTTGGGGTGGCTATGAGAGGGAGGGAGGAGCGTATGACACAGAGGTCATTTCAGGTTACACTGCCCTCTATTGCTGGGTTAGATGAGAAGGAAGAGGAGAGTGCCAGTGAAGGAGAGGTGCATGGAGGGGAGACAATAAGTGATGTTTCAGAAATTACGCTTTGATAACTTAATGCAAAATGTCTTGTGATGTAATAGAAAGCACATATCTCACATGGAGACCAGTGTGTGTGGGTCAAAAATAACTAAGTCAATTAATTATTTAGATTATTGTGTAGTGGAGTGGTGAGAGTGAAATTATAACCTCTGTCAAAGTTTTAGTTCTCTAAAAACAATACAGTAAAAGTAATTTGACAATACACAACGGAGCAGTTGATTTCTTCTATTGTAATAATTTGTATCCTATATCTTCCGAAAATGGTTTGGAAAAGCGAAAGTGTGTGAAACAAAATAAACTGCTACCAACAAGGTTATACTGAATGCCTCCTAAGAAAGTGAGTGCCTTTTTTTTACATCTATTTTATTTTTATTTTTTTTATTTTTTTCTTCTTTACTTTGCAAATTGTGCTCTAATGAGCAATTTTTGTACTACATTAAAATTCAAGTTATACTTCTTCCCTGAGTGCCCAGGGATGAACTATTTTTAATTCACATGTTACAATTTGTTTGCATTATTAATGGTCAGGAGGAGTCGGATTTTTTGCATATAGTTGTTTACTAGATTTATGAAGTTTTTTTCAGAATAAAAGAGAAAGTATAAGCTATAGCAGGATGCATCTCTTCCAGTTCCATGGGGACTGGAAGAGGGGGGGTTTTAGCCCCACCTATAGTCCGGGGTTAAGCTTATTCCACTTTCTTTTCACACTGGCAAAAATTTGCTTAACCCCGGACTATAGGTGGGGTTAAAGGGGGGTCTTAGCCCTACCTATAGTCCGGGTTAAGCTTATTCCACTTTCTGTTCAGACACGTTTTTACCAAAGTGGGCTAGCCCCACCTATAGTACGGGTTAGCTGGCCCTGCAAAATAGCAAGGCTAACCCCGCAATTGTGGTGCTAACTCCGCAATTGCGGTGCCAAGCAAAATGAATGAGAACAGAAACGAAAAATAGTCCGGGACTACGCAGTGGAGCGAATTAATGAATATTCACGCTATGGCTAGTACGGGGCTAACAAATTGCAGTGAGAAAAGCCAAAAAAGTTAGTACGGGGTTAAGGATAGTACGGGGCTAAGCAAAGTACGGGGTTAAGCAAAACAAGTGTGAAAAGAGTAAGAGTGTATTACCCCTGAGTCAACGAGACAAAAACTTAGCTATCCCAGCGTTTATACACTTAGCAGGTTCTTATCTCTTGGTTTCAAATATCTTGAAAGAAGTAGGATCAGCATCATTGTGTGACCCTGGTAATAGATGAAGTAGAGAATAAGGAATGGGTATAGGGTTCACCCTTGAGCGATCAACAAGAATAGGGTAACCCCGTCCTCTCTCTCTCTCTCTCTCTCTCTCTCTTTCTCTTTCTCTCCTCTTGAGGATGGAAGCTTTGTTGTCTTGCTATGAATTGATGAGTTTGAGAGTCTTAGTAATGGTAGATAACTCAGGATAATAGAGAGTCGGCAGACTTGTTTGTTATGGTAGCCATGTTATTTATTCAACTACGGCGAATACGGATATTCGGATATCGCATATCGTAACATAAATAACCAAGTGTTTGTCAAGTCCGGCCCCTGTAAGACCACATCGTTAAGAGAGATCCCCTTGTATTTGGCTGCACAATCAAACACTATCCTTAGCTTATCTGGTTTCTTCGGATTATGGACAGGATGATGAGGAAGGTACCAACACATCTTGTCTGAGGACTCATCAGTCACTGTCTCAGCATACCCCTTGCTTACTAGGACTGCTATACCTTCCTGATACCGCATATGTAGGTTCCTGTCCTTGAGCAACCTCTTTCTCAGCGATGAAAGTCTCTGCTGTGCCATCCAACGACTATCCTCCAAAGGTGGTGGTCTTTCCCTGAATGGAATTGGTAGCTCATAATGACCTTCTTTCATCTTTGCGTTCTCATCCCAAAGTTTGAGAACCTTCTTGTCCATTACAGACATGCCTTTCAGGTCAGACAGAAGGGAACCAGTTGACTCTATAGCCCAAAACTGCTTTACCTGTTCATCTAGTGTTAAGTTCTCAGAGACAAAGTTCGTAGAGACATGGCCCTGGAAATCACCTGCATCAAGCGGGCCATTCAAAGTCCATCCCAACATGGTGCGAACTGCATATACTTCCCCTGGGTTTCCTTTCTCACTTCCAGAGGAATTAGTGCTTGCGACGCATCCTGCCCTATAAGCATATCAACTTGGACATCCTCTATGGCTGGAATGTTCAAATCAGATAGATGCTGGTACTTCCTGATATCTTCCCTCTTGGCCAGATGTTCAGGACTGACATTTATCCTTGACTTAGTGTAGACTCTTGGTAGATCAACCTTCTCGCCTGTAGTCTTGCCTTCAACTTGCAGACTGATCACCACAGAGTCCAAAGTGCTATTGGCATTCTCTAATGTCGAAATAGACAACGTCTGCTTCTTGCCAGATGCTCCTAGCCTGTACATAAGGTCCTTAGTGCAAAAACTGCTCGTGGAGCCAGTGTCCAAAAGGGCAAATGTATCAGTACATGTATCACCATCTGCAGCCTTTACTCTGACTTGGACAATTGGAAGTGCAACTCTCATCCCTCCGGCCCCTGTGATACTACTATGAGAGGCAGCTGTGGCAATCGTATCACTATTCTCTGATGCATTATCTGAACCTCTCTGCTGTGTCGTGTTTGGCGCAGTTCCCCCTGTTGAAGACTGGGGAGAGTGAAGAAACTTTCTATGTTTTCTTCCACACCCGCAACTGTACAAGTCCTGTTAAGCTTACACGTTGACGTCATATGTCCCTTCTGTAAGCAGTTGAAACACAACCGCTCCTTCTTGGCAAAGTCAAACCTCTGCTGGGGTGACATTCCTTTAAACTTGGGACATCCAAACAGTTTGTGTTCAAGGCCACACAAACTGCACTTCAACACGTCTTCACTCTTGAAGCTGTACACACCCTTGCTCCGGTTGTTAGGGACCTGATCCTTCCTTCCTGACTGAGAGATACCCTGTTTCCTTCCTTTCTGCTGAAGAGAGCCATATACCGGATCATTCTCTTCATCGGCTACCTCATCAACATAGGAAACAAGGTCAGCAAGGTCTGGTAATCGATCCTCCTTCTTCTGGATCTTCCTTGCGATTCTGATCCATCTAGAGCGAAAGTACATGGGAAGCCTTTCCACAATATCAGCCAACGATCTTTGCGAACCAAGCTCCATCTTATATCCCATGGCATTCATGGTTTCATAGCAAACCTGTAGCTCATCTGCCATCTTCCTCAAAGCTGGACCGTTGTGTGGAGGAATGACATTTCCCTATGTAACCTTTCTCATCCAGGCATCTGCGACCTTGTGTCGATTTCCAAATCTCTCTTGCAGAAGAGCCTTTGCTCTGACGTATCCCTGGTCAGAACTCATAGCTGAACATGCTTGGATGATCTTCCTTGCATTACCTTGACAATAATGAAGGAGTCTTGTCAGTTTAGCAGCATCAGATATCTTGGTGTCATCGACATTCAGTTGGAATGACCTCCAAAACTCCCAGTATTGGAGTGGATCCCCATCAAAGGTCATAAGCTCAGCTTTGGGGAGCTGTAAAAGCTCAATCAGTTCAAGGTGCTCTACTCTAGACCTACTTCCTTGAGGCCTAACATCAGCTTCTGGGTGCTCTGTTCCAGACCTACTTCTTTGAGGCCTGATATCAGCTTCTGGGTGCTCTATTCCAGACCTACTTCCTTGAGGCCTGATATCAGCTTCTTCTTGGTGCACCCTTTCCTCTGCTTCTGCTACCTTTAGCCTGGTCTTTAACACCAGTGCATCCTTTTGTTGTTTCAGCTTTAACTCTGCCAATTGTAACTCTTGAAGTTCTTTAAGGGCCTCTACTTCCGATGCAAGGCATGCCCTTCTTGGCCCTGACACTAGAACTGACACTGACGGCAGAGCCACACTGACTTACACTATCTCCAGGCTGGATTTCACTGGCAATGCTTCTGCTGCACTGGCCACTGCAGGGCTGGGTCTTCCAGCTTGGCTTCACTCGCAGTTTCAGTACCTGAGGAGCTCATAGTAACCAGGTGACAGTTAACACAGCTCACAAAAGCCTGTTATTGAACTAATGTTGACGTTAATGCAGCACAAACACCCTCATCCACCAACGGTCTATTTAAACAAAGGAGTCCTGCCAAATGCCGTGTTATGATACCATGACGTTTAATGCGCAAAGCGAAGCAATGCACAATGACTGAACTTCTGAAGCGAAGTGACGTGAAGTAAACATGAAGTGTGGTTCAATCTGAAATTTAACCAGAATTAAACAATCATAAATAATATGTCAAATTTGAGTTGTATGATTAATGCATGTTCACTGACATTACAAGTACACTTGTCCCAAATGAAATATCAATGTCCCCTAAAGAATGTTCTATTTCCTTAGCATCATAATAAATGAATACTAAATCTATGACACCCTGAAACTATGCCTGCTTGAAATTCCTTTGTTCATCTATTGTATTTGCGTGCATGATAAAACAACCCTTTGGCTCACAAATTACCCTAAATTCCTCTTTGTATCTTATACATGTCTATACAGATACCAGAATTTATCTTCATTCTGTCACTTTATACAACTGCCTCATATATATAAATGATATTCAAGTAACACAACTAACACAGTCTGTACAACAGACTACTATGTAACTATGTAACAACACTACTATGTAACTGCACATATAATGCATCATACACTCACTGTGCGTACGTATCACTTTCATAACATTTATATCCCTGACCTTACATATCATTATTTATGTTTCATACGTGCCTTTATCAACTCACATACATGTACAATCCTATCCACTTGTTTATACATGCTCATGCGAGCAGCCATTTTGAAATGCCCAACCATGTAGCTATTTCATAACCCTTTTCAACAAATACAGTTACTAATACACCTTAAATTATCACAAATTAATAATCATACTATTCTTTAACATCTTAACTACAGGATTTGACATAAATTAACACTTACAACATTGGGCCTCGACAGGATTGACTTGATTAATAGTCGGTGGAATCACTGGGTAAATCTTCCCACTCACAGAAGAATTTGCTGTCGAAAGTGGTAAACGCCCCCACCGGCCAAACTAATTTATTACAAAAAAAGGACTAAATTCTGTCCGCAACACACACTATACAAGAAAATAAGCTGTCCGATGAGGTAGTTTAATTGAGTGATAGTAACGAGGTATATATTTAGAGCTTCTTGCTTATTCATGGTCAAGTGCACATGTATTTGTGTTTTTATTCAATATCCAATCTATCAGAAAAATAATCACATTTTATTTGAAAAGAAACTCACAATGACACTAATTTGAACAGAATAACACCCAAATCCAAGTAAATTTTAGTAAAACGTAGTAATATGAAATAGAAGGGATAGTTAAGAAATGTTATATCTTATTAATATTGCTTGTTGAAATAAATTGCACTTGGAGGCCACTACCTATTAAGTTCATGTTTAGACATACATTTATTATTGAACATGTAATCAAAGAAAATGTATGCCAACGAGAATGCTATTTAGTATTCATGAAGGATGCAAGCCTGTTTGTTTCATTTATCTGACAAAGCAAGAGCTTGGTCATATCCTTAGCACCTTGATACATCTTAGAGTACAATGAAACAATCTTCTTCTTTTAGGAATTCCTGGAATACCTGGAAAAGCAAAAATTGCCATGTTGATAAAAGAAGTGAGATGATGTTGTCTAAAAACCTTTTATATCATTAGGAGCTAGAAAACAAACATTAAATAGTAGGTTGATCCAATTTCTAAACATTCAACAGATTTTAGACATTACCTATGAACATGTGAAAACTCCAAAGTAACGATGAGACCCAGTCCAATTTTCATCGTCTCTTGAGACTTGAGTGCTCTTTTCTGTGAGTGATGGAAGACCTTTTATTATCATTCAGGCATGCCCGAATCCTTTGTATGTCTTGTAGTAGAATCTATAATAATCATCTTTGATTGGTCCCTCGTGAAACTTCTCAACCATGATAAGACTTCTTTCTTGGTCCCCCATCCTATTCATTCAAGCATACCACTGTATCGTGTGGAGTATCACATGTCAGGAGAATGCCCCTGTGTTGCAAACCTTCTTCTTTAGAAGGAAATGATCCAAGGTTGTCTCCTTCAGTGGAATGAAGTCGCATCGAAAATTATTCACTGTGGGCATGTTTTTACGAAAGTACCTATTTATTAATTTCTCTTTCTGTCAGTAAAATCACATGGTTATGCTCTTGATGCATTCAGGCACAACGCTCCACCAGGGGTCAAGATGTGCACCAAGAGTTAAGTCCTTTTTTTTAAATGCTCTCACCCCCTCCCTTTTACGGTATACATGTACTCATAGAAATGAAAGCACTAGTATTAGCATGGGAATATTAAAATCCCATTTTCTTTTCCTATATGAAAAATGATCCAGTATTGGTATAAAAATATCTTAAGATCTTTGCAATATTATCTGAAATACATGTAGCAACACATTTTAACCTAACTGATTAATACCCATGTCATAGTGCTTTGAACAGAATGTATGTTGATATGTTGAAGATTTTTTATTCTCTTTGTTGATTTCTTTTTGTGATTATATTTCTCGAATTGCCATTCATGCTTTTACAGCGCATAGAGAAACAGACTGTTTATTATGTGCTTTATAAATATTGTATTATTATTAAGATGTGGCATATCCAATAGGGACAGAGCATAATTGAATAATCTAATTAAGATAGTCCATTAGTGGAACAATTTCACTATCTGTGCCCAGAAGCCCCCTCCTACCTGAGCACTCTACTACCAAAGACCCAGAAGGGTTCAATGCCAAGGCCAAGATCTTGTGTCCTGCACATGACCAGGCTTGTACATAGTGACTCGAGGAGAAAAAGAATACAAGTAGACAAGTGGCCCTAATATGGTTCCATTCTGAATAGTCTCAAGGCTGGGATTCTTTGCGCTGAATACATTGCACTGAATACAGATCTTTCTTTGTAGCTCTGTCCCCGACAAGATACATTAAACCTGTTGTCCATGCTATATTTGGGATGATTGAAGAGAATTTGCCTGAAGCTCTAGACCTGTGCCTGAAATTCATTGTGAAATGGCATTGTAATTGTTCCCTGTTGTGTCACAAATCTTTCCAATTGTTGCTATAGCTTGTCAAGTCCTTCCAATGTTTTGTATTTTACATGCCATGGTTGATAATCATCTTCAATGGGTGAACTTGACATGCTTATATAGTATTATAGAACAGCTCACCAGTGGGCATGGGGCTTTTATCACAAGCCAAAAGAAACAATAATGAAAAATATCATGTGATATATTTTACTGCCTCGAGTCACGTGGTGTTTGTTTTGCTCTCCATAATGCTTAAGAGATAATTTTTCTGTCAAAGCTACACTGAAATGGTAAATGATACCCACACATATTTGTGTATTGTGTATACATGTTGATCTCATTAATCTCTTTTTTCCCCTCTTGTGTTTCGACTTTACAGGATAAGAAAGTTAGTTTGTATCATTGGAATTTCAAAGATCAAACTAATTAGATATGATTACTGTTATGCTTTCATGGATGAGCAGTTCTGTTGGCACAGCTATGTTGAACAAATCTCTTTCATGATATGATTTTTTTCTTCTTTTTTCTTTCTTCAAAATTATCTTTTATTTATTGCAATTTGCATGGGTTTGTGATCGCATTTGCCTTGATTCCAAGCTATTTCTTTCTTTCTTCCAAATAACACAACTTGAAAGTATAGACTTTTTCATGGTCCCTTTCTTGTCACTATAAAATGGAAGTACGTAGTCAGAACTCCTGAATGAATTAATCCCTTGTTTTTACATAATATAGGGGAAGAAAAGTCATCACAGGAGAGTTACAATCATTCAACTTTCCTGATTCTAATCTTCAAAATACTCACCTGATGGTAAAAGTATGATAGAAGAATATCCTGTTCACATCTTTGGATTCATTTGTTTACATTTGATCAATAAAAGTTGGTAGCTAATCCATGAACAGAGCTCATATTTAGAATCAGTTGAACAAACCAAGCATATTTTTTCAGTTAGTTTTTAATTGACAAAGTTTAAAATAAACGTTCAAAGCCCTCTTATATTCCTTTTTAGCTCATTTGAACAATTTTTAAATTTCTTTTTTGAAAAGCAATTAATTTTTGCCATTGCCTATTATGCAATGTTATTTTCAATTTATTTCCAAATACCAAAATTTCCATATACTGAGTAGTACAGATTGTCAGTTAAACCACATTTATCTATCATATTATATTTACTGTTACTTTTTTATTAAAAATTACAACAGAAAGCATGTAAACAGAAAAATTCAAGTCTAGGAATTGCCTGAATACACAGGATAGTACAAGGTGCAAAAATTATACCCATAATTATACATTTACAACAAAAAAATATATACAGAAATAATATAGTTATAGTTTGATTAATAAACATACAAGAAAGAGGACTGACATCATGGACAAAGCCTGTTAATAAAGACAATATGACGGTCTGGCATTTGAATGTAATCAGTGCTACCTATGTCCTGTCAAAAATGAAGAAAGATTGTATAGATTGAAAACATTAAATCTTAAATCAAAAGGAGAAGAACACTAATGATAATTAAGATTTTCAAATATATATCTAGTATACTGAAACCTAGATTAATCCTCTTTAAGATGATATGCAATTGGAATCATACAATTCATGCATGAATGAGCATAGGCATTTATCAATAAATGAGTCTCTGAAAGAAAATTGCAAAAATGGGGCATCTGGCCATTCAAATGTTGATGAGAATGTTCATCTTGTAGGGTCAAATTGAAACAATGGAGAACAAAAACAATCACGAGAAACGAGAAAGGAAAGACATCTTGACCATAGTTGTCAAAACCATGTAATCCTGAGACTACATTTGACATCCAGAGCTCAATCTTCCTCATTGTTTCTCATTCTTTGTTTTCTTTGTTCAACAAGAATATCTTACAGATGTACATGTTCATTAAAATAAGAATGGATACTTGTTCTATTTTTGCAATTTTCTTAATCAGACCTTTTAACTGTTAAATGAATGTGCCCAAGTGGGAAAGTTCAAAACTTGATCTTAATCGATGTTGGTGGAGTCTATTACAAAGAAAGTACTTTGTACATCTGAATTTGGACATACTTTTTTGTTTGCAGATGACCTTAATAATAGTACACTTTCAACTTATCTTCCTTGTATACCAAATGAAATATATAAGAAGTTAACTGGTTGATGATTTCATATTTTAATGTTTGCTGATGCATATTTTCATTCAACTTGTATTGCCTGACTTCAATATGAACTGGTTATTTTCCATTTGCCTTATTTATGTATGTATACATGTATATAGAAAGTATGTATAGACTTTGACAGCAATGTACAGTAAAAATTGAAGCTTATTTTGTCTTGTGTAATAAAGAAATTAATACTAATAGACCTTATTGGTGGCAATATATTGTGTTAGTTCAATGTCATGCTTTTTGTGAGTATGGTGGTTCGTGTGTGAGTTATTTTTTTAATTTTATTATTCTAAAAAGAGTGAATTGCTTTTGATGTAATTATGAATTGGTCATGAGTGTCATGAATACATGGGTATATAAATACTTACAAAATAACTACATTTCAGTTGCATGTGTATTTAGAACTTTTGATATTTTTTCTTTTACTCTCTCAAAACATCCATTAAAGGGATTGGGTAACTTTGTCTCAGATTCTGAAACAAAATCCTGGATTTAGCTCATGCTGCAATGATAATTATAAACCTTTAGGTCAGTGAGGAACCCCATGACTTTTACAAGCCGATCGCCTGTCTGATTATCAAGATATTTATGATTGGAAAACAAAATTTAAAAATTTGTTTTCCTAACGGTTTGATAACACTATAGTCTATTTGGGAAAATGAGTATGGTAAAACCGGTCACTCAAAGATTTTTACTTTTTTGAGGCACTTCATGATCATTTTGAAGCGCAATTTTGTTTTAAAGGCTTCAATATTACACCATATCACAGACACTTATAACACGTAGGGCCATGCATCTCAGATTTAACATTGTTAAACAATGCCTTTAACAAAAAGATAATCTTTGAATAGAATGTTTCTTTCAATATATACAATTTGTAGATTATTTCAGCATTTTTTCCTCCAAGAGCATTTATGAAAGGCATTCCAAAACAAACAAAAAATCTAAAAATTTAACCATTTATCTTTGAAGGCGGTCATTTTTTAATTTTGTTTGCCTTACGCATATTCTTTTTTAAAGACAGATTTTTCCCTGAAGCTTCCAATTATTTTTTTATTTTTTAAAGCAGATAAAGATAGATTTATGCAGAGTTATACCACTTAACTGTTCTACATTAGAACAGTTTAATCTGGCAAAACATATAATCTTGCATACGTAAAGTAAACAATACTAAATATGAATGCAAAATGCGCCCCCTAATCGTAGCCCCCCTCACATCAACTTAAGGGAAAATATCACTGAACTTGAACTGAGTCATAACCTCTGTGGGGGTTTCCCTCCCCCTGCCAGAGAATCTGATTCACCACTGAATGATAAATTTTGTGATTTTATAAACCAGGGCCCCGTATTACAAAGAGTTGATATTAATCGCAACTTATTTGCGATTGATATCAATCGCAACTATGTACATAAGAGATAGGAGACTGCAGACTTGCGATTGATTGGAGGACTTACGATTGATTTGGATCAATCGTAACTCTTTGTAAGACAGGGCCCTGTAGTCGGTATGAGAAAAAGACGATTAGGCCTACCCTTTAAATGGCGTACTTGAAGCAGAAACTTGATCCCCAGGCCATTCCATTGAAATCAGCACCGTTCACCTGGTAATAAAACGCCCACGAATTGACATTTTCACGAAAACAATTATTATACATTACATCCTCGAGCACATCATGGCAATGATGCACACACTCTGTATTATAGTGGTTTACCTATGGGATGATAGGTTTCTATTAAACGCTATATATTTAACGATGAACAATCATGAATAAAATTAAGAAGTGCTCACAATTCAGTTAAGAGCCTGACTTGTTTCTTTCTATCTAGGCTATGATCATGTTGGTTATAGATTTGCATTGCATGGTGAGGCAAATTTGGGAATGCCTTAAATGGTAACCATATTGAGCTGGGTGAAGGAAAATAAATGAAATCGAACGAACGTCAAAATATACAGTGTATTTTAAACGTTATGAACAACTTTTAAAATCAACAATTTCGTAGAAATTTGATGTTTAAATTAACATCAGCAATTTTCCTCATTAAAAAATAATTACATTCTCAGCTACTATATCATCTCCCTCCCTTTCTCACCCCACCCTTTCTTAATCTCTCCCTCTCCCTCATTCTCTCCTTTCCTCCCCCCTTTCTCTTCCTGTAACCTTATTGTTTTGGGATGTCACTGTAACATTCCATGCTCCAAAGTTCAATCTTAAGAGGCACATTTCCTAGATGCAGTTCCATTCGGACTAGATGTGAATTTATTGTGATTTGTAGTGTCATATGACTTTGTCAGGAAATTTATCAATTTCAGTAGGTAGTTCAATGCATGTTTAAACAAATCCCAAAAGTAAATGGAAAAGTATTATGTCAGTTATTTGATATTCGATATTTGAAATCACTTCTATATTTATGAGATTTTCTTCAAAAATTCGATCACTTTCACGACTGTTCAAAATGTTAAATGGTACATTCAAATTTTTAGCAATCAATGTCCTCAAAATTTAGGTAATACACAATTATGTAGAACATTTATTTGTGACTGTATGTTTGCGTATATCATTTCGATACTGACAAGATATATACTTATGTTAAGGCATGTGAAAGACTAAATATTGATGCATATACAACCGTTTCCTCCTTCATGGACAGTGCAAATACTTTGACAGCTGCTCGGACAAAAATAACAGTTATATACATGTACTAAGAATATTTAAAACTCTTATAAACATCTGTAAAAATTTTCAGTCCACAGAAAATCTGTTTCTAATATGTTTTTCCTATTTGATCCTTTTTCCGTTATTTGCTGTAATCCGCAAATTCCAGACTTTGGTGTCATAGCGTAGGAGGTGTAGCGTGGGCATTGGGGGACTGGTATTATATGAGGCACCATCCTTTATACTATAGGTGGATACAATGTGAATTAACAAATCAACTGAAAAGAGGGAGCGTGTTGGGGTCTTAACACCTTCTTTTCACTATCCCTTTCCCCACTCTTCATTTCCTTTTCCTTTCTCTGTTTCTCCTTTTTATTCTGCTGTTCAAGTGTGTGTGCATGTGTGTGTGGGGGGCTCGCACGAGCCTTCCACATCGCTCCCCGTCCGTAGCTAAACCACTTACAAGTTTGTATGTTAATAATAATCCCATTATATGTATGGGAAATTGATCTTTATCCTGTAACATTCGCTGTCTTATTTTGCTTCCTTCCTGTAAAATGTTACCTGTTCAAACGGACAAAAAAAAAGAGATCTTTTTACCTTCCAATGTGCAGCTAGACGTTGCAATTCTCAGGACAATTATCTGTAAGATTATACAGGTACTCTTATTCCAGACGTCCTTACAATACAATAGAGCATGGCGGTCTGATCTCCATTTGTAAATGTATTTTGCCCATACACTATATGATCACATGTTGCAAGAAACAGTGTTTTGTTAGAGATTGTAAAGAGTATTGATTCGAACATAACAGATAGCATGTCCTTCATTTCCTTCAATATAAATTAAATGATACTCAAGCCCTTACCAGAAGGGATATATTTTCATTTTGCATTCAATTTATTTAAAAAAATTACTTGTCTTTTATTTTGATAGTGACATTTCTCTCAGCTCCATATCATTTCATTTTGTAAATGCCTATCATCCGTCTAAATGCATTAATTGTTTTCAGGGCATGCAAACCTCTATCAAGTTTTAAAAGTTATCTAAAGAAATTTCTGTCTTTATAAAGGTGATTTTGACGTGGTATGACATGATTTTTATATTTTTGTTTACTGAGTTGTCTTAGAATGTAAGGGAAACTACATCTAGAAGATTTAAGGCAAATCACTTGTGTTTATAAAAGAAGGAAAATTTATGTTAATTTTCATCAAGAATAACAAAAACTACAGTCGGTCCGTAGTATACGAGGCAAGAAAATAAAAATAATTATCATCATCATGACTAGAGGACTAATTTTGAAAGAATTTTAACGTTAGCGCCAAAATGTTCCTTCCGAACTCATATTATTATATTTTATTATATATTATGTTACTATCTTTATGTTCTTATTTCTATTCGGTAAGTAAATCAATCAATCAAAATATAATCTAGATTTTCATCGCCTTTGGACTATTTTATCAACACATTATTTCACGATTTTTTGAGTACTCATTAAGAAAAATTGTATTTTCATTAATTCCCTAAAACCTTTTAACCACATAACAAAAATCTAGGTCAATCAACACATTAATTAATCATTGCTGATGTGATAAATACGTATTTGAGAGAGAGATTTGAAAATATTTCATTTGGTTTGGGTGGCAAAAAATACCAACACTTAGCTGACTAGACGCAAATTAGGTCAACATCAAAGCTGATTTTTATTATTGGTATCAAGCGATTTGATATTGGCCAAAGATAAGGGTGTTAATATTGACTTGTACGTTGTACGTGTGTTTAAGTCCTTTGTAAATGTCACGGTATTTCATACCAGTTCAGGGCCATGAACACATGCTCCACTCATGGCTGTTTGATGATCATTTCATATAAATGTCCTCCTGTTTGTCGATTTCTTTTACTAAGAACACGGCATTGAAGAAGTAAACCACATGAGAAAGATCAACTAACAAGAGTACTGATTGCAAGTTCATTCAAACTGTGGATACACATTTGGTTAAAGGGTTTCACTTGTTTCTTTCATCCTTGCTATGTTTGGCACATCTCGTACTGATGGATAAAACCATTTCTGAGTAAATACATTTATATACATTGACTTCATTAGAAAAGTTAGTAGTAGGACCGTTCCGTCACTGCTTTGCGCGCGCGCGCGTGTGTGTGTGTGCGTATGTGCGTGTGTGTGTGTTTTCTCTCTTCAATTTGAATGAACCCACTACCAGCATGTCTGCTGATTCTTGAAATGAGTCATTATTAATATTATACAAATAATGAATGTTTATGAGTTCTGACGCCTCGTTGAATAGAACGTTAATCTTTCAACTCATGAAAATTTTCGCACTATAGAACGAATGATAAACATTCATCATTTGTTTTATATAACATCAAAAAATATATAAAAAAATATATAAAACATATATATATAAAATTATCCAAACAAAATATATGTATATAAAAAAAAATATATATATATATATATATATATATATATAAAAAGAATATATCAAAAGATATATATCCAAAACTATCAACAACAACAAAAAAATATATATATATATATAACCAAAAATACGGGTCGCATAATAACCAAAAATGCACGGCGAATATAACCAAAAATGTACGCTGAGAAAAGAAAGATAGTAAGATCGGAAGAGGACAAAGAAATAGAAGAACTAGATCAAAGAAGAAAGGAAATATGATTGAAAGAATCCAAGACAACAACAGAAAAAGTGGAGTATGCAGAAATAGTGCAATTGGTGAAAAAGAAACGACGCCAAAGGAAAAGAAGAAAAACTTCTAAACTCAGGAGACAATTACACAGTTACTGAAACTATTCAACCAGATATTGGAAATGCAACAGATTCCAACCACTTGGAAAGAGGCAAAAATAATTATTTTATACAAGAAAGGTGACAAAGCTGATGTAAAAAACTATCGCCCAATCAGCCTTCTATCTCATCTGTACAAGATCTTCACCAAAGTAATCCAAAATAGAATCAAAGATATATTGGACACAATTCAACCCAGAGAACAAGCAGGGTTTAGAGCTGGATTCTCAACAACAGACCACCTACAAGCTATAAATCAACTCATTGAGAAGGCAAATGAGTACCAACTTCACCTATGCCTCGGATTTGTGGACTACCAGAAGGCGTTCGATTCCATCGAACACATAGACATGTTTGATGCCCTACGAAAGATTAACATTGAAGAAGGGTATGTGAGCATCCTGGAAGATATTTACACCAACGCAGTAGCCAGAATTCACATTAATAATGATGTATCAAGGGAGGTCAAGATTCAGAGGGGAGTCGGACAGGGAGACACATTATCTTCAAAGATATTTACAGCCACTATAGAGGAAGTATTTAAAAAGTCGCATTTAAATGGAGGAGTAAACATTGATGGAGAAACACTTACTGATCTCAGATTCGCTGATGATGTAGCCTTGATCTCAACATCAATCAAAGACTTGGAAGACCAGCTGACAGGTCTCAACAGGGAGAGCAAACTTATTGGCTTAACTATGCACAAAGATAAAACAAAATATATGACAAACTATGACACAGATGAAAACATCGAGATAGAAGATCGAACGTTAGAGAGAGTGAGCACTTACAAATATCTGGGACAAACTTTGAAAATGGAAGACACCACAAAAGAAGAAGTTATGATGAGAGTAAAAGCAGGATGGATGAACTTTGGAAGATACAAAGACATGTTGACCGATAAAAACATACCCACGTCACTAAGAAGAAGAATTTTCAACCAATGCATTCTAACAACTATGACATATGGATCAGAAACATGGTCATTGACAAAGGATCTAGAACAGAAGCTTGTGACTACTCAACTAGCCATGGAGAGAAAGATGTTGCATTTATCTCTGCGAGACAAAATCAATCAAAAAGTCATACGCCAGAAAACAAAGGTTAAAGACATCATGGAGAAAGTCAGAGAATCAAAGTGGAGATGGGCTGGGCATGTAGCAAGACTTCAGGTCAATAGATGGACAAATCGTTTAACAGAATGGCAACCAAGGACGGGAAAGAGAAGAAGAGGAAGGCAGAAGAGAAGATGGAGAGATGACCTAACATCATACATGGGAACGGCCACTTGGACTAGGACAGCTAGAGACAGAAGAGAATGGAAATGTTATGAGGAGGGCTTTGTCCAACGTCTGGATGAACTATAGCCTGAATGATAGATAGTACGCTCAATGACGTAGTCGTTCAATAGATTATTTATTGAATATCATGTGACCAACAATCCTCCAATCAAATGACAAGGATCTACTTAGATCTTATATAATATCCAAATAATACATGTTTGCGAGTACATTAGTGAATATGCACATAATGAACTACAAGTCTCGTTCATATCTATATAAGGCTTCCAAGTGGTACAATAAATCAGTGTATTTAATATCTTTAGCGCAGTACCCGGATGATAGATCATTATTGTTTTCGTCTTGCTCTGTCATCCGGGAACTTCAACTGTCGAAACAATATTGCTTGATTATCGAGTCAAATTTTGTTATTTCGCTAGTCAGCCTGATATAGATAATAATAATAATATTGTATAGCTTTGTTTTCGTGTGATCCTATACAAATATTGCTCTCGCTATGAAAATATTGGTCTCGTCTTCGACTCGTCCAATATTGTCATAGCTCGAGCAATATATTCTTGTATCAAACT
Source organism: Mesocentrotus franciscanus (assembly GCA_037976565.1). Classification (NCBI taxonomy): domain Eukaryota; kingdom Metazoa; phylum Echinodermata; class Echinoidea; order Camarodonta; family Strongylocentrotidae; genus Mesocentrotus; species Mesocentrotus franciscanus. Next base: position 17,193,406 of record CP137669.1, on the reverse strand, counting down.
CAAAGCCATCAAATATTATATAATTATCGTTCATTATCCTACTGTAACTTAACATGCGTGCAGTGCATATCCACTAATGCACTCGCAAATATGTTATTTCACGCTCGTGCAAATAAATCAGAATGTTGAATGTCATGTGACATCTTTCCAGCCAATAGGATACTCGCTAACAAATACCCTATTTTATAGAGTTATTTACCAACTGAAGGGACTTTTTAACAAATTCAATTATTGAAATCATCAGTGGCTAATTTTGCAAAACATTTTTTGTTTTCATGTATCGTTATTTTTGTAATTCTATTTGTTATTAAGAGATTGCACTCGTCTTACTTTTTCATTCTTCGTGCATCATTAACTCTCTTAGATGAAAATTTTGATTATTGTTTCATAGCCCAAAATAAGTTTAATAGTGCCTTTAACAGGCAGTTGTGTCAACTCAATAAAAAGATCATCTACGGTTCATTCACTATATGATTATAATAAACAGTCCACATTGATACCAGCAACATAATATTTAAAACAAAAAACAAAAACAGGAATTAATGATATTAGAACAAATCTATTGTATTTAAAACCATTCTTATATTTACCCGATATCAATCATAGCAGTGGTAATAATAGTTATACGTGAAATATTTCTTTTTTGCAATACCAAATAATAGTAAGAAATCAAACTGCAATTATCATTGCGACATTTAATTATTGTGAAATTGGTGGCACATATACTGAATTTTTCTGCTTTCTAGGATCTTGCTCCTTGGTAAGCGGACATTTAAAAAAAAAGTGTTGATATAGGATATCATGTCATTGTCATCATTGTAGTCATCATACCCAGAGGTGTACCACTCATTTCCTATTTATTGTGTAACAGGATGCTCGAGCACATTATGTTTTCCATGTGTGAAAACACATTTGTTAATTTATGTGTTCATTTACTTTTGAGGTCAACTTGAATCATATAATGTCTGGTTTTAACTGGTCTATTCTCCTTAACTCCCACACCATAGGAATACCACTGGCTTCCTTTTAAAAACTTTATTCAAGTCCCTCATATGACATAGTCATCGATAGCACTATTGTAAAGGGGAAGGGGGTGGGCAACCAGAGGACGAGAAGAATTCGGGGATTTTTTTTTTTTTCTTTTTCGGGGCACTTTATTTTCCTAGTTTCAGAACGGGAAAATAACAATTTTTACCAGCTCTCTAAAACTCGGTAAGCACGGGAGCGGTGCCCTCGAAGAAAACATAGCAATCAAATTTCCCAAATTTAAACTATGTTCTTCTTACTACGAAATAACAGAAATCAAACACATAATACCTCTCCATAGAGCTTTGTACATGGGCTGACTTGCCAAAGGTTAAGGGAGGCAAAAGCCCCATCTTCCCTGGTGATACTTCTATAAAAAAAATTGTTGACACATTCTTGAATGAAAATTTATGTCAGGTAGACAGTATTGCTTCACCACCACATCTCCGTGAAAATGTATTGATGAATTAAATGTAATGCTCATGATCTCTCATTTTGAAAGCATTGATTTTCCTCTTTGTTCATTCGAAATGCTGCCATTTCCGAACTTACCGCCCTCTCTCTCTCTCTCCTTTTCAAACCCCCCCCCCGGTTTTTTATTTGCATAAGATATTTGTTGTTACTGCTTCAAAAGGCATATCTGAAAGTTTTGGGTAAAACATTATAGAGTGACAATAGAATTCTTTTCTTTGCGAGTGCGATTACTATTAGTATATGCACACAAAGTGATAAAATTGCCAACTGATTTAATTGTTCACTTTTCATTTAGAGAGAGAGAGAAAAAAAAAAAGGGAGAGAGAGAGAAAAGGAGAGAATGAGAGAGGGAGAGAGAGGGAGAAAAGGGGGGGGGGGTGGAGAATTCATCAGATGTTCTTTTTTTAAATGTCCGTAACAGTTTAATGGATGTTTTGTCATAGCTTACTCGATTCTCTTGAAAATCAAAGTCAATAAAAGAGACACGTCTTCCCTATAAGGGCCTAATTTTAAGGATTTTTTTAAAGATCAAGTCATGAAAGCTGGCCTGGAAAATCACTGATATCTTGATTGCTTTGTGCTCAGGCAGTCAGGCATCCACTGCATGTACAGCAGTCGGCACAGTGAACCGCGTTCAAAATTAATGCAGTGCAGACATGTCATATAGGCCTACACGGGAGAAACTATAAATACAAATAAAATTATATGCGTTTGAGTGAACCCCTAGCTGTGAATAGCACCAGAATAAATAGTAAGGATTAATGACAAGAAAGCAAACTCAGAAGAATATCAACACAGCATTTTTTAATATTATATATATATATTTTTTTCTTTATTGAAAAAGGGTCTTTCTTTTTACAACCAATTCAAAACAATAGTAGATCATTTACATACTTCCCCTTTTCTTCATTCTGTAATGGGCAACTTATTATAAAAAAAGTAAGGGCTATACAATGAATTCATAACCATATACATGTATTAAATGTACTCCACATTAACATAAAAATATTCCCAATGACTCTACATTAATTGCATGTACAAATTTTACTCTTGTAGTATGAGAGATTTTATACCTAGGCAAATTATAATAATATAGTATATTCCAAGGTATAATATAAGGCAACAACACAGAAAGAAACATATAAAATGACAAACTTCTTAGATGTAGAATTTGTCTGCGTGATGGCTAGGGGGAAATTTTAACTTTTTATTTTTCATTTTACACCCATCAAATTGTACTTTTTTATGAAATAAAAATTTAATAATATATGAATGTTACAAACTGAGCAGTAATGATGTATTCTGAGGTCAAACCTGCACATTGTAACTGAAGACCTGTTAGGGTTTCTCAACAAAATTATCCAACTGAGCTCTCTGCTGAGCGCCCATGCAGAGTTTTACCTGTGATCTCATTTTTCTTGGTAACAGTTCATAACACTTGGACAGAGTTTGTGTCATATAGACCGAACAATGTGAACTGTACCTTCTAAGGAGATTTTATAAGATTCAATTGTTTCTCCAGAAGGCAGCTATTTTGATCTCTCTAGTCTGTTATGGAGAAATGTCTTTAATGGAAACATGTTGATATGTTCCAAGTAGATAACGTCTATTCATGTTTGAGTGTTTATAGTGCACACTTCATGTACCAGCATTAATCAACAAATCATTTCATATATCTGACTTTATAAAATTGTGCAGTCATGTTCATGGTTCATGTACCATTGTCTACATGTTTGTTTACATTGCTATACCCCATGTGCATAATCATGTTTTAATATCTACCATCTGCATAATAAATGAACAATACATACATGTAGTTCTCTTTATAGTTTAGATGCTTGGGTGTGAAACCTGCCCAAAAAACTCCATTAGAATTTTGAGATCTAAACTGACTAAATTATCCTCCACTATGATGAAAGCAACAGTACTTACAAACTACAAACTTTCTGGGCACCGACACACTGTTGGAATGTCCCTCAAAACCACAATTCCTTCACATGATTATTGAAGTGAATATTGTACCTGCATAAACATTCGAAAATGATGATACAAGTCGTCTATTGAGAGCCAGAAAGGGGTTCAGTCCTATACTGTTACATAGACCTAATGCCTTTTTGGCCCTGATCAGACGAAGTAATAGTAACCTGAAATGTACATTCACAAATATTGCCTATCTGATAAAAAAAAAACCCATCTCCAATTCAAATCTCAAGTTTAGATGGTAGTTCAATTTAGATTTTGCATTTAAATGAAAAAACAAAATAATGCAATACTGTAAACAGAATGCGTAGTTAGAAGAAAGAAAGAAGTGATTTCAATGATCAAATACCTGCATTTGTGATGCAGTCACGCAGTAATTTGAGAAAGATAAATATTGGATAGAATAGGAAAATACCTCATTATAATATTATTTCAGCTACGTGCATGTAGCCAGCCTTCGTCCCATAACCATATTCTTTGAATTGCTTAAATTCACAGTACAAAAATATCTATTTACAAGTTTACATTATAAACATATATCCCAATTACTTCCACTAAAGCAAATACAAGTCCACTATTCTTTAAAATACAAATCTGACTTCCATTCCTGGCCATATCTACTTAAATATTGTATCATTTCACAATCAACTATAGATGTTTACCAATGGCAATACTTTTCAAAGTGACAGAAGTATCGTTGAAACAATCTTCATTGCAAACCTTGACACAAGCTGTCAAGGTTGTATGTAGCTAGTCTGAAATGTAAACAACAGAGGTTGTCTCAACCCATGACTAGAACAGCGTCATTTGTAAACACCTTCATGGATTTTATTCATGAACATGAAATGGTCATTTTTTGTTTACCTGTGATTTTTGTTCAATAGATCTCTTTAGGTCTTGTAGTGACCGTATTCTAATGCTCCCATTAAAGTACATGGATGAGTAACATCGAGAACGACGGATGAGATTTACCACTAGACAATTAACAAGTACATTTATGTAGAAACAGCTATGCCTACGGACTCGATATTACAGTGAAGATGAAGAGGTGATTATTCAAAGAGGCCACTGCAATTTTGAAAGGGGTGTACCTGAAATATATCTAGTCACATGCAAGGACTTAAACCCATATTCAAAGCAACAAGGACCTTCTAATGAAAGATTATCTGACACAGACCAAAAAAAAATTGTGAATCTGCAACAAAAAGATTACACACAAGAATATTACTGTTATGTACCATAGGTTGAACCAGGGACATAGTCTCACCTCCCTGGTTGAACACTTGTAGAAACTTTTGGTAACAATCAAAAAGTTTTGTTTACTTTGTTCATTCGGTTCTAAAATGTTGGCAAAAGTTGGGCCATTTCTGCTCATGCAGCGTGTCCACACACAAAACAATTTATCCCGAAACTCTATAACGATACGTCGTATAAAGAATCATTGTATAAATTCCAGGGTGTCCACACACAAGAAACGTCGTATAAAGAATCATCGTATAAATTCCAGGGTGTCCACACACACAAGAAAGTAATGCCAAAACTCTACAGCGAAATGTCGTATAGGTGCGCAGTTTGCTACTGCGGTCATGAAATGGAAGCGGAAATGAGAGGTCGGGTCTCCTTTCGCGCGCGATCTGACATTAAGCCCCGCCCAGTTAGACTAGTTCCGTCCACACACAAAATTTCCGTGATTAAGCGTGATTAGGCGTGATTAGTTATTGAGTTCTAGTTCGAAACGATGCCCAAACCTGCGTTTCGTTATACGACATTTCGTTATACGACGTATCGTTAGTAAGCGTCCACACACACAATTTCATCATATAACTATCGCGAAACGGTATAACTAATCACGCCTAATCATGGAAAATGTTGTGTGTGGACAGGGGGGTGATTGTACTTTGCCTGTGGTGTGATGGCTGAATGAATTCACCAATAAGAAACCTGACAACTCCAAGGGCAAATCTTTCCTGTGGGGTATTAAACCAGATTACAATAATGAATTCTTAGTTTCGACCTATTTCCCCTTTTGTAACACCCAAATCTTCTTAGCACCTTTTCCTTTTTCATGAATAAAACATAAATTTAAAAAAAGAAGAAATAAATGAAATGGAGTTGAATAAACTGGAATACTGCAGGTAAAATCAACAGTTGCAATTCCCAGATATAAATTGTTAGCATCGCACAATGTGGAGAGACATAAAGAAAAAAAAAATATCACATAGGATCCCTTCCTACACATACTTTCATATGCAAGACAGAGGAAAAAACTGAGATATTACTTAACCTTGCATGTACAGGTATATGGGGTCACTGTATACAAACTGCTTGTGGAGTCATTGCCTTGCTTTTCACATTTGTTGATCACTGCACCATATGATAGGTTAGTAGGTTACATACATGTTTCATACCATACATAGATGCAACATGTATATTTATGGCCTTAAATATTTGTAATGATTATACAATACATGACTAGTTGAGTCAACTGAAATCATCTAAATTCCTGTAAATACCACTCTTTTGGGAATTTGCTTTCAAATCTATGCTGCATTCAGTGTTCACTCAGTCGTGGATTTCTTTAGAAATAATTATACAGGATTCCAAGTACTTATATTTGGGCAGTGCTGTACCGGCAGTACACTGTACATGTACTGTACAATGCGTACAAATACACTGGAATAAGAATTATCACCAGAGTACGTGCAGGTATCTGTTACACGTCGATACATATAATGTATTTCTACTGCAGAGTGGGATGTCATGTTGAACTGAGTGGTTATTGCTTCATCTTTTATGTTGTTGTTGTTCTTATCTTTGTTCTTGTTGTGTTTGCTAGCTTTCATGGCATTGGCTTAATAAAATAACATGCATTTAATTGTTACAATAAGGCATTGCACAACAGATTTTTTTGTTTAAAGTTGTGTAAGACCATTTTTACAAAAATGCAAACTTTCCTTTTCAATTGAACAGCCTATGCCTTCTAAATATTATGTACCATTGCAATGCAGTAACAAAAAAAGCTGCATTAATCCATTAACCATGGAAGCCTTTTGTAAAATAGACATAAAGCACTACCAGCACCAATAAATGCAACATCAAATACATTTAAACGATCATAACATTTGTTATCAAGTCAAAAATATTCAAAATATTGTGACTGTAATCTTGTTAATATAGTGTATGCTTCACTTCTATACTATGAAAGATGAATACCTTTTTATTCTTCCAGAGAGTGCCAAACGGGCAACTACTCAAGCAGACCAAACACAATTAGTGTCTTCCTACTTTTCAATCAATACTTTACATTATAAGATTATATATGATGATGAAGATTTTATATATCAGCAATAACTATATACTAGTTGTCTGTATACATAATTCAGAATTCAAGACATTGCAAAATTAGTACATGTATAAATTGTATAGTTACAAATTCAGCCAAGATGGAAAAAAAATCAATGAATGAGTTCATAATGAGTTATGAAAACATAATATCCAACAATGATATAGACCTAAATTGTCACCAGTTATTCTTCTTTTGACAAATTGGACATTACATTGACATAAATGAGATGTATACTATTTTTCACCATTTCCCACACCTCTTCAATTCTATTACAGCTAACTTACTTGTACAGAAAAATCTTTATTTGGCATTACAATTAAAAGTCTGACTTTTTCCTTGTTTTATTGAATAAAAACAGGAGTTGCATACACATTGGTAGCACACTGATTTCTGTATTGCTTGTTCCACTTCATTAGTGTACACCTAGTTGTACTTTTGACATATGAAACAATTATTCAAATTTGTATTTGCAATATAATCCCTCTTGAAATCTTATACAAAGTTTTCATTCAAAATCCTTTTGTGCTTTCATCTTTTTTTGCAATACTCTCCTTTCTTTGATTGATTGAAGTACAAAATATGACATTTGGCATAAATGTATTAAACACCCTGTATGATCAGGCTAGCTGTGATCATGAAGCAGATTGTTAAATCATAAGTCTCATTTTGCTGTCCATACAGTGAGAGATCCTACACATAGATCACCTTCTTCAGCATGTCAAGTTATCTCAAAATGATATGGACAGTGAAATGTCATGTAGTTCACTACTTGTATGGTCGGAAACATAAACATAGGTTTTGAGGTGTCTTATTCTTGATTTGAAATGAGTTGATGAAATACAATTAAAGCTGCTTTGCAAACTCCCTGTGTAGGAGAACCCCCTGCCTATAGAGACCACAATTTCTTTTCTCTTAGCAGAGTTTCTCATTGGAACCTGTACAATACCACATGCCTATAGATACAGAGCACTTTTCATTGAGTGGTCTTAATATAGAGGTTTGAATGTGTATGTACTTCAGAAGATCTCTGTCAGCCCCTTTCCACTATTCTCTTTCTGCCAAGCAGATGACATTGAACAAAAAAATTAGAAAAAATGAAATCGTACTCCACAGTCAAGGCAACATCGTAGCTCATATTTCGTGTTTTGATTTCATTGCTCTTTTCTCACAAATTGTAATTTGATGTTTAAGAAAATAACTGTGTTGATAACTATCTTCTTGCCATACTCAGGTTACCACAAACAAGTGATAAGAAACTGAGCTGACCTGAATATGAAGAGAAAGTCAATGACAAAGAAAAGATTCTTCGTTCTTCCTGTAAACAGTAAGTAATAATAAAGCTATTAAACCTAAAGCAGGTGGTTTTGTGAACAGGAAAAACAGGAAACCCCTAAACCGCCCATACAGGTTACCGGTACCCAAAGTCATTGGAAAGTGAGAGAATTAAGTCAAAATGACTTTCTTAATCGATATCTCCTACCAAGCAAACCTGTAAATTGAAATTCACTCCTCAACACAGGTGATCTCTCTTTCATGAACCTGATGGATGTACATGTAGCCATGTAACATGAGGTGCTAAGCATATCATTATTAATTGCACATGTGTTCCGTATTGCTGGAACAAGTGTAATGATACACCCTGAAATTGACACGTAGGAGGCATTTACGTATAGTTTTCCTCAGGGGAAAAAAAAAGCATTTTGCAGCTCATACATAAACTAAATATAACTATTATAATGTGTGTTACTTTAAAGCAGACAAATACATATATATATATAACCTACTCCCGTTCTTAATTAACCACAAAATAATATATAACATTAACAAAACAAAACAAAATTTACACGAAAAAAGCCAAGCATTTATAGCACTTCACATATCACTGTAAATACATGTATTTTTTCACACGAACACAAACATACACACAATTCTGTCTATAACGATACTAGTCAGATACATGGATTTGCAATCTTTTATTTTCTATAAAAAAAAAGGTACTATCTGACATTTTGAAAAAATGTTTTGAAAGAAATCAATCCAAGTTCCAAAAGATGATGGGAAGCAAGATTACATGTAGTTGGGGAGTGAAAATATTATGGGCGCCGACAAATCAGCGTTTCTTTGAAGTTATTCCTCTAGTTATGATGGAATATATGATTACATGATTTTTATTCATAATAAAGTAATATAACTGAACTTCTGACATTCTCGTTCTCGTTTTTAGCAATAGACACAAACCATGTCAAAATATCAAATAGTACCTTTAAGAGTCAAGAAAAAGAAAGTCACATGAGCAGGTGCCTTTCTGATCCTTTTCAAATGTTGGAGTGAAACTTCCAGTCTCATGAAGTACAGTGCAAGAAAAAAGGGTCTGCTATATACGTTCATGTTCATGTACATTTACAGTGTACATGTACTACAAATTAGGACTACATGTACTACAAATTAGGACTACATGTAAGCGGTAAACTTCACTAACTGAATTATCATATTGGTTACAACTTGATCTTTTCCTTTACATACATGTAGACATATTCTTGCTATAACAACAGAACCTACCAGTACCTTTCTTGTTTAAATGGTCAATGCTCATTAGGTTCAACCTTTTCTACTCTTCTTGCATACCAATATAAATTGCAATGTGTACATGCAGTGAACTATAAATTTGATATTGTTGTACACATGCATAATGGTAATAGTACAGTACATGGAGTATGAATTGTTTTGGATAAATTGCTCAGCACAGAGCTTATTTGTCACAACGCCCACACAGCAAGCATAATACAGCAGCTGGTGGACTTGTCTATAGTCATATGATGCTGAATGGTATACAAACATGGTAATAGGATCAAGTTTGAAAACTCATATTTATGTTGTACCTTAGCATGAGTTTACCATTGCATGAGTTTTCCATAACATCTTCATGAACTGTACACACGATGTTTTCTGTGATCTACATGTAATATCGCTCATTTGCTTACATTTTGTATGACCTCTTTCTTTTTCCACTTTTCCAGCATGATATTGTATCAAGTCCAGCAATACCCCTTTAATTCACATACATGTACAACAGATACACTTACATATATATTCATAACACATTTCTTGCTTGCTTTGCACTTTGGCATTCAGTGTTCATAAGAGATTTTCTCTCCATCCGCTCATCTTCTGGCAAAAAATTGGAGAAAAAAAATTACAATGATGAAAAAATAGAATAGTACATAAATATTTGGAATAAGACATAAAGGCGAGTGGAAAGCAACGTGATCATCCCGAGATGAGCTATGGATGCGGTCTCTCAGCAACCAAACATCTCCTGGGAAGCATACACCATGTAGAGGAAACCATCCTCATCTTTCTCGTCTCTGTAGATCTCTGCTAGAGTGGTAGACATGCTCGCCAGACTCTTGTTGTTGACTATCAGGTAGAAAGCCTGAGTGGCTGTGAGTTGCATTCGATTTCTACAAGGATGAGAAGAATTAAGTAACAAAATCAGATTCCTTTGTTAGACAAGGCCTTAGGCTAAGTTAGCAAGGAAGCACTGGACAGATTTCTGGCTTTGGATATATTAAGAATACATACATACAGTATGTAGAAAGAGAAGGCATATACAGGGTGTATGTACAAAATAACATGATGTACTGTACATGTAGGCCTGCATAAATGTTCATAATTATTTCATGTTTTTAATACCGGGTAAAGAGATGTAACTGAACTAAAAACACATCTGCCTTTGTCACATGTTTCACAGTATAAAAACAACAATGATATTAATAGTGGAGTCTTGTATAGCGCTCATGTCTGGCACATTGCCACTCCTGGCACTCCATTATCGTTACCCAAGCTTTAGCATGGCTGCCATTATAGTGCTCTAGGGGTGCGTTTATCATCTTTTGCCACTCAGAAACAGCGTTTCTATACATACATATCGAACCCCACTATATGAACGTGATTTGCGGGATGTCGCGTTTATCAACTCGTTATGATTCAAAATAAAGGCCTTGTCTCTGCGCAACTACTTTCCGCCGTTTGACCCGGGAAGCAGAGAGTTGCCCAGAGGTCAACTAGGGCACACATTTTTTTTTCTCTTGGAGTTGTACGTTAGCATGTGCACGCGATGACAATACAATAGTTAAAGCACGTAATACCTAATACTGTACCTAAACAATGAACAATGCAATGAACAATGAAAGATCGATGGACGAGTACACAGGCATGCTTGTACAACAACATGACACAGCGCATGGCGCGCGCTATTTCTCTGAAGTCTGAACCGGAAATTAACCTTGCGTTAATCATCTCTCAGAAACATGATTCTGGCTCATTCTCACATTCAAAACGCACTTTTTTCAGCGTTTCAATATACCCATATCTAAAGACGTTTGAAAACAGGCTTGCATTTATCACCATGCAAATTTGCCTGAAACACGTTTGACAACACTGATTCTAGGCCAGGAAAGGGATGATAAATGCACCCTACAGTAGAATACGTAATTACAGACGACTCCAGGCCATGTGTCCACATGTATATGTAGTTACATATATGACCTTACTACAGGTACATGTACATGTATAAATAATCATGACTTTTATCACTCTATGAAAAAATGCAAAGGTACTGGTACTAGTTCCTGTTCAAGAAGTGCCTACAAGGCCTTGCCCTGGCAGCAACAACTTATTTAATAGGCAGGCACATTGAAAAGTGAACTCAATAACCAGGATATTTCACGATAGCTCTGTAATGTACATCCTGGGGGGTGTTTCACAAAGACTAAGATCGACTTTAAGTTTGACTTAAGTATGGCGGGCCATTCATGCCATTGGTTGCTATCCCCATTGGTCTCTAAATTATAAGCTTTAGATAATATTTTTTCCTTCAATAATGAACTATCAAAAAATGTAAACTCTGTAGATTTGAGTCCACAATTTGTACGTCCTTTGAAAAACAAATGCCAGTAAATGGTGAGAGCAAACAGTGGCATGAATGGCCTGTTATACTTAAGTCCAACTTAAAGTCGACCTTAGTCTTTGTGAAACACCCCCTGGACTATAAGTAATTATATACCTCACTTAAGAAATCCAGCCATCTGACTGGTCGAATTTGCTGTCGTGGATTTAACCATTCCCGTAAATAAACGAAAAATGCCAAACCCATGTAATAGTTCCCGGCAAAATTCCAGTTACCGGGAAATTAGTTAAGCGATCCCCATTGGTTTACGTGTTAAAAACTGGTTTGTGCGAGCGCGGACACCTTACATTAATTTTGTGGGAAGAATTGGTCGCTAGCTTAATTTACCAGTTTTTAATACAGCGCAGCGCAGACGACCGTACGGCAATCTCGATCGTACTGAATTCCAAACAAGGCAAAAATGGCTGAAGAAACTCTCCCAAGATTTCAACTTCTTGATGATAATCAAATGCAAGACTTGATTAATTCTGCTGACAGCAAGAACACCAAAAATTCTGTGAAATTCTCCGTGAAAATATTTGAAGACTTCCTGCAAGTTATCAACACAGACCAGGCTCGATAGAGTAAATAAACTTTCAAATTCGGAGCTGGACAATGTACTCCAAAACTACATCTGGAGGAAACTATTTGTGATATTAATTAGTAAGTTAGTAATTGGTAATACTTGATGTGTTTATGGTGTCTGTTTGAATGGTACAAATGATACGGATTTAGAAATGTAAAGTCTAATATGATTGTCAAATCCAGTCAGTGGAGTCCCACACATTAATTTTTGGTGAGGCATTAACCCTCTACTAATTAAGTCCCTTGACAGGACTTTCAGCTACATGTACATGTACATGTAGTTGCTAATTTACAGGTACATGTACATGTATCCTTGCTTTCTTGGCAAATTAAATCATCAAATCCATTTCAGAAGACTGGGTAATGCCACCTGCAATGTACATTTAGGCTACATGAAGGAAATTTTGGATGATGCTTTTCATATATTCCTACATGTATACATTTTTTTCCCCTATAAAAGTTGTCAATAAGTGCACATGTAGAGAAAAATACAGAGCTAAAAAAATAAAAGCAAAGGAGAGCTGATCAGCCCCCTTTTAAGGCCCCTGTAGCCTGGGGAAAAACATACCAAGTAACCTAGAAATTATTGTCTACCACAGTAGACACAAGTCATGTAGACACTTAGAAAGCCTTCTTCTGTCATGAAATATGCGTTCAAATTCTGCACAACTGGTATGAATGTTTAAGAAATAGAAAATGAAAAATAAAAAATAAAGCGGGGAAAAAACCCCAGATAAAAACCAAACAAACAAACAAACAAACAAACAAACAACAACAAACAATTATGTACATGCAGCCCTCACTACGTGTACATGTACATCTAAATGCTGCACTGCCTCTCTCAGAATTCACATTCTACAGACTACGGGAAGTCTGAAGGTGTTTGCGAGATATAACTTTAAGAAATAATAAATAAAAAGTGTTATGTTATTAAATTGCATTCATAATCTCGGGATCCTGCTTGGAAAAGTAACTGAATCAATGGGGCTTTTCTTCTTAATTCTCAGACAAAATAATGCTGCATACAGGATCTCACTTATTAGTCTAATAAGAATAGTTGAATAATATGTTTACTCTATAAGGACTTAAGTATTCCTAGCAATATTGCTGTTCATGTTCTGGCTGGCAGTCATAACTCTTTATCCATTGTTCTTACCTGATAATTGTAACAAATTGGCTCATTGTGAGTTCTTGTGGGACTAAAAACTTTGTCTTGTCTAGCAATGGAAGCTGAACCTCTTTGTAGTATCTTTCAACAATCACCTGAAATGAAAAAACAGAATAGATAAATGAACATAATGTAACAATGTTTTTACATAAATCTACCTTTTAAAGGTAAAGAAGCATTAATATATATATAAGGTATTTTGTATTTCACTGTAACATATACTTGTTGGAAAATTTTGGTAAATTTACTGTTTTCATGGCTCCCACATTCTTGGGTTCATTTTTTGTGTTTGTGTTTTGCACCTACTGTACACATGTACATGTATTGATGATTTTGTATCATCTGCATTAAATTAAACACTAGAAAGTCAGAATTATAAATTAATCCTTCTGTCTGAAAAGATAGAGATTTGTACATTTAAAAAAAGTTAATTTCTTTCTAGAGTACATCTTTTTTATACCTTAATCAGAGTTAACACTAAAATAACTGTATGTGTTCATCCATTATAAATTGTGAACAATCTGAATTTGCCATGTACACACTGGCGTACTGGTGGGAGGGGGGAAGGGGGGGGGGGCTTGGAGGGCGCTAGCCCTCCCCAAATAAAATTAAACCATGACTTATTTTCAATTCCATACAAGTGATTTATAAATGTTTAAGATATGACATGATTTTCAACAAAATATGCGTTTCTCCATTTCTATTGCAAACTGAAACATTCCCAAATAGCCAGGAAGCACTGGCGTACTGATGGGGCTTGGGGGTAGTTGACCCCCCAAATAAAATTCAAACGTGGTTTATTACTAATTCGATACCAGTGATTTACAAATGTTGCTGAAATGCAGGCGCGGATCCACGTGGCGGTTTTTTTTCTGGCCCGGTTCCCCCCCCCCAGCCCCCCAGCCCCCCAAAACGGTAAAAAAAATATGATAATAACTTTAATTTAACCTTTTTAAAACAAAAAACAAAAGCATGTCCCCCAAAAAAAAAAGTGGTTCTTCTCTCCATCACCCTCCCCTGCATATTCACCGGCTTGATGAATCGCTGCTAAATATTTTCTCACGAATTGGGAAAAAAAAAATAAATCAAATAAGTGCTCTTACCACCCTACCCCAGCTTATTCACTGACTGGCCGAGTTCACGCTTAATTTTTCTTCAAAAACTGGATCAAAAACAAAAAAAATATGTGCTCTTCCCCCACCACCTGCTTATTCAGACAGGCGCTAAATTTTCCCTAAAAACTGGACCCCCCAAAAAAAGTGCTCTGACCCCCAAAAGTTTTTGCTCATTACGCCACTGCATGCACATGTACATGTATGAGCACACCCATACTTGATTTCTACTGTACATTTATAAGTACATTGTCAACATATTTACCCAAAAAGGTCAAATAAGACAGACTTTTCTTATCATTCTAAACTATCAAAGCTGACACGCTCAATTGTCCTTGATCTACAACAATACAGCATTGTTGTGGTATTGGAGACCAGTTCAAAGTGGAATTTGTTTTTGTTTTTGCACCTCTGATTACCATGAGCACTTTAACAAGATTTGTGCTGTATACACAAGAACCACCACCACACGTGCAGAAATTCAGGACATGGATAAACAGAAAAAAAAGAAGGAAAAAAAAATGTTTTTCAGCATTGTAAATTGCTGAAGTCAATATTTCACAAAAACATCTGTCATCAGTCTAAAAATAAAGTTTAAATTCCAATGCTACTTCATTAAATAATCATTTCCAGACACTACAACTTTGATCCAATGCCGAGTCTCTTCTCTTGTCGTCATGAAAACAGCCAAACAATTCCAATTATTGCGGTCTGGCTTTCCCAAGAGCTTGAGGGTTTTGTGTGCAGTACTGTTTATATAGTAACAACTTTTTTGAAAAAATCCTTGTTCTGACGCTTGTGCAATGTTTTCCCTGAGTGCTAATGTGCGCTGGTTTCCATTGTCCGTTTTTTTAAGTACATAACAGATACGTGGCTGAAATACATGGCTGAAATACTGCTTTTGTTTTTGGTAAATGTCATAACCGTGTACATATGTACACGCAAGGATAAACTGGCCGTGTACACGGAGAGGAAATTATCCCCCAACTCACAGCACTAAACAAGATGCACACTCATTTTAATTTTTATTAACAATGTTCATAGATTTTTAAGAAAAAGAGAAGTAGTATCATTTTATTTCCATTAAAGTTTTTGGTACATTATGCAAGATATCCATCCATGTCATGCAATTTGACCAGAAGTGAAATAAACAGAACAAATCCTTTATATGGGTTAATGGCATAACAAAAAGTTGCATATTATGTATTATCACTGAATATGATACCCAACTCAAGTTTTACTTGAAGGTACATTGTGTAGCCATTCAAAATAAAATATCATCTTTCAATTTTCACCTGGCGTGAAATTTGAGTGTGTAAGTTAGGGATTTACTGGTACATGTATATATCAAGCACCAATGTGAACTACCGTACTACGCGCAAAAAGAAAATGTACATGAACATCCTTCACAATCTACTTACAAAGTCAAATGCACTTTCATGTATATATCTGTACATGTATGGCTATAATTTTTTGTAAAGGAGAGGAAGAGATAAGATTTCAATTCATTTCACAGATGGTTTATACATACATGTACAATACATGCAGTCAATATTTTAAAAGTCAACAAGAAAATAGATCCATAATCATTCCTCTATTGATTTGATTTCACTACAGAATGATGGCAATTGTAGGCCCTACATATATCTTCTTCTTTTCAATACTCACTGGAACTTTGTTTGGAAATTTTGCCCTGATGCCTGCAACCTCCTCTTTCCTTTGACCTGCAAGAAAAACATATTACATAATATTAAGAATTTAGGAATGGGTTGCACTTTTGTTAAATTGCTTTCCTAGCTCTGTATCATATGACTTGTTGCACAACATTAAGAATTTCTTTTAGGCAAATTAGATTTTGTTCTTCTACTGTATCAATTAAAATTAGTTGTACCTACAATTCATGTACATGTACATGTACTTTGATTCTAGAATATATATGAATATGCATGATGCATGTTTATGCCTACATGGATGAATAAAAATAAGAATAATTATCAGGTCAGTTCTGATTTGAATGCTACTGCAAATATTCCATTGTGTACATTTAGTACAAGTTTCCATTTAATTCCAATCCAGTGTTTTCATATACAGTACATGTTTGACTACATACTCTAGTGATAATAAAATAATTTCATGTTAATTACCACAATGAATACAAAAATAAGAATATGTGATATGCAATATTAAACATCAATTATGAGGAGTCTTGAGGACTATTAATTAGGACTTCGCTCTGAACCCCCCACCCCACCCCCTCTCTATCATTCTCTCTCCTTCTCATTGCATTTTCCTTGTCTTTTTAGCGAATCCGGGCTAACTCGGCATTCGGGCGAACTTGGCCTCGCTTTAAAACAGTCCCCTAACCCTAACCTTAAACCTACATGTAACCCTAAACCTAACCCTAACCCTAAACCGAACCCTAACCCTAAACCTAACCCTAAACCTAACCCTAAACCTGCAAAAATGACTGTTTTTACAGCGAGGCAGAGTTAGCCCGACTCCCTTTAGCACAGTGACATCGTTGTATTTACATATATCTACTGAACAAATGAAATAGTCATATGGATCCAAAATGCATCATCTGTCAAAAATACATTTGGGATGATCATTATGACCAAATAAATCCAACCCATGAACAGAAAAATGAATAAACAACCAATTGCCATATTTATGTACATGTATTACATCATAAATACTGTAATTATCTCTTGCCAAGATTTGTACAAAATTACAATACAATAAAATAAACAATTAAATATATCCAAAATTTTGAAATAGGTCTAGACATGTGGGTCCTACATGTATTATGTAGAAGCCACTAATGAAAGGTTATCACAAACTCTCCCCTTTTAAGTAAGCTGTAATTTTTAAACCTTTGAAGGTACTTTTGTATCTACCAACCTTCCACAGTGGAAAAATAGGAATAAAGTGCATTTTTATTCACACGGACACAAGTTTTCATCTGGAAAAAGGGATTATAAGCAGTTTGAAGGCTAAAAAGAAAAAATATATACATGAATATATGTATTTATTGCATAAGCACCAAGAAGATGAAGAAGTACAAGATAAGATCATTCTGTTTAATAATCAAACAATTCTGTTCTATCGAAAATCAAAATCATATCAAATTGTGACAAGTCACAAGTCCCAAGTCACTCATAGTCACGAGTCGATTATCAGATTTGATTTCACAGGTCATAGACATAGGGACTTGAATGGAAATAATTAAATATGTGGACAGAAGTTTGGGAAAACATCTAAAACACAATCATACATGAACATTATCTGGTTCCAACATACAGAATTCAGAAGTGGCTGTCTAGCCTGTAAGTGTAACAAAAGGTTTGGGCAAACAAAGAGCAGAAGCGCAGTGCAGTGCACTGTCCATCACCCTGCAACTCGGCCCGGCTGCAATGGTGTTTTACTTACTAAATGTTTTGCGTTGCTTGAAAGATTTGTACACTTTTTCATCCTTCTCCTCCGCTTCGATTGTCTTCTTGTCCGTTCCCATATTGTGGCTGTGCACCTTCAAAATCCTCGGGGAAACGTTAGAAACTGGTAAAATCAGGTTAAAATTGTCAAATATTAGCTCCAGTAAAGTCCAGACAGCAAATGTAACAGGTCTTCACGAAGTAAACAAGTGAACTGAACGTACTGTGCTACTGCACTGTAACCAGTTCGCGACACATCATCAGTGATATACGTGCATATTGGGCTTCGCCGAGTAATAGCTATAGGGGACCTCTCGTCAAGTCTTTTCTTGTCAAGTCTGGCTTTACTGTACTGCAGATCACTAGACAGATATATTCTAGCAGCTGATCTTTGTTTGGGAGTGACGTCACTGCACTCTCTGCTTGCAGCGTACCTCGATAATGCTGTGTTGTTGGTGTTGTTTTTTTGTGGGGAGGGGGGTAGTGAAGGATGGAAGTGAGATGACTTGGACTATTAAAGAGTTATATATTTGCATCTCTCTTCCACAATAGGATTTTCTATAAAAAGTGTGGGAACTATGTAGAACTCACCTATAATGTAGCATGATATTTCAAATTTTAAAGCGGAGCGCGCTCTTCATCACATCCGGCCTTTAATTGCCGGTGTTAGCCAGTCATGGCCTACTACTGTAGTATATAGGCCTAATGTCTGATCAGCAAAAATGTATCAGGATAATGTAACACTTTTTGTCAATTCATTTCAAACATTAGCAGGCAGATCATGACAGGCTGCAATTTTATGACATTTAAAAATATGGGGGGTGCGGGGGGACTCTGACACACATGTATGCGTTGTACACCTTTAATTCATCCCTATAATTTGGTTTCATTACTACTGGACAACTACCTCATGGACTCTTCCAACCCTGAAACTACCTAAAGACAATAGATTTACAGTAGGCTTACAAAGAAAGAGTATTTACTTAGATGGGAATTGTCTTTTTCGGGAGTAGGCTATATACAGCGCATAAAGACCACGAGAATGACCCTGGAAAGGCTTGTGAAATCCAAAGATGTAGGGTGGTATATAGAGCTGTCTGACTTAGTTGTATAGGAGGTTTACATCCACAGATGATTCTCTAAAAAAGTGAAGAAATTTAGCACTAAACTTTGAGTTAGTAGTGTCACGCTATCTATTTTCGAGGTCGTGACCCACCCCTTTGGCACCAAGGACAATGATGAATATCAATAACAAGTCTGACAATGCCAGGATTTTTTTTTTATGGAAGGCATCCCCTTCCAAATGTATTGTATGAAAGTAGAAAAACAAGAGAATCAGAAAATAGCGAAAATTTGAAATAAATGGGACCAATAATAAGAAATGTATGAATGTTTAAAATATGAGAAGTCTATAAAATTATGTTCGAATCTCAAATTGGCAATTTGGTCAGTGGATTGTGACGTAATCGTGGATAACTCTCCCGTTAGTCGTGTACAAAATTATCATTATTTTTGTCTTCGCTTAAATGCCTTCTCCTTTGGGGCACTACTCAAAATAAAGCAAAAAGACTCTCCCGAGTCATACATTTTTGAAAAATTGAAATTTTAGTCATTTTGTGTGTTAGAACAAATAGGAAAGTTTTCCGCCACTATACATCGTAGAGACATTCAGCTAATTTGAAGAGCCCCCACCTATATTATAGTGATTACAATTCGTAAAATATCACAACTTTTTTTTTTCATTCAAACTGTCACCAGTCTATTTTTCTGATTGTTTCTGCTTTCCTCTAGAGAAGTTTGCTATCAAGGTAGGACTTCCATTAAGGTATGCCGATTGGGTTTTTGGAGGATGGGCGGCCCCCTCCCTAATATCCGCTAAATCACGGAGTGCACCACCTCATGTGACCTATGCACCACGTACAGTCAAACCTGTCTTTGAATGCCACCCAAGGAAAACAGATGAAGTGGCCACTCTAGACAGGTGACCGATCTAAACAGCCGGTCCTACACCACACATTTCTATTTCAAAGGAGACAAAATGCATGGGCGTATAGACAGAATGACAGATGGCATAAAAAGATGGTCACTATAAGCCAGATTGACTGTATACAACGGAGGTGGGAGTATGACTATATAGCTGTTAGTCCAAGTATTAGTTTCAACGTAGCCTACATCCTCAAAATGAGAAATAAATATGAACGGGAAGGAAACCAACTGAGCTGTGATGTTAATAAAACGTGATATCGCTTATATTTGAAAATGGGAAGATAAGTGACCTTCTAGATATCATCACGTAATAAATTGAATGCATGTATATTATACAGCATTATTACATGTATTTCCAAATGCAAAAGGAGACAGAATGAAAATAGCCTCTATATGCCTCTGGCAAGCACGTTTTTTAAAAGTTTTTTTTACCTCCCTTATCAAAGTCATTCTCTCCTTCTCTCCCCCACTTGATTGGCCCCTCTTTTTTCTTCTGTAGACGGCAGGGAAAAAAAGAGAAAAAATTGGGAAGTATGTCAGGCATTGGATATTCTGTACTCACAAAAATGCAGGGGGTGATGCATGCCTATACTGCCGACTTTCACCCCAATAATATATAGATCTACTTTTTTTAGGATTCAATTTATATTGAACACTGATTGAACAAGTCAAATCTCTAGTGTTGACTGGGGTATAATATGGGGGTTGGGGCGGCGCCACAGGGACAGGGGGGCAGTGAGGGGCGACCGCCCCTATCATTAAAAAAAAAAGGAAGTGGAAGGGAAGGAGAAAGAGGAAAAGGAGAAGGAAAAGGAAAGGAAAAGAAGGAGAAGAAAAGAAAAGAAAGAGGAAGAGAAGGAGGAAGGCCAGGAGGAAGAGAACTATAAAATGTAAATATGTATGACGTTGTATGGCGTTGTGGCGTGCGCCTGTAATCCAGCTAACAGTGGAAGTTACAAACTGATTCAGCCGAGGACGCAGGTTCGATACTGAATCGCGTCTTTCGGATGGTGACGTTAAAGGTCGGTCCCCAGACGTAAATAATCATATCTGATTGATACACGTCTGTAAAAACCCAATACACACACGTAAGGGAGGGCGGGGAGAGGGAAAAGAAAACAAAATAAGAGATAGAGAAAATAAAGAAAAAGAGAGAAAAAGCAAGCCGAATCAGGCGATCAGCTTATTTATTAGCAGTTATTATATGATTTCAACGATCGGATACTGGGACAAAATGTAGAGTTGAACGGAAGCATTTGGAGTGTTTTTCTTCACAATGCTTATTTCATGACAATCCGAACACGTGGATGCACCTTGAAACACTAGCAAGCGGATCTATGGAAGTCATCCTAATCCAGATATAGAAGCGTCATTATTACATTCACATTCCCGGCAGTTCAAACGTCGCCCGGCTGGCAGAAGGGCGTTAGCGCGCGAGCGATTCGAAAACTATTTAAAGATTTGTTTTATATTTAAACTGCTCTCCGTCCCGAAAATTGGTTTACAACTTAAAAGATTAATAGAAAGGTTATAGTAGAACACGGCCACAAATTTTTTTCGGAAATAAGTCAGTTTTATAAAAGTTTGAGGCGATTTAGTGCTAACGCCCTTCTGCTTAGCGCTTCATTTTTTACCTAAAATGTTAGCTAACGCCCTTCTGCCACCCAGGCAATTTGGTTGACGACGAAGAACATTTCACCAACTGAAAAAAAAATCAAATTAATCCCTTGTATCTCCTAAACCCAGAGGCGGCCCCGGGGGCACAGTGATCCCACTTTTTCAAGCACCCGAAAAGTGCTCCTTTTTACATAGGAATAGTGCCCCTTTACTTTGACAAGTGCCCCTATTAATTTGTAAAAGTGCCCTTCCACTTTTCAACTCTGATAAATGCCCCTTTTATTTGGACACGTGCCCTTTTCCTTCGACAAGCTCCCATTTTCCTTTGCAATAAGTGTCCATTTTCCATTCTCATGAGTGCCCTTTTAATCTCTAGTAAGCGCCCTTTTCAGGTACGAGAAGTGCCTCTTTTACTTTTGATAAGTGCCCCTTCACCTCTGATAATTGCCCTATTCAAATCCGAGAGGTGCCTCTTTTCCTTTGTAAGAAGTGCCCCTTGCCCTTTTAATAACTACCCCAATTTTAACTCGGATAAGCGCACCTTGTATTTTCACATGCGCCCCTTTTCCTTTCTAATAAGTGCCCCATTAAAAAAGAGCCACTTCCCCTTCTCATAAGTGCCCTTCTCTGGTAAATGACCCTTTTCAGGTACGAGAAGTTACTCCTTTTCACTTCAGATAAGTGCCCCCTTCACCTCCGATAAATGCCCCATTAAAATCTGATCTGTGCCCATTTTCTTTCAACTAATGCACATTTTCCTTTATTATAAGTGCCCCTTTTCATATCTGGTCATTGCCCCTTTTCAGGTGTGATAAGTGCCTCTTTTCACCTCTGATAATTTTCCTTTTAACAATGATACGTGCCCCTTTTCGTTTCTAATAAGGGACCTATCCCCTTTTCATAAATGCCCCTTTTCACCTCTTATAAATGCCCCTATCAAAATCTGATGGGAGCCCCTTTTCCGTCGACAAATGCCCATTTCCTATTCTCATGACTGACTTTTGGCCTGGTGAGTGCCTCTTTTTGAGGATGTAAGAAGTGCCCTATTTTCACCTCTGATAATTACTCTTTGTACTTTCACATGCTCCTTTTCTTTCTGATAAGTGTCCCCTTTTCCTCTCATCATTAAACGCGCCCCTAATTTCAAGCGACTAAGAGCAATTTCCCCCAAAGCTCGCTCGCTACGCTCGCACGCATCTATAGATGATATACTTATGTTGCTTATCAAAGGTCTTTTCAGTCTTCCGTTATGAGAAAATGCTTATAACCCCATCAGGATTGGGTTTTTTCCTCTTTATAAGATCTAATTTTTCGCACTGCGAGGCTCACAAATCTTAATTTTTTTCCTCGCTCGCTCGCAAATAAATTTTCAGACCATCACACCCAACTGCAAAGCATGATGATATCTTGTGTGGTGTATAAAGTGAAACAAATATTGAAATCATCCCTGATAATGTAATCACAATGTAGGGTATATACCAATGTCTCAAAAATGGTATATTTCCGCTTTGAGATTTCCTTTGTAGGTGCCCTTTTTTCTTGGTGCCCCCTACTTTGAAGTCGCTCGGCCGCCCCTGCCTAAACCTCAAAGCTGATTGCTCAATGGAAACGACATATTTATCTCCAACAACCCTTATGAAAATTATGGTTACCTTCGCACTTACTAATGTTTCTGCTGAGCGTTCATTTAGTGAACTTCGATTGCTGAAAACGTACTTGAGATCATCAATGACCCAAAAACGTTTGTCCTCATTTCTGGTCATCAATTAAACAGAGATATTGATATAGATATAAACAATAAGCATTTGCCCGAAAACATCCCTGTAAATTTGAGTTCTTTTTTACAGAAGAAAATCAAAAGTAGTGCATGTTCGTGATGCTGTAATTAGCATTTCCCATCATTAAAGGTAAGCTAGCCTACATTTGATTTGAGCTTGTTCTTGTTGATTGAACTTTAAAATGTTTTTCTTTTTATATTGGCAAAAAGTATGCGCCAAATCAAGCCATTATGCATCAATTTCAAAAAATCTTCAACTTCTGAGGGGGGGGGGCACATCCCCTGCGCCCATTCGCCTCCCTAACAAAATAACCTGGCGCCGCCCCTGTAGGGCACCCCTGCTCTACGATCAAGATGGGCTATAAAATTATCTTCCACTTTTTGACCACGAGTAGGGAAAAAAACAAAGTCCTTTTGGCCGTTCTGGATATCTACATTATCTTCTCCTGAATGTGATAGGGATTAGGAAAATTGTACAAGGGTAGGGACTATTTTGCTTTGACGAAGGGGGGGGGGGGTGGCTTGTGCAATAATAGCATTCGTATTAGTTTTCTTTTTGCATCTATTCAACTAGAATTTTAAATGAGCTGTCCGAGATTGATTGTGTACTGCGCCACCTAGTGACTGAAACATTACACTTTCAAGATGGCAGCCTCCAGTGCACCACTGAATGTCGGCACCTCAAGAAAATACAGGAAATCTTTGCTTTATCTAATGATATTTTTACTTATTTTTCTGATTTCCACAATCATTGTAATGCTCTTTCCGAATTCAGTGACAAGTCTGATTAAAGATCCAGTAAATACCTTGAAAATATGGTGCCTTTCTTACGGCGCTCTGGTACTCTGCGGATATAACTTGTTATCAAGAATGGAGTCGGATCTCGATGCTTCATCGGCTAGCAAGGTACGTATCCAGCCGGAACTCTACTACTCTAGGCGTAACAAACTTGCCGCTCGGCCGGCTTAGTGTACATGTACATGGAACTTTGCGGATATATCATTAATGTGGGCGGATAGATTAGATAGATGGGAAATATATTTCATATTGAATGTTGGATATGTTACTTGTTAGATTAGAAGTTAGACTTAGAGGGTCACTCAATTTGTAAAAATAATTAATGAATTGTAAATGTCAGAAACACAAGGCAAGCCAAATAACATTAATAAATAAAATTTATAGTCATTGCTGCTGCTGCTGCATGCTGATGTCTTTGATGATAATAATAATAATAATAATGAGGATGATATAAAGGGTGATATCATTAAAATATTAAGAAATAAAATGCCATTGACAATGCAATGGTGAAGTTGTTTATTCAGATTATTCTGCTCTCTTGTAAGTTTAATCTAAACAGACTGAACTCTTATTCTTAATTCAATTATTATTTATTAGACATGTTATATTTTGGATTAAATATGCAGTTTTTCCTTCTTGATCTGACCCGTTTTTCTTTTCTACTTTTTTCAATTTGTTTTTCTCCTTCAATTCCCCTATCTCTTTTCCTTTATTTTCTTTTCCTCTCCTCTTTTTGTTCTCCTTTACCATAATCTTTGTCTTCATATTTGTCTTCTTTTTTTCCCCTTCTCCTTGTGCTTTTTGAGGTTCTTAATAAAGTTGATAATGTTTTCATTTTAGAGTTGTATTCTATTTCATTTCATGTTTCCTGTTATGTCTTTTCATTTTTCTTTTTAATTCAATTCTCCTCTTCCTTTAGCTTTGCTTTTTTTCTCTTGATTTATTCCTTATTTCGTTCTTGTATCTGTTCTCCTTCTAGCTTCTCAAGCTCTCCTTTTTTGAAATTTTGGTTTACAATTTCATTCATTCTACATTTCTAATTCTGATTTTTCATCATGATTATTCTATTGCTATTCCATATTTTCATTTTATTCTCCTTTCCCCCTTTTATTCCCCTTCTTTTTTCTTCTATATTGTACTTTGCTGAAATATTGTATTACATTTATTTGTCTTTTTCCATTTGTCCGCCTTTCTTATTTATTATCTTAATCACTTTGTCATTCTACTTTGTTTTTAAACCTTATTCTTTTTACTACATTTTGTCTGCCTCCTCTCAAACAGGGTTGGGCGGTAAATACGGGTAAATACCGTCCGGTAAATAAGATGGGCATCCGGTAAATATGTAGAAAACAGGAAATGTGATTTTAATTCTCTATTTATTAATAATTTTACTTGTTTTTAGCCTCAACAACTGAAAATATTGTTCTGAAATAATTAGCAGCACAACACTCATAGTAGAAACACACAAACAGATTTATAAAATCCACACTGCATACATTTACATGTACACACCCAAACACACATACAGGTAAAAGGTCCAAAGTGGGGATATGAATGTGTTACGACAAATGTCCCCACAATGAAGGAGTTTGCGTACATGTAAATCCTTCTTTGTGGGGACATTTGTCCGTTCCACACCCACATTGTGGGGATATGGTCCAAAGTGGGGATGTCAATGTCATACACACCTATACACTTCGTTCTGACCCTACACATTGTTTATTGAGTAATAAAACAAAAATACCTGATAGGTCACTAGAGGGCGCTACTAACATAAATTATTTGCCATTTTTTATGATTTTAGGCGGTTTTTCATTGTGGGGATATCCCCACTTTGGACCATATCCCCACAGCGTGGGTGTGGAAGGGACAAAAGTCCCCACACACACAAATAGTACACACACAGAGCAACCATACTCACCACCATTGTTATTATGTTCAAAATTGGACAATCCCTATGAACAAGTGAGTGGAAAAATATATTTCCCGGTAAAAAGCGGTAAATACCGGTAAATACCGCTTTTTCCCGGCGTCCGGGAAATAAGCCTCCGAAGCGGGAAATAAGCCTCCGAAGCGGTAAATATGCCAACCCTGCCTCTCATTTCACCTTTTCTTAATCTTTTTTTTTTTGGCCCCTTCCTCATTAAAGTTAATTGTATTCAGTCTCTTTTGCTTTTTGCTCTTTACTCCTGTTTCTTCTGATAGTTTCTTTACATCATTCATTCTTTTCTTACTTTTTTCTTCCATTGTTCTTATCTGAATGTGTCTTCTTTTATTTTCCTATTCTAATTTTTATGTGCTTTTTACTTTTTCATGATATAATTCTGGCAGTCTCCTTTTTCTGTTTCTACTCATAACTTTTCTCCTTGTAATAATTATTATTTGGTTCATATTCTGCTTTGAGTTGCTGGTCCTGGGGCTAGTCTGAGCCTTGGTGACTGTTTAAACCAACAGAAGGCTGGTCACTTTGAAACCACATCTGAGAGTGGTGTTGGTCTTCTTTTAGGCCACACCTTGTCAGTTTAGTCTTTCTTGCACTGTGAAATCTTTCTATTTTATTTTTTTGTTATCAGTGTCCTTTGTTATTTGTTTCTCACAGAGATCTAGGGGAAGCTCTACATTTCTCAACAATGTCTCAGCTGCAGTGGTATCCATTATAAAATATGGAGTACTTCTTCTCCTCAGCTCAATTGCCTTCCACATAGTTGCAGTCCTTTATGGTGCACCATTTACAGAGTAAGATATTCAATGTGCTATAGCAAATAGAACAATGTTGTCTCCAGCAGTGGCGGATCCGGGGCCGGGGCCTGGGCCCTCCTAGAAAAAAACAGGTAAAAACACCCTTTTTGAAAAAATTGGGCCCTCCTGGCGCCCAAGGGGGTGGCGGTGGAAAAAATTAACCCTTCCGTAGGGAAATTTTTCTGGTGCCAAAAAAAATTGTGCTCACTACCCTGGCGCCCAAGGGGTGGTGGAAAAAAATTACCCTTCCCGGAGGGAGAAAAAAGTGGGCCCCTTTTTAGGCCCCCTCCCTTGCCGCCGGCTGGATCCGCCCCTGGTCTCCAGTATGTCATTCTTAGAGAGAATAATGTAGTTGCACTTTTACTGAAAATAGTTGGTGATATATTATCAAAATCCTCTTACCAAATATGTTATACTTCAATCATAATGCAGGTTACATGTATATATGTTTGTTATTCCCATGAGGATCATGAAGAAACCCTTTGTGGAAAAAAAAACATATAAATGTACAAATTCAATCCATATAAGAGATATTTTGAACTAAAGCCAGCTTTATAGCTCTAGGATCAGTCCTAATCATTCTTATCATCGCTATTATTAAAACTTCATTGTAAAAAAATTGCTATGGGATTGTTTTTATGGACATTGTCAGAGGATCAGTTACCAAAAAAGTCTCATCAGGACTAATATGTTGGTTGATTTCAATATCAAGTAAATATTACATATTGCATACATTTCAGCATTTCAACAAACAATGCATAGGTAAAGTGGTGGCCATCATGATTAGGTTTTATTGGACACTATTTGCTGCTGATAGTAGCCACCTTTATGTAGAACTGTAGTGAGAACCAATTATTTTCAAAACGACAACTTTGTCATTGTACCTGGTAGCATATTTGATTCATCAACATTACGGTAATTACAAAATTACACTTTTAAATTTGATTTCTTCCCCTATTTTCATTTCTTTTTTTTTTTACAAAGGACTGTGACAGAAACTGCCATGTTTGGTGTTTTGCTGGCAACCTTAGTAACCCTTCCAACTCTGTGTGTATTAGGAACCAATCTGGAATATTACAGCAGGCTCATAGGCAGCAGAAGGTAATTACACATTTTTATTTGATATTAATAAACATATAAAGATCACTGTAAAAGTAAATGTAATATTGACATGAACAAAGTAGTTATGAATATTTAATGCAGTTTGATTGAGAACAATGGAGTGGATCACAATGAGTAACACATATTCCTTTCTAGTGTTAATTCACATAGAGTGATTTGGAGAAAAATGAGGGGAAAAATTGTTTTTAGTATAAAAAAAATGAAAGATAGCAAACAGAGATGACCTATCTCAAAAAGTCAGATGTAAGAGAAAAAAAAGGGGGGGGGGGATCTCTTGACATGTATTACAACAAGAAGACTAAACCAACATCACAATGAATATAGTTCTAATTTGAGTACATTTAATGCTATTTAGTGGTATAGTTCCAAAATGTTAATTTCTATGGGCGTAACTAGCTTTTTGTGTTTTTTCTTTTGGTTTCTTTAAATTCTGAATATTAACACAGAGTTATGAGGGACAGTTGATCCGTTAGCTATTGTTAAATGCTTTGCAACAGTATTCTGGTATTTTTTCCCTCTTGATTGGTAGCTGTCACATACTAGTCTTATCTTTTCAAATTTATTGAAATGTTTTCATGATTAAGCAAACCAAGATGACCATTGCAACATGTATCATTTCTTTCTTTTCTCTGCACTCATAGGCCACATGCAGGCATTGAGACCTGTTTAGCGTACATTGTAGTCTTCAGTTTACTTGGTGCATGGCTTGGGGCTTTCCTATTCCTCTAGACTGGGATAGACCATGGCAGGTGAGACATGGCTGACATACTTGTACTAGTCCATGATTATCTTGGATATGGATTATGTAGTGCAGTTACATAGGCATCTCTAGCTGGTCGTTAGTCCTTCCATTATATTGTCATGTTCGTAACAAGCCTTCAGTCTCTGAAGACCTTGATGCCTGAATTCATGAGGGAGTTTTAATTTAACCCATGATGTACATCATGGTTCCAACCTTCACCATGGACTAAAGTAAGGGAACGTAAACATATAAAAGTGCATTATTGGCTGCCCATTAGATTTGAAGATATTCACATACCTGGTACTCTTTGCTTATGGGGGTTAAAACTATGGGTTAAGATAAACAACTTTTATCAATTTAGGCCATATTCTTTTGTTCTTATTCAGGCTTATATTTTTATATGATATATGATATGTAGTTTATTTGATTATAGTCATTCTGGGACAGAAATCATATATCGACTGTTTGGAGCCATAATGATGTTAACTCTGTGTTAAAGCATAATGCCCTTGTTTTCCAAACAGACAATATATTGAACCTTTGTTTTGACATAAAGTTTATACTTGTAGATTCACTTCAATTTTTTCTCTCTCTGTACCTGTTCTGTCAAAGTTAGCAAGTTTAATACATAGCAAAAACATCAGAATACATTCAATCCTTGCTACATTGTCAAAAGGGTTTCAGATTTTCTTTTATGACTTGATGACAATCATCTATTTAAGGGCATGAGGGTTTGCTTTGTGATTTTATTATCAACTGTGTTTATTATCTTTTTTTCCTTTTGTTCCCTTCATTTAGAAATGGCCAGTCTCTTGCTCTATTGGTGCTTTGTCTGGACATACACTCGGTCTTACTGCGTCCGTCATTCACAGCGGGGGTGGGCTTGGAGACTCATCAGAAACATTCTTCAGTAGAAGCAAAAGCAAAAACTATTGATTTAGACCAAGCTGAAATAGGATAATCTGCTACAGATTTAGTATTCATGGTGATTGCTAAGCTTAAGAATCCCAGGGACAGCGACAAGAAAGACTGTATGACATAAAATTCCTATAACTGGAGAGCTGGAATACACAAGACTTTGCCTTGGTGCAGGCACTTCGACTTGTTTTCAACAAGACTTGATGTTTGCTGACTTGAGAGCAAAATGGAGCTCAGAATAATGCAGTATACGTTGGTTTTGAGTAGGGTGTTCATGGGGATAAAGTTATATATATTTTGATTTGAATGGCATGTTAAAAAAGAGGTGTTCATTTTAAATCTGTATACTGTCACATTTAAAGTTTATTCCTGATGTGTAAATTCAGTAAAATAACAATAATAATAATAACAACGTTTCTTATAAAGCGCTTACCACCAAAGTCTCTAAGCACTATAACAAACAGAATAGACTGATAAACAATTACATATTAAACAAAACAAAAAAGTGCAAATAAACCTACAAATTACAATACATATGAAATACACATCAATGTGAACAGAGTAAGTTAATCATTAAAAGCAATTTTGAATAAATGTGTCATAAGAGAAGTTTTGAATTGGTTAACAGTTTGACAGTTTTTTATGCCTCCGCTACAACGTAGGCAACGAGGCATCCGTCCGTCCGTACGTACGTACGTCCCGCTCGTGATCGCGTTATCTCAAGAACCAATTGATGGATTACCGCCAAACTCGGGTCATGTATGTATCTTGCAGAGCTAATGAAGTGATTAGATTTTGGGGTCACGAGGTCCAAGGTCAAAGGTCACAGGGCCCATTATGTATGCAAAAATAGTTCGTGATCGCGTTATCTCAAGAACCGATTGATGGATTACCGCCAAACTTGGGTCATGTATGTATCTTGCAGAGCTAATGAACTGATTAGATTTTGGGGTCACGAGGTCCAAGGTCAAAGGTCACAGGGCTCATTATGTATGCAAAAATAGCTTGTGATCGCGTTATCTCAAGAACCGATTGATGGATTACCGCCAAACTTGGGTCATGTATGTATCTTGCAGAGCTAATGAACTGATTAGATTTTGGGGTCACGAGGTCAAAGGTCACAGGGCTCATTATGTATGCAAAAATAGCTTGTGATCACTTTATCTCAAGAACCGATTGATGGATTACCGCCAAACTTGGGTCATGTATGTATCTTGCAGAGTCAATGAACTGATTAGATTTGGGGTCACGAGGTCAAAGGTCACAGGGCTCATTATGTATCTCAAAATAGCTCGTGATCGCGTTATCATTAGAACCAACAGATGGATTACAATCAAACTTGAATTTTAAAAATTGCTTCCATTTTGGTTTGTAAAATTGCTCTATGGCGGAGGCATCATTTTCGACTGCGCGCAGTTGAAGTTCCATCTAGTTACATTTAAAGGTAGTTTGTTCCAAAGTTCAGCAGAAGCAAGGGCAAGGGCATCGAACCATTTTTATTAAGATTTTGGGAGGGCAAGTACATTCATCAGAAGCATATGTTGCATGCAATCGTAGAATACACAGTTAATTATGTTTAGGTGTAAATCCCCCTCCCGCCCCCTCCCTCTTCCAGGTTCAACCTGTCTTTTCATAGTAGTTTGTGATGAAGTAATTTATTTAATGAAAGCAAGTTACTCAAGTTTAGAGAATCTGTTTAGATAAAGAAGAATGTAGGGAATCCATCCCCCTAATTTTGCATTAATAGTTTTCTTTAAAGAAGTTCAAATCAAGAAATTGTTTTTTTGTGCTGCGGAAATAAAGTCTTTGGTTGAACCGCATCTCAAACCAAATCCACTGGGTTAGAGTTTCCACTTATGGAATTTTTCTTTACTTCTTTACACCACAAGTTCCAGTCCATCACCTTGCCTGTTGCAGAAAGGAGTGAGTTACATCTATCTACAGCTGTAAATAAGATTTTCTCATTAATTAAGTGATGAACTCACTCACCTGAATATCCATTTGTGTACAGCATTAAGGTGAGATTAGCAAGCATCAGTATTGTTCTAATCTTGAGACATACATAGGTGATGAGGTGACTTTTTATTACACATTCTAGTAGTCTGGTACATGTATTAAAGATAAAGACCAGTTCTGGTCATGCGATTGCATTGTGAAAGAAACGTTGTGGAATCGATCAGAAAAGGTTGATCATCTAGCATATAAATATTGGTGTGTACTGCAAGGTTCTGGAATCATCAAAATGATAAGAAATTTGGCCCAGTCTTGGTAAAGTTACAAGCACTGTACATAGAAAGATGTATATGGGATTACGCGACCACGTGCGCGATATCTATTTGGTCCCAATAGATATAATAATTTACCAAATATATCAATTAGTAGGCGGTTTTCCGACTTTCCCGGCAAAATTTGTATCATCACATATTAGTCAAAACATATTCTTTCACATGATTGGTAATGAGAGCTTCCATTTCATTTTTTTGAGAGAGGGGCGTTTCCAAAACTGGTCTTTACCTTTAACAAGGAGATCTCTTGGCCCAAGCTAAGGTATGAAGATCAGAGTTGTCTATTTGTATTTACAATATAGTTGGACAAAAATGTGCCTAGAATTGAGATTCATATTCTAACCTATGATGTTACCCATGACTTTATACAAAATAAACAAATTTTCCTGGTACATTCCACCATTCAAACATTCTTTTTTTTTGCTTTACTGTTGCCTATGTCCAGACTTTTATAAACAAAATTGAAAGGTATGAGGTGCAGGCTATGGTAGAAGGTATACTCCTTTGATATATATATATATATATATATATATATATATATATATATATATATATAAGGAAAAACAATGAAAGAAATTTGCATAATACGACACGGAAAGAAAACTGTATCATCCCACAGTTTGATGGGAGTAAGATTTGGCCAAGATAGTGATATGCCTAGCTCTGTTGTGCTATAAGCAGTTCTTGAAAAGTTTGTCGATGTAAGAGGACAATAATTCTGCACTTAATTAACACTGAAAGTGTTAATAGGACTTGCATATTATGTGTTATCACTAAAGGCTTGTTAAGATATCGCACAGTAAATTGCTGCAAAAAAAAAAATAATAATAATAATTAGCCTTGATATTATTTACAGGTATGCGTAAAATGAATGGCAACTGCATGCAACACAGGGCTCGCGTCCTAGTATTCACAGGGCTCGCGTCCTAGTATTGACAGAGCTCTGTTTTACATGATACAGAAATGTGAATCGCATTACACTTTACATCATAATAAAAAAACGCCACAGTATTTTTGCATCGTATCAGAACGAGCCTTTAGAGTGGTTTATTTACTATTGGTTTTGTGTATTTTGTTCCAAACATTCCATATGTTATTTACTTATGTACATTAAAAATTTGTTTGTTTTCAGTTATGTTACAACATTTATGTTCAGTTTGTTTAAATGTATCTATACTATACTAAAGGTTTGTTTTCCTGAAGGTTCATGATTCTGAAACACAAATTTCCAATAGCAGGGGATTCATAATTCTGAAAGTGAAATAGTATTCATTATTCCGAAGTTTTGTAAATCCGAAAATTAAATAGGGTTCCTTATTCCGAAGCTTCATAAATCTGAAAAATAATACAGGTTCTACATTTTCGGAATTATTAATCTTTGGAATTACCAACCTAATATCATTTGTGAAAATATGAACCTTCAGAATTATGAACCTTACAAGTAAAGAACCTTCAGAAAAACGATGTTACCCTATAAGAACATAAACATGAACAACAATATTGTAACAAATAGTTCTCTCCATATGACATTTTTCCATGTGAAAATGGAATATTCAGTTCTAGTCTGTCAGCAATTTATTGGTTAAAAAAAAGAAAAACAAACAAACAAACAAAGGAAAATGGATTTCTTAAAACATACATTTTTGGAAAGCAGAATTAAATAAAATGTTTCCACATTTTAGCATGGGTTTGAACTCTGAAGTTACTTTTGTAAGCATTCAAATAAGTGGATTTAGGGCCTTTTGTGATTTTTCAATTTTCCAATTCTGCACCTCATTAGGCATGTGTTTTGTTTTCAATATATTAATTTCAGAAAGCCCAATATCCATAATTTGTACACAAAATTTGTGGTTTCATTCGTAACATTATCTCTCCCTAATATATATATCTATTATGTATAAAATAAAATATAAGAAAATTGATGATGAACTGTTCATATTTGTTAGAAATGTGACTTTATCACCATTAATTGATAGCCAATAACACAATCACAAAGACTTAAAGAAATCCATTTAATCTGGGGCAATTTCAGTAGCCTTACCTTTCCCCTTTGTAACAATCAAAGGCAATAAAATAAGATATTCAAAGCATATTTCTTGATGAATGTCTGTGTGATTAATCATTGTGTCCAATTAACAATAAAAACGACAACCAATTAACAAGAAATAACAATAATAACAATGATAATAATAAAAATAAGGATGATATAATAATAAAAATGATAATGATAATAATAATGATGATGATCATAATAATAACAACACTATACTAATAATAATCCTATTGATGATATCAATAACTTATAAAGTAGTTATAATACACACATTGACACATATACAGAATTACTACATGAATTAAAGAGATAGATAGGGAGAGGGATGAAAATTAATCTTTTTGTTTTGAATGATTTTCCTGAATGATACTAAAAAAGGCTAGCTATATCAATATCACCTTTGCCTCGGTATATACCACCACTAAAAACCAGACCAAGTACCATTCATATTATTTTCTTACTTGAGAATCGCATTTTTATTTTTATTTTTAGGATGAATACGGTATGAATGATTATAGGCTCTCTCAAAAATTACATTGCAGTTTCACTTTTCATCCGAGTTCAGCTCCTAGTTTATTATCTTGTCCTTTTAATTTTTAAACCACCAATGGCAATGAAACCAATAACCCACTCAAGCGCATCTAGCGATGACAATAGATGCTCAACGGCTCTCAATGAGCGGTTGAAAGAGTGGTCTACTATCTCTGTACACTGTGACTGCGAGTATCGCGCGCACAGTAGTGTTGATCCCATTTGTACTAGAAATGGGAAGCTGTACCAGTCAGCTTTTAAACTGCGCCTTTTTTGAAAGCGACTCGTACTATATTGCATGCATGCATATTGCACTGCAATACAATGCACATAATGTAAACAGTTGCGCAGCGGATGGGATCAGAAACCAGTTTTAGTTTGTATTTAGGACTCAGATGAATCTTATGAAACAGTAATTGTGCAGGTAAGCGAATAATTTTTGTATTTTGTTCCAAGCAGGATGAGTTGCCACATGAATATTGCTTTATTTAAAATCATTTCGATTGTGTCGTGTAGGCCCACTCGTGTTTGAAATTACTCAGTGCCAGGCGCCAGGCCAGAGGCCAGACGTGGTGTGCATGTGTAGGCCTAGGCCTAGGCTAGTAGTATACTGGCTATATAGGCAAATGATAATGCAGTATGCACAGTTGATTTGTAAACGGTAATTTGAACAAGTTTACATGCAATATTTCATTATACTTTAAAAATTATTATGTTAGACAATATAAGACCTATAAAAGATAATCTTTATGATTTTTAGTGTCGTTTGATTCTACTCATAGTCATACTCATAGTCATAGACTACATTTCGTTAAATTCCAAGCCAAGGCAAAAAGCCAAAAAGCCAAAAGTGGTTGCTTTGCCTTTATTTTTGTAAAGCCTACCGGGTATTA
The DNA here is from genome assembly GCA_037976565.1 of Mesocentrotus franciscanus. NCBI lineage: Eukaryota > Metazoa > Echinodermata > Echinoidea > Camarodonta > Strongylocentrotidae > Mesocentrotus > Mesocentrotus franciscanus. The sequence goes on along the minus strand of CP137669.1, from coordinate 17,157,875 downwards.
ATAAAGGCAATTAAAGCCAATATGAATATTGCTTTATTTAAAATCATTTTGATTGTGTCGTGTAGGCCCAATAGTGTTTAAAATTACCCAAGGCTAGGCGCCAGACGTTGTGTGACGTGTGTATACTATAGCCTAGGTGACTGTACATCTATGATGTACTATCATGTAATGATGTAGGTCTGATCTAGATACGCACAGCTCAGTTGATTTTTAATACGGTAATTTGAACAAGTTTAGGGTGTTTACACGCAATATTTCATAGTACTTTTAAAATTATGTTAGACAATATATTATAAAAGATAATCTTTATGATTTTTAGTGTCGTTTGATTCATACATTTCGTTAAATTCCAAGGCTAAAGTGGTGGCTTTATTTTTGTAAAGGCAAAGCTATAAAGCGTCCGCCCCCCAATCATTAATTTAAACCAATAATAAATGTCGAATTATAATGATGTGACTGTATCTGTGAGTGTCACTTCTACTTCTACTTCGATACTTGACAGGATCCATAACTTAGTCAGGATTGTGTAACTTCCCCTCACTGCACTAGCCCGTACAACACACTTCAGTCTCCATATTAGAAGTGGTCAGTGGAGCCAGATCAGTGGAACAACCATGGATAAAAATAAATAATATAAAAAATAGACTAGACTGCTCATTCAAGTTTAGAAATTATTTATAGTAGGCCTACAGGGTTAAAAAAATATGTCTGATGGGAGGAGATTTTAACATTGGTGAATTTTGAGGCTCTTGGATTAGGTGAAGCCAGACATACATGTAGTCTCAGCTGACTGTCGCCATGTCATCTGGGTGTTCTTGGACTCTCCTAGCAGAGCTTTAGCATTGAAAAATAATATTCTGGTATAGACTTTATTCCAACTATTTCTCATTCCTTCTTGATATTCCTTACAGGTGCACACATTGATTGGGTACACACACTGTGCAGTGTTGACAGATCCAAGGCATAGAGAAAGATGAGTTGGTATGGAGACGAGTGGAAGGATGGGCTTTCTCACAGGGCCCTACAGGAGATCCAAAAACTGGAAGCCAATCTGGAAAAGCTGCGCAAGGAACAAAAGCAGAAGCAGTTCCAGTTGGAATCTCTTGATGCTGCCTTGAAAAAGCAGCAAAAGAAGGTATTTCAATTGATTAAGGGCGCTTTAACCTTCCCAATTTAATAGTCATGGATTGTGATATATATGATAAAAATTTTTATATTTTGTTTTATTTGTAGATTATGTTTCAAAACTAAAAGTGTATATTACAGTGAAAGGAATATAAATTGTACCTTAATTCTTAAACAAATACCCGGTACCTTGAAAGCTGACAATGAGCTTATATATATATTTCCAATGGAATCTTTATTCTGCTACCATGATGTTTTCGACACGAAGCAATTTTGTGTGTTTATTCTATTAAAGGGTCCATTTGGTGATATAAATGTACATGTACATGTACATACATGTACAAATAATTCATGTTTGCGAGTTCATTACTGAATTTGCACAGTAGGGTAATAACCGTATGAACAAGACTTGTCAAGTTCATTGTCCTCCTCATTGTGACTCAACCAAGCTAAAACATGTATTACTTGTTTTATTAGACATGTCTACAATTTGACCAAAAATTCCTGTCTCTTTCGTTCGTTAGCCTCTTATTTGGGTAGGGTCGGCTCCTCTCTTTAGAGACAGAAGCCGGCCATAGGGTCTTCTGTGCGTAGTTTGGTGGCACGATTGTGCCACCAAACTTTGGACTAAAATGTCATTTTAGCGGATTCATATCCGATGCATTTATTCTCGGAAATTAGGCCTAGGCTTATATACATCGGTTCCACTTACCGGTACCAGATTGACTGTATGATGCATTTAAGGGTCTTTTTTTCCAGATTTTGTTCGTCGAAATTGAACTCCGAGTTGAAATTCTTGCAGCTGTATTTTAAACTGTTACTGTCAATAGATGACGTCATCTTCCTTCATGCGCATCTCAGTGTGCACATCATCAATGTCCTTGGAAATATGTGCATTACATTTACAATCCATGTACATGTACATCACGTCTAAACCATGTTTTTATGCATGGATCAAGAGTGCTGCATGGAGCTTGCATACTGCTGCACAAAATTTGCATTTGAAAAAAAAATTAAAGCACGAATGCATGACTTGAATACAGGTTTGCCATTGGCTACATTCTTGAACCTCTCTTATAAAAACAGTTTAAATCCAATTACATCTAGTCATCTACTACATTGTTCAATCCTTCATGAATTGTGATCCAGTTTTCAATTAATTCTGTGACAGGTTGAAGAGGAGAAATCCCAGTATGCAACCTTGAAGAAAGAAAACCACAGTTTAGCAGAAGCATGTGATGATGTGGAGAAAAAGCGAGACAGGGTAAGTAATATGCAAGTTGTGTGCAATTATTTTGGAATTTCTTGCATTGTTTTCTCACAGTCGGACAGTATCTTGTGTGGCCGAGAACAAATGATTTTAAATGAATTATAAAGTGCTTTTTTACATTCTCATACCATGAAATATTCTGTAATGTTAATAAAAACCTTTGGAATCTGAAAGTTCTGGAAAATCGCAGATTCAATTATGTCATTTAATTGTTCTTGTGTCTTGAAAATTTATCAAATCTAGATTTGTAGATAACGTTAAAAAAAAGTGTCTGGTCATTTATTTTAATAACTGACACTACTAACAGCATTTTCTAGGCCATTGGGAGAGAACAGTGGTGGATATCCCTTTCTCAAATCTGAAAAGGCTGTGTTATGCGCTTGCATCTAGGAGAGCCAACAACAATAATTCCTTACATCTCGGGGTATAAAATCATAAAGTTGTGATCTTTATGACTAACCAATACACAGATCTCAAATTTTCCCCAACCATTGCTCAGAATCCATATTACCTGTATAGTGCTTGCTTAATTATGGTAGCTCAAATGATTGTGTAGCTTGAATAAACTATGACTCTTCAATCTTCATGTCTGTTGCTCTCTTTCTTTATGACTGCTTAGCTGGCCCATGAGCTGCAGAATAAGGAAACTATGGTAGCCTGCCTGAATGGTCAACTCTCTCACACCAAGACGCAGCTAGAGGCAGAGCAGTCCAAGTCAACCCAGCTCAAGAATGAGATGGAGAAGGCACAGATGGAGGCCAATGAGATGATCAAGAAGATGGAGAAACTCTCACAGGATTACAGAAAGCTCCAGGTAATTAGTTCTCAAAAATCAACACCCATTATTTATTTTTAATGGAAATGAAATTTGTGTTTCAAATTTTGCACTGTATAATTATAATTGGTAAATAAAACATGGCCATTTCAAAATATATATGTATTAAATTTGTGTAAACCTTACCTCCAGTTACCTGTACTTGGAGTCTACATTATTTCTAAAAGATGGCCATGATATCTGTGTGTTACTTATCCTAGACTCCGAGATAATTGTTTGCTCACTTGAGCTCCTTGTAGACTGTTGGATGAAATTATGACATTTTCTCTAGTGTGAGTTTTTTTATTGATTTTTTCTTCCAGAGTTACATTGCATGACTATCTGCTCTTGGCCCTGTCTTATAAACAGTTGTGATTAATCGCAACTTATGTGCGATTAATGTCAATCCCAACTGTGTACATAGTTACATACATGTAAGAGATAGGAGACCGTTAACTTGCGATTGATTAGATGACTTGCGATTGATTCGATCAATCGCAACTCTTTATAAGATGAGGCCTTTGTGTATTCTTTTGTCTGCAACTTTATGTATTGTTATGTTTGACACCGTTTAGGAGAACTGCAACCACCAACAGCGCCAGCTAGAGACCCAGACTGAGAAATTAAAGGTTGCTAAGCAGGATAATGGACAGGCAAAGAAATCACAAGGTATGGTGTCCTTTTCTGCAGAAAAATATGTTTCCATTATAACTCTGTACACCATTGAAAAGCAAATTCCTCTGAAATATGAATATTTCATCATGTATAATTATGCCAATGTAATGTACTAACAAGATCCACGGAATAGAAATGTAGTTTGATTTGCTTTTAATTATTTGATTGTACTTATGGTTGATTCCTGAATTACGAAGGGGCTCACTTCTGAAGATTGATGCTTTTTAGTTTACTGATGATGCAGCTGGTGCCAAAAGTGTCCTCAAAATGTACAACTTGGAAGTATAAGAAGTCACTTAAAGATTCACTTGCTTAATATTAACATTCCTTGCATATATGAACATTTGCAAAGGTTTGGTGCAAAGATTGCAAGTAAGTTAGAGTTGGACATGACAGATTTCTGAAATGAATCAACTTAGCATATATTTCGTTTAATCCACCACTATTCATTATCGTGACAGGGAGCTCATCTGATGAGGATATTACCAGTGATCTCACACAACAACTCAAGGTGATGAAAGCAGCCAAAGAACAGGAGGAGCAGACTCGCAAACAGCTAGAAAAACATCTACAAGATATTCAATCAAAGGTGAAATATTCTTCTATGAATGCTGTTCTCATCCACTAGGTGTATTTTATGAGAGGGTGGGTGGCCATGACTCAAAATCACACAAACTCTTTTAAAGGCATCGTTTCCAGTTTTACAAATCTGAGATGCATGTGGCCCTACATGAAGTTATCAGTGTCTGTGATATGGTGTAAATGTAATTTGAAGCCCTAAAAAAATTTAGGGCTTCAAAATGATCATGAAGCGCCTCAAAAAAGCAAAAATCTTTGAGTGACCGGTTTTACCATACTTATTTTCCCCCAATAGACTGTAGTGTTATAAAAAACGTTTTTGAAATTTCGAATTCCAATCATAAATAGTGAATTCCTGACTGACCTGAAGGTTTATAATTATGATTGCAGCATTAGCTAAATCCAGGATTTTGTTTAGAATCTGAGGTAATGTAATGGATGAAAGAGTTGTTCAATGGATGTAATTTGTGAACTATTTGCTTTGATAGTGAATGTGGAATACAAATGGAAATAAACGTTTAAAAAAAAAGAGTTATTTTACAGTAGGTTCATCCAAAATTCTACCAGTTTCGTTTATGTTAAATAGCACATAAAAAAACAGGTAGTGAACCACTGATGCAAAATTGAATGAAATAAACGTAGTTAAATTCATATTCCTGAAATTTATAACATACGAGTCTTCGTAGGGTCCTCTGTTTCTGCCAGCTATGTTATTTTTACCTCCAAAATATGGCAATTCCCATTCATTTTGATGCTGCTGTAAGCATCATATTGAACAGTGCTTGAGATGTCCTTTCCTTCCGAACTGGCCGCAAGCCATGATATTTCCTAAATCTTATTTCAATACTTCTATTTCACGAGTGTAATTCTACTGTAATCATTTGCATTTAGATGGGAGAAAGCGAGGCGTCCCTTGCTAAGATAGCCATGCAGCAGCAGTCTGCCCTGGTCAGTGAGTCCGCTCCTGTCCAGACATTGCCTGTGAAGTCCAAGGCTGATGATGAAGCACTTCTCAAAGAGAAGCTTACAGAGCTTCAGGCCATTGTCGTTGACCTCAAGAAAAGAAGGAGGGTAAGTTCTAATTACCCATTAGAAAGATATTTGTTTACCTATCCTATAACCCACACTGAACAGGACTGAATGGAGGGATATGTCGAGTACAGACCAGGCCTTAGGAATCAAGTTTACAACATAAGAGACAATTTCGTTTGTGGATGGCACGATTCAACCAATAACCATATATTGTAAAGTTCTTTTACATTGTATTGTTTTGTGTCATCAATATGTATTGTCTTATCAAAATGCCATCAATATTTATATAATATTGGATGGCTTTGAGTGTGATACAAGAATATATTGTCATAGCGAGAGCAATATTTATATAGTATCACACGAAAACAAAGCCATACAATATTATTATTATTATCTAAATCAGGCTGACTATAGAAATAACAAAATTTGACTTACCTATTGTACAGTGACCGGGTACCAGCGAAAGTGTTGTTGATTTTCGATAATCAAGCAATACTGTATCGACAGTTGAAGTTCCCGGATGACAGAGCAATACAAAAACAATATTGATCTGTCATCCGGGTACTGCACTAAAGATATTAAATACACTGATTTATTGTACCACATGGAAGCCTTATATAGATAATAATATTCCTTATCACTTTTTATGCCTCCGCTACAACGTAGCCGGAGACATTATGTTTTCTGGTTGTCCGTCCGTCCGTACGTACGTCCCGTTCTCGTGATCGCGTTATCTCAAGAACCAATCGATGGATTACCGCCAAACTCGGGTCATGTATGTATCTTGCAGAGCTAATGAAGTGATTAAATTTTGGGGTCACGAGGTCCAAGGTCAAAGGTCACAGGGCCCATTATGTATGCAAAAATAGTTCATGATCGCGTTATCTCAAGAACCGATTGATGGATTACCGCCAAACTCAGGTCATGTATGTATCTTGCAGAGCTAATGAAGTGATTAGATTTTGGGGTCACGAGGTCCAAGGTCAAAGGTCACAGGGCCCATTATGTATGCAAAAATAGTTTGTGATCGCGTTATCTCAAGAACCGATTGATGGATTACCGCCAAACTTGGGTCCTGTATGTATCTTGCAGAGTCAATGAACTGATTAGATTTTGGGGTCACGAGGTCAAAGGTCTAAGGTCACAGGGCTCATTATGTATGCAAAATAGCTTGTGATCACGTTATCTCAAGAACCGATTGATGGATTACCGCCAATCTTGGGTCATGTATGTATCTTGCAGAGTCAATGAACTGATTAGATTTGGGGATCACGAGGTCAAAGGTCACAGGGCTCATTATGTATCTCAAAATAGCTCGTGATCGCGTTATCATTAGAACCAACAGATGGATTACAATCAAACTTGAATTTTAAAAATTGCTTCCATTTTGGTTTGTAAAATTGCTCTATGGCGGAGGCATCATTTTCGACTGCGCGCAGTTGAAGTTCCATCTAGTTATGTCTGCTTAGCTAATTGTGTGACTATTTTCCTCCATTTAAACAATATTGACCAATTGATTGATAATCAATGTCCTACTCATTCACAGTTAAATTGTTCATGTGTGCAATTGCTTACTTTTCCATTAAAATTTAAAAGATAAATTAGAAAATAGTTATTAGTCTTTCTTCTCCCATGAAATTTAATGTTGCCATCTGCAGACAGCACCCAGGAGAACAATAAGTTGGAGCTGAAGGTTCAGGCTACGGATAAGCAGCTCCGGGACACCACGGCACAGCTGCAGGAAGCCAAGAAGGACATTGGTGAGATGAAAAAAGATACTGAGGACAGGATCAAGATCCTTGACTCCAAACAAGATGAGATCAACAATCTCAAGGGCAAGATTGAAGAAGGCAAACTTCAGGTATGGGCTCCATTATTATCTCTCTTTCTTTTTCTTTTTCCTTTTTTGTTGTTTAGAAATACAATATTACGTTAGTATACTCCTGATGCGTTATAAGAACAACTAAGAAGTTGAAATCACAGGAGACTATCACTCCCACTTGTGATGTGAATGCCAATTGATGAAATAAAAGCAAAATGTAGTACATGTTAGAACTTGATATTTTGTAGATTGTAAGGTTGATTACACAACTTTTTGTTGTATAGTTTATGAACCAATTAAGTAGCATCAGTATAATTATATTAATAATGTGTAATTACATGTGATTGTACCATAATGATTGTTGTGCAATTTCTATATTCCAAATCGTATACAAGTATATAGTTAATGTCATGATTTATATTGAGATTGCAACATAATTCATCCTCGCCTATGTTTTCTCTGATTCAGCTGAGCAATCTGGAGCAGAAGACCAAGTCTACCACCAAGGAGTTGGAGTGCCAACGCCACAACGCGAAGCCGCCCGACAGGCCCAGGAACAGCGCTTCAAGGAACGGGAGAAGGAGCACAAGCAGGAGGTATCCCAGCAAATCCAGACCCTGACCACCATGGACAAGCAACTGAACGAGGCCAATACCAAATCCATCCAGGAGGTCAATCGACTGACCAAGGAAAAGGACCAGCTGGCTGTGCAGATGGAGAAAGCTACCTTTGAGAAACAGAAGTTGGAGGCCGAGCTCAAGGAATTGCAGCAAAGGTGTGTTTCTTCTCTCCCCTTTGCGATCCACCTAAATGATGAAGTAGTACTTTCATTCTTTTTGGAAGGACCATGATGGAAAAGCATGAAAGGCTGTTATGATATTGGCTAGTGGCTATGTTTGAAATTAACTGTGCATGCATTGACACCAATCTTGGTGATTTGATGTTAACCTGTTTTTATATATTTGTTTTTTTATTTCAGGTACAAGGAGCAGATCAAACTTTGAGGAATCATGATCAGGTTGTTGAGAAAATCAACAAGAGCATCGAGAACCTGAAGAAAGAAAAAGAAGGATTGGTGTTCAAGATGGAACAGAGTGACTGCAAGGTGATGCGAGTGGAAGGAGAATTGGAGAAAGCAAAACGAGAGCTCCAGCAGAGCGAAAATGTCAACAGCGACTTGAGAGGAAAGATGATGGAGAAGGACCTTGACATGGAAAGCCTAGAGTCCAAATGTGACAATCGTGTGAAAGAGATCAGCAACCTGGTGGAGAATTTGAAGATCCAGCTGTCAGATGCCAAGTCCAAACACGACTTGGCCAATGATCTGGCCAAAAAGCAGGAGCAGAAGGCAGAGAAGCTTGAGAGAGAATACCAGCACTTGGAGATGGAGAAGAACAAGATGGGAGAGGAGATGATGCAAAAAGAGGATGAGGTGAAGAAGATCAAGTCAGAGATGGCATCTGTAGAGAAGAGCATGAAAGAAGCCATGGCACAACAGAACATGCTTCTTGAAGAGAAGAAGAAAATGGAGAAAGAGTTTGACAAGAAAGACAACAGGATTGCAGATTGTGAATGTGAATTGCAGAAGGCTAAGGATAGGGTTGTTGAACTGGAGACCAAATTCAGAGAGAACCAAGCAAATTGCGAGAACATCCAACTCCAGATGGATCAGAGGGACAAGATGGTAAAAGAGAGCAGTGCAAAGATGCAGGAACTGCAAATTGAGCTACAGAACGCCGAGAAGAGTAATGAAGGAAGAATCCAAGCACTAAATACGGAAGTCTCTTCCCTGAATGGTCAGATTACTCAGCTAGAAAAGGACATTGATTGCAAGAATGCTGTAATGTGTGGACTAGAAAAGAATATCTCAGAGGTGCAAGACAACCTCACAACCAGCAATAGCATTATAACAAGAAAGGACGAGGACTTGTCTGCTAAGCAGTTGGAACTTGATGCAATGGCTGTAGAGTTGAAGAAGACAGTTGCCAATTTGCAGGAAGAGGTGAAGGAATCCAAGGCCAACTTGGAGAAACTTGAGAAGCTGAAGGATAACATGTTAGCAGCAAAGTCAGAAGCCCTTGGTGCTAAAGAGAGTAAGGTATCCTTGCTTGAGACGCGACTTGCTAAGGCAGAAGAAGAGCTGAAAGGTAGAGAGACCAGACTGCAGGAGATGCAAGATAGTCACCAAGAGCTGAAGCAGAAGGTTGACACACTAAGCAACGAGAAGGCTCACTGTCCTCTGCACTTGAAACCAGAGCTGAGAAGTAATGGCCCTGCAAGCTGAGGTCAAAGACAAGACCACCAACCTAGAGGCAGCCATGCAAACACTGAGACAAGAGAACCAAACACTCCAGGATAGTTACAGAAAGGCTTGTGACCTTGCAGACGCCAAGGGTGCAGAGGTTACGGATCTCTTTGACAAGCTGCAAGCTTCAGAGGATGAAGTGGGGAAGCTGCGAGACAGAATCGAGATGACTGAGGAAAGCATGAGGAATGCAGAATCTGCTAATCAGTGAGTTATGTTTGGTTTTGGAAGTACAATTTATCCATTTAAATTATAATTTAAGAATTTAATTTACCTGCCTTTCAATAGTGCCCAACATCTGGTTGATAGTAGATTGGTGAATATTCATAATAAATCAAAAATTGATGCATTCAGTTGGAAGACACATCAAGATTGCAGTTTTGAAAATATGAATGGAACATTCTAATTCTAATACTTGGTATGGTCATCATGATTAGATGGATGAATTTAGCAGAGACACTGTTGTGATTAAACTCTTATCTTGAGGTATCCATCAAGAGTTGTAGCACACATGTTTTCATTGTTTCATTGTTTCAGAACTGCCACAAACACCCTGAAAGAGGTGAACCAGCAGCTAGCCCAGAAGGAAGCGCAGCTCTGCTGCCTCCAAGAAGACCTAGAGAGTCTGAGTGCTGCACTTGAAGAACAAGAATCGCAGTTTAAAAGTAAGATTTAAAATACACAACAGCTACTTGAGTGTTTTCACTCTTTTCTGCTAACTTTTGGGGCTCAATCTCTCTGGGAATTAGTGATTAATATAACTCTTTGTACAACAAGAGAATTTTTTAATATTTTTAATATTTTTATATTTACAACTTTCATTTTTTCATTAGTTGCCCATTTGAAAACATCATGGATGTCACTCTTGGCTGGCTTTAATTTAAAAAAATGAAGTTTGCTAGTAAAGTTTATTACTATTATGTCATACAAGTGAAAGGTACAGATTTAAAATTGGAAGAAAAAACGTTTTATGGGTAGACAGTGGATGATAACAGTTTTTTCCCTCTTGTGTTAAATTCTTTGTTTATTGAGAGATAGACTACTGTAAAAGCTGTTGTTTTCGCGAATTTATCAACACGCGAAATTATTGGCACCTCATCATTCAGGAACGCGAAAATATCAGCATAAAATTATGTGATTGTGTCTTCTCAATCGCTAGCTACTAGTAACTGCCTGCCTTATGTTCGTAATGCAATGCTGTCGCCTCCCGCCCCGCGCGTTACTTCTCTCTCGCCCGTATATTGCATGACGCACGCACCGCTACGGTACTCGGCAAGGCTGTATGTGGTGCGATGGGCTGCCTAAACTTGTGTGTTCACTTACGTGACTGAGTCTGTGTGTGTATGTGTTGGCGTGAGAAAGTTTGTGAATACTTTATGCCCATTCGTTAATTCTGCTGTGTGCTATTCGCGAAAGCAACAACTCGCGAAAATGTCTCTTAGCCTGTCATTCACGAAAATATCAGCTATATGTTGCAAAGGACATTTATGTAGTCCTCTTTAAATTTTTACAAAATCGCAATTAATTTTCAAATAAACTTATGACTTTGACCTAGAAATTCTGAAGGATTAAGGATAGAATATTTATTGAGAGAAATAATGATGCAATAAATAATTTTTTGAAAGAAGCTGTTAATAGGTCTGTGTAATGGATTTGAAAATTATCTTGAAAAATATACGTGTAGTGTACTGTTGTACTTCCATATGTTACTATTGCATGTAATTTGTTACTTGTCACCTGCAGCTACTCTTGAGGGCCTGAAAGAAAAGCTGGATAATCTTCAGACTGAAAAGGAACAAAAGGACACAGAGCTCCAGGATCTTGCTTCAAGGTTTGATCAGTCAACTGAGGAAGTTTCAAAGCTTCAAGATGAAATAGAAAATCTCAAGGAGAGCAAAGAACAGGCTCTGCAACTTACAGAATCCAAGAACAGGGAAGTCGAGGATTTACTGCAGCAGCTGGCAGCAAACGAGAAGAAGCTAGATGAGCTCTCATCACATGCTGAGAAGGACATGACATGCATCTCTGAGCTTCAAGATGAAATAGAAAATCTCAAGGAGAGCAAAGAACAGGCTCTGCAACTTAGAGAATCGAAGAACAGGGAAGTCGAGGATTTACTGCAGCAGCTTGCAGCAAGCGAGAAGAAGCTAGATGAGCTCTCATCACATGCTGAGAAGGACATGACATGCATCTCTGAGCTTCAAGATGAAATAGAAAATCTCAAGGAGAGCAAAGAACAGGCTCTGCAACTTACAGAATCCAAGAACAGGGAAGTCGAGGATTTACTGCAGCAGCTGGCAGCAAGCAAGAAGAAGCTAGGTGAGCTCTCATCACATGCTGAGAAGGACATGACATGCATCTCTGAATTGGAGAAGACAAATGGTATCCTTGGAGAACAGTTAGAAGTTGCCACAGAACAGCTCAATGTAAGAAAAGATGAGATAGAATCCATCCAAGCTGAACTGGACAAGCTTCAAGCATTGCTCCAGGAACAGGCAAGATCTTTTACGAAGCAGATTCAGGAACTTGAGGCTTCAAATTATCAACTCTCAGAGAAGGTTGAACACGCATCAAGTAGTACCTCCAAGAAGGATGAAGAGATTGCAAGCCTTGAAGCCAAGGTCACAAGCCTCGAGCAGGATGTGGTCATCCTTGCAGAAGGAGCTTCAAAACTTCAAGAAGAAAAAGAATCAACAGCAGAGAAACTCAAATTACTTGAGATGGAGATTGAAGAGAGGCAAAGTTTACTAAAAACAACAGGTGATGAAGTTCTTCATTTGGAGAAGGAGCTCAATGACTTGCAGGAGAAGTTTGATGCAGCTGTAGGTAAATTGGAGAAGAGTCTTGAAGAGTCAACCAGGTGTAATGAAGAGTTCACCCTGAAGTTTGAACAGCAGGAACAGCTTGTCAGTCAGAAAGAGGCAGAGCTGAGTCAGCTGGCTTCAAGAGTGGAATCATCAGACCAAGAGCTAGGACAAATGAGAGTAAGTGTGAACGCAAACATAGAGAGTTTCAAAGACCTTGAAATGAGGCATGCTGAGCTGTGCCGTCAACATGATGATATCAAGGAGCTCATGAAAACAAAAGAATCTGCTCTGGAGCACCAGAGCCAGGAGCTGGATGAATTACATAGTCTCATAGATAATAGAGAGAAAGAAATGGAGTTGAAGGTCAGGGAGCTTGAGAGCAATGTCTCATCTGCTAACAATGAACATGAAATATTGCAGGATGTTCTCAAAAAGAGGGAATCTGAGGCAGCAGAACTTTGTAAGGAGGTCGAAGCACTGAAGGATACTACTGAGCAACAGATTTCCACATTACAGGATAGCCTCTCAGACATAGAGGGCAAGCTTTCAGTTGCTGAGACGGAGAATGAAAAGAGTGCTGATCTCTTGAGAGTTAGACGAGAAGAAATAGCTGGACTAACTCAGGCTTTAGACGAGTTGAAACAGGACAATGAAAGACTCACTGGCAAGTTGAAAATTATTCCTTTTTTTATATTTTTATGTCAACTAGTTTTCAGAATCAAGAAATGGCTATAACAATTTTTTTTTTTACTCTTCAACTTGTTATTTGAGCACAAACTATTAACCATTTTTGGACAAACATTTTGTTTATTACATAAATCTAAAATGTTCAGTATTCAAAGAAATTAAACTGTATCTTACAAGCTAGCTTTGATAATGCTTGATAAGAGCTGATCAATTTTTGTATGTACATCTCAACGCTTTCATCTTTATCTTCAACATGAAAACTATTTTTTCTCCGATTAATACCTTTATTTTGATGTTTACAGAAATGTAAATATATTTTTCTTATCAGGAATTTTTTATCTTGTTACTCCCCGACAGAAATGACGCTGTCTTCTGAAAGTCTAGAGCAGACTCTACGGCAGACTGTTGATGAAATAGAAACAACACTGAAGGAAACTGAGAAGAAAGCTGATGAGAGGGTCAAGAACCTGCGTCAAACTGTCACAGATCAGGAAAAATCTCTCCTTGCAAGTCAAGAAACTCTAGATTCAATTCAGTCTGAATTGAATTCTGAGAAAAACAGCAGGGAAGAGTTGCAGAAGGAGGCTGATACAGAAAGAGAGAATTTAATGACTCAAATCCAAGAGCTCAGAGACAATATCAATGACATTGAAACTGAGGTCAGTGTATCCCAAGATTCCCTAAAAGAGACCGTGACAGCTTTAGAGCAATCTAAACAAGAAAAGTTTTCCCTGGAAGAAAATAAAATAGAGTTGGTGAAGACAGTTGAAGTCCTTACTTTGAAGATGGAAACCCAGAAGAGACATCTGGATGAGCAGGGCAATAAGATCTGTGACTTGGAGCAACATCTAAGTGACAAGGAAGCAGAGATAGAAAGGATGCAGATAGAATTGGATGAAGTTGAAGAAGGACTCTCAAACAGCCAGAGGAACATGCATTCAGAACTAGCATCAAAGGAGCACGAGATCAATCGGCTGAGAGATGAACTGACAGACGTCAGGGAGGTCAGAGAGCTAAGGGATGAAGAGATCATGAAGCTCAAAGATGAACTGGAAGAGAAAAATACTGAGATGGAGTGCCAGAATGAAAAGCACATCCTGTACAAGCAAACATCAGAGGAAGCCATGCTGCAGCTGAAGAATGAACTTGATGACACCAGTATTACAGTGACAGAGTCTGACATGAAAGTCATAGGCCTGAATGGGCAAATTCATCAGTTGTCTTCAGAACTTGATGAAAAGCGCAGTGAGCTCCAGAAGCAGGCAGAGCAGCTTGAGAATGTTAAGTTCTCATTAGAGGAAGCAAGGAGTGAACTTTCCCAGGCCAAGTCAACACATGTTGAACTAGAGCTAAAGATTTCAGGACTAGATGGAGAAAAATTTCAGCTGGTCGCAGATCTTGAAGAGAGCAGAGAACTTGTGCAGAGAGGATTAGATTATTCACACGATCTTGAAAACAGACTTCAAGAAGAAATCACAGAGTTGAAGAAGGAGAATCTTGAATTGAGAGATGACTTTTCTGAGAAGAGTGCTAATTGTGATAGAGTCAACCACATTGTTGAAGACTTACAAATACGGGTGGAAGTTCAGGATGGTAAACTCGAAAAACTGGAAGAAAAGATGAAAGTTGAACAAGCAGAGCAAGAAACTGCTGTGAGAAACCTAGAGAGGCAGCTTGCATTCAAGGAAGAAGCTCTAGAGACTCAACAGCAGAGGATACAGGCACTTGAAGAATCAAGGGATGGTGAAAAGGGCTGCTTCTTCGAGACTATTGCAGAGCAGGATGAGGAGATGTCTAACTTGAAGGAGGCCCACACTACAGAAGTAGATTTGCTTCAGAAACAGCTCGAGATTCTAAGAGATGAGCATGCACACCTTGTAGAAGTTGAAGCTGAAAAGGTTGCAGCAGAACACACTAGACTGCAGAAGCACCTCTCTGATCAGGAAGAAAAAGTATTTAGCCTTGCAGGTGAGCTACAAGACAGCAATGACAAAATTATCAAACTTCAAGCAGACATGACTGAGGCAACCACTTTAATAGATTGTCATGAGAAGACTGCTCAGAAAGCTGAGCAGCTTCACAACGAGTCTGATGCAAAGGTACGTGCTTCCAAGGACCGTATTGATGCCCTGCAGGCTGAACTCAGGGAAATGCATGATTCCATAATGAAAGCAGATAAGGATTTCTGTGAAGTTCGTGCTGAACTGGAATATCAGTTGCAAAACCAGGCAGAAAAAGTGACTAAACTTGAACGTGACTTGGAATCTACCCAAAGAAAGCTCAGTGATGTTGAAAGTGCTAAGAAGGCTTTAGAGGAAGAATTTCTGAGTTTGAAGATGACACACTCACAGGATGAAGGGACTTTTACCCATGAAAACGAAGATTTGCAATCAAGGGTGATTGCCTTGGAAACAGAGGAAGAAAGCCTCAATGCCAAGCTTACTGATCTGCAGACAGAATTGACAAATGTCAAGCAAACAAAGGAAGAAGCAGAATATCAAATGCGTTCAGCTCAGTCTGAATTGGAAGCAGTCAAGTCAAGAGAAGAAATGGTGGAGAGTGACAAGGCTTTCATGCAGATACAAAACTCAGCTCTTGAGGAAGATGCACTGCAATTCCGGGAAAAGATCCACTCATTAGAAGAGGAAGTTACAAAGGCACAGATGCATGTGCAACAACTGAACGAAAACGACAGAGCTGTGAATTTTGTTGTTGAAGATCTGAAGCAAAAGCTGGAAACAGAGAAAGAAAGCCTCAATGCCAAGCTTACTGATCTGCAGACAGAATTGACAAATGTCAAGCAAACAAAGGAAGAAGCAGAATATCAAATGCATTCAGCTCAGTCTGAATTGGAAGCAGTCAAGTCAAGAGAAGAAATGGTGGAGAGTGACAAGGCTTTCATGCAGATACAAAACTCAGCTCTTAAGGAAGATGCACTGCAATTCCGGGAAAAGATCCACTCAATAGAAGAGGAAGTTACAAAGGCACAGATGCATGTGCAACAACTGAACAAAAACGACAGAGCTTTGAATTTTGTTGTTGAAGATCTGAAGCAAAAGCTGGAAACAGTCAAAAACAGCAAGCAGATGCTGGAAGAGGAACTTAAGGTAAACAAAGACCTGGTCTCATCTCTAGAGAATGAACTGAGAGCTGTGGAAAATAAGCTTGAGGAAAATTTCTCTGTGGAACAACGACAAAATAATATGGTTACATCAGAAAATGAAAAACTTGCCAATCAACTAGTGTCAATGGAGACAGCAAATCAAGAGTTAAAAGATGTCATTGCAGAATTACAAGAAAGGATTCATCATTACCAGAGAGATCTGGTAGAAAAGAATGGGAATATAGAATCAACAATGGCAGAACTTGCTGAATGGAAGCACAAGCTGACTGAATTAGACGAGAATCTAAACAGATCTGCTGAAGAAAACAATCAATTGAATGAGAAGATCACATCATATTCGGCACAAAAAGACTTGCTGGAATTGCAGGTGGTAGAACTTCAAGAAATTGTAGAGAGTCGAAAGGAGGAGATTGTAGCATTGAAGAAAGAGATTACAGACTTAGAAGGGCAGATGGATAACAGGGAGAAAGACGTGGAAAACATGGAACAAGATGAAATGGAAGCCTGGACTAAAATTGCAGAGAAGGACAAGGAGATAGCTGAGCTGAGGGAAGAAAACGAGGCCCTCCACAACCAAAGAGAAAATCTCCTGGTCGAAACTGGAGACATGGTGCAGGATTTGGACTCCCTCCAGACCAAAAATGATGCTTTGAAGAAAGAGATTGAGTCTCTCCAGATGCAGCTTAGCAGTAATGAATCAGAGAAACTTCAGATGAATGAGGCCAGCAAATCAAAGTTTGATCAGCTCTGCGATGAGATTAGTGACCTCAAGGACGAGATCAGTGCCAAAGACCAGGAAGTCGCAGAAGTTAAGAATGACCTCATGCAATCCCAGGAGGAAGCAAAACATCTGATGTCATTGATTGAAGCTGCTGAAGCCAAGTTAGAAGAGAGCAAGTCCATTGAAGAGGTTCTGCAAGCCGAGAAGTCTGAGCTGCAAAATGATCTGAAGCAAGCTGAAGAAAAACTGAATCAGGTAGAACAACTCAAGTGTGATGTTGAGAGAAATCTTACAACACTTGAAGATGAGATGAGCAAGAACAAAGACGTTGTAGAAAACGAAATTGCTACACATGTCAGGAAGCTTACAGAGGCTAGAGAGGAATGCGAGCTTTTGATGATCAACATCTCCAAAGAAAAAGAAGAAAAGACGAATGTGGAGCAGAGTTTAGCTAAACTGGAAGCTTTGAATAGGAAGGAGCAAGAGGATAAGGAAATTGCAGAGCACAGTGCAGAAGAAAAGGATCAGATTATAGCAGGCTTGAAAGGAGAGCTAAAGAGCATTGATCAGGAGCTGAAAGAGGCATCATCCAGGATGGAAGGCTATTCCCAAGAGGTGATTGCCCTCAACAAGAGAAACACCAACCTTCAGGCCCAGATTGAAAGCCTGGAGTCTGAGAAGACCCAACTTTCAGATGGGGAAATGACTCTAGCTGCAGAGATTCAGAGCCAACAAACCAAAGGCTCTGACCTGGAGAAGAGGATCAAGGACCTGGAGACAGAGCTTTCTACGATGGAGGAGAAATACGACACTCTGCTGGAGACACATGCCTTCTTGGAGACCGAGTCCTCTCAGTTCCAGCCTGAGATTGAAGAGAAGAACAAGGCCATTGAAACACTCCAGAAGAGCATCCAGGATATGGAAGGCTCCAAGGGCATGCATGAGCAAGCTGTCAGAGAGGTTGAATGGAAACTTGCAGCTGCTTTGGACGAAGGAGAGAGTAGGAAGGTAAGGCCTAAAAAAAAAAATTGATGACTTGGCGTAACGGGTCACTGAAAATTAGGGTAGGTAGGGCGATTTTTGTTGTTGTTGTTGTTGTTGTTGTTGTTGTTGTTGTTGTTGCTTATATTTGCATACATGAAATTAGCCATTCATACACATACATACATACAGTGGCGTAGATAGGTCCTCAGACCTTGGGGATGATCTGATGAGAGGGTAGACCACAATATGTTCAAATATAAATAGTGACACTGTTTCAGACAACAGCAAATCAGAAAACGGACCACAGTTTTCCTTAGATGCCTTGATGTTCTTAACCACAAAAATATCAGCGGCCAGATCTTGAACGATTTCTCCGATTGTTGCTTCAATGTCCACCTTCCGAAGAACGCTGAATAAAACGTGAGCACCAAATTTACCCGTGAACTGAACGCCATAGGACGCCATGTTGGGGATACAATCGCCTAGCGGTACTATGGCGTACCTGCCCGCTGCACTCGGCGCGCGAGCTGGCCCAAACACGGCGCGGCAAAGCCCAGAACGAAAGCAACAAACATCCGGGTTTTCCCCACTGCGATATCGATATTTACGCAATCGCAATCGGATCAAAAAAAATAAAAAAGCGTAGGGTCGGCGATAAAAATAGGGTCGGGCGGGTTACGCCAAGTCATCAATTTCTTTTTTTAGGCCTAAGTCTTATTTGTGGTTACAGTTTTTCACAAGCAGGATAGCACTTTTTCATAATTATGATAATAGTAATGCTCTACTTCTATACATCCACAATGTCTATAAGCACTGTACAGATGTACTGAAACTTAAGATTTCACATTTTTGTGTGTAAGCTAAATGCCCATACAGCTGTCAATATTTATGCAGTAAATGCCAATAAAATTTGCTCCCATATGGCCATATAGATAACAGATACTAATACAAATTTCAGATTTGAACATGTATGGACATATAGATATTTATATATATATATATTCAGGCAATTTGTGATACATTCTATAAATTTCTTCCAAGATGCTATCGAATGTGATTATTCAAGTTTATTAACCGACCATCGATCACTAACCTAAGGCCTAAAAAAAAGATGTTGTATTGCCCTTTACTAGGTGCTAAAACATGGGTCTGTCCGTCGTAATTTTTTTTCTTTTTTTTCCTCCCTCTTTGGGCTGATATTTCTCAGTTTTGAATGCTTTAAAGCCCCACTGCACTACTTGTAGCTACTTGCTCCCTCTATATAGAAAACAATGGCTAAGCGGTGCCCGTTGGTTCCCCATGATCCTCTTTTTCTTATGTTAATTGAGAGCTGAGTTGATGGGATACCACCTGTCAGTGACCACGCTGGGTGGTCTAATCCTTCCTGGCCAAACTAGTGCAGACGGGCTTTAATACATGTTATTTCATTCATTAAACTTTTTTTCTTCTAAGCCGACCGTAGATTTCAAAATTTGTGGGTTGGTCGCAGAGGGCAATACAACATCTTTTTTTTTAACGCCTAACTGCCTATATTCCAGAAATATTGATGATTTCAGCTTTTCAATAAAAGTCTTTAAATTCTTTCCCTTGGTTCAGTATTTGAATTAAATTATCCATACAGGCCTTACATGAATGAATATCACATTATTTTTTTGTTCTCTTTTCTAGTTGGAGATCGAAGCAATGGTCAGTGAGAAGCAGGATGTGGATAAACAGTTGCAACAGATGTACAGCGACCTGAAGAAGGCCCAGAGAGACATGAGGATGGAGACAGAAGCTTACGAGCAGAGGCTGCAAACAGCTGAAGAGGACAGATTGGCTAAGATGGAAGATCTTAAGAAACAAGTATGAATGGGATGATATCTCCCTTTATTGATTCTCATTTGTCCATCAATTTCCATTATTTCTGAATTTGGTGCCAAAACCATTTTTTAAAAACCTTTTATTTGCCCCACATTTTATGCCAGTCTGGGTAATTTATAGATAAGTTTTTACTGTCAGCTTCTTTTTGCTATTAAAGCCATTTTACAGATTGAAGGCTGATGGGTTAATGACAAAAATCATTTCCGGTATTTCATGCTAGTTCTTGCTAATCTGTCTTGTTCTTGTATTTTGCATTTAATAGATGATTTAATTACGAGTATTGTTTTAAATGATTGTTTTCGTTTTTGTCTGCAGCATACAAAGACCGTGGAGTCCCTTGAGAATGACTTGGAGGAAGCCCGCCTGGAGAATGAAGCTAAGATGGAACAAACCAGAACCCTGGAATCATCTTTGTTGGAGCTCAGGGCAACTGTGGATGACCTGAATACACAACTCACTCATTCCTCTCAGACGTGCAAGAAATATGTAAGCAGAATTCTTTTATTCTTTTCAATTACAATGGAGGGGGTGAGCATGAAAAAATAGGATGCATTGCTTTTTTCCTCTTTTTTTCTTTTCCTTCTTTAAAAAAAAAAGAGGATTTTATGATGTTTGTCTGCAAAGTTCAAGTACCTAATTTCCACTTGAAAGTGATATAGGTGTACTCTCTGTGTCATGCAACCATTGCCATAACCCTGAATATAGAATTATATGATTTACTTATTTAACATAATGCCACTGAAAATTTATCAGTTGTAATTTCAGGATTATTTGAAAATTGAATGATAAATTAGTATTATACAATGTCTTTTATCCCATATCAGGAAGAGGAGGTGAATTGCTTGAAAGCAGAGTGTGAGGAACTCAAGCTCCTAGCTGAAAAGTCGGACCAGACTGTAAAGAACCTGGCCCTGAAGCTGAAGAAGATCGAGCAGGAGGCAACGCCTAACGACCGTCTCCAGGCAGACCTCAAGAAACTGGAAGCTACCTGCAGCAAGCTGAGAGGCGAGCTTGCAGAGGAGAAAACGGAGAATGTCAATGCCCTTGAGAAGCTTTCCAAGGTCCAAGAGGTGAGTTCAACAAAGCCTGAATAAGTGCACAACAGAGTGGAATAGTCACTCAAAGCTCAAAAGAATGGCTAGCGTGCCATGAATGATAAAAGTTTCAAACCTTTCCCCAGTGATCTATTGGGAGAATCATTTATGAATAGGGGAATATATGTCAAAATTAATCATAAATTAATTATGTCACAATAGTGTTTTGTCTATGAAAATAAAAATTAGTGTGAAGCAGTTTGGTGGTTTTTATTGATGGAAAAAAATTGCCAATTTTCAACTCATATCCCATGATGATAACTCAAGGTAAAAATGTATAGTGTCTTTGTTGTTTTAATTATTAATCTCTGTTAAAAGAGTCAGTGATAGTTCTCCTAGAGGTAAAGTATTAATGTACACATCCTCTGAACAAAATTAGTTATATCTTCTTTGTATTTGTCTTTCTTTTGTCAGGATTCCAGAGCTGCAGTAGAGGCTGACTCTAAGAGAGTAAAGAAGCTGGAGAAACAAGTCAAAGAACTAACAGCAGATAAAGAATCATACCAAGGAAAACTGCAACTGTCTATGACAAACTTCAAGAAACTGCAGAAAGACTTTGAGGACCTCCGCAAAACCAACTCTGATCTGGAGGCTAAGATCGGCAGTAATGCATCCTCAGACAGCAAAGAAGAAAACTCTGCTCTTGAAAAACTTGAAAAAGAACTTAAAGAGAAGGAGGAGGAGGTGTTGTTCAGTCGGAACCAATATATGAAAGCGAGCAGGAACTCTAGACAAGAGCAAAGAAAAGCAGAAGAATTTAAAGTCAAGCTCCAAATAGCATGCAAGAAAATGACTGACTTAAAGGAAGAAAATACAAAGCTCAATAAAGATCTCAAGCAATTGATGCAGAAAATGGAGGCAAAGCTGCAAGCAACAGAAAACAATGTCAATCTACCTGCAGCTGCAAAGCACACTGTTCCAGAAATAAATAAAGATGAAATTGCTCTGGTGCAGGAGAAACAAAGTCCAAGCAGCAGACGAACAACAAGACTGTCCACAAAGAGACACAGTAGTGTCAAAGATGAGAAGAGCATTGATGCTAAGGAAATCTCTATGGAGTCTGCTGTAGTTGAATCTGCAGTAATGGCTGAACCGCCCATCAAGAAAGTACCTTCAAATATCAACACCACCATGGCAGCATCACAAGAAAAGCAAATGGAGATCTCTGAGACCACATTTGCAGAGTCCAAAAGCCCTAGTCCAGGACGTCGATTGACAAGGCTGTCAAAGAGAAGGTATTCAAGGGACCCATCCGCAGATGTTGGTCATCAGGACGAGGAGAGCACTCAGGTTGGCACTAAGCGTTCCATGAGGCATTTTAGTGGGAGTCAGGAGGCCAAGAGGAGCAAGAATGATCTCCCAAGTCTAACTAAAACAGAGGAAGAGGTCTCTTTGTCACAGTCTGGTAGGTTCACATGATTCTTGTATACAATTCTGTTTGGTTAGGAACCCAGTAGATCTAAGTACCAGATTGGACAGTTTTTGTTTCTTTGCAAATATAATTTCCAGCTGATAAGAAATCAACATTCATGATAAACCTTAAGATTAGTAAGAAAACAATACAATATCACCATTGCCAACAGATACTTTGATGATTCTATTTTGTCTGACTCACTGACTGCTAAGGAAGCATGTACAGTTGTATACGCAACCAACGGATGAGGGCTCTACGTCCTTTGTCAGGAACTTGATAGTTGAGAATTAATGCCTTCCCAAAAGACATTACCTCATGGACTTTTTTACAGACACAGGATCTCTCAGTTACACGAATATTGCTCTACTACGGGGCCCTCATGCCTCCTCTATGTTCCAGTAATAATAATTTGTTTGTTTACTGTGAGAGATGGTTGCCTTATGTATAGATGGAAGGCAGGGAGCATCGTAGAAGTGGGTCGTTCACTTGACTCTCTGTCAGAAGGTTGAGGGTTTGAATCTATGCCCAATGCATATGTCTTTAGACAAGGTATTGTATCTAGCGTTGTCTCTCTCTCTCTCTCTCTCTACCCAGGTGCTAAATGAAATGCGCTGTACGTTGGCTACTTGTGCCATGGCCAAAGTAATATTATCTATACCCCTATGGAAGCTCATAGGGATGTTATATTACAATGTGATATATGCTCTACAAGAACAGTTTATTATTGGTGGTAGTAGGAGTAGGATTTCAAGTATGTTGATTCTTCTCAACCCTTCACAGGTTTGAGCACCAGGTTGAGAAGGTCAGCCAGTCAGAACCACATCCAGGAAAGTACTGCTAGTCAGAGGTCCACCCAGCAGCAATCCAGTAGCCAGCCACCGTCCACTCAGGTTCCCAGCAGTCAGGGCAGTGAAGATGGGGCGTTTAACACCAGCAAGAGGGTCACCCGCAGCCATCTCTCTAACCTCAGTCTCAGGGTATGTTTGTTAGTAACCTGTGTCAAAGAGTCTACAGAAAATCAATTTTGAAAATGTTCAATTTTTTCTCTGTAGCTCTGCAGTAATTGAGCATGAAATAATAAAGGACAGATTTAATGACATCTGTACGTTTTTCTGTTTTGTAAAAAAAATATATATACACTTGGTCCAAACACAATAATAACATACTAACATTGAAATCATTGCAAGAATGCTTGTGAGTTGTTATAACTAAACCAAAGTGAAGAAAAGTTTAGATAAATGTCCAGTCCCCACAAATATGCCAGTACACATTAGATTATTTTGCCCATTATGTATTGTATGAAATTAGATTTTGTCTGCAAGAATATAAGCTTGGATTTGTAATCATTCATTCTAAGCAAGAAGTTATTTGTATGCTTACTGTATCTTTGTACAGTGTCTTTTCAACCATCTCATATAACTCCTCGGCACCTGTTTTTGAAATATAATTTGCTTCTATATCACTTTATTAACAATCATGATTATTAACAAAGGCAGTAATAGAATATAATACACAATAACATCGAGAAAATGGGAAAAGCCCAGGTCATGTTTTATTATTAACAATGCAGGGCTAATATGTCACATTATTTATGATGGAATATGTGATGCACAACAATGTTGTTAACGGACAAGTGTAACATGTTGTTTGAATGGGGTCACAAGGGCGTTAACAAGAGACAGTGGTATGTAACTTCTCCCAGCACAGCACATGCTCACAAAAGAATTGCATTGTCTGACATAGCAACTCTTATGTTGGTATTGTATGGTCTATTGTAAACAGGTGGTCAGCTCTGGTAAAGCTACATACCACTGTCTCTTGTTAGCTCACTAATGATTGACAGATGATGTCACAAGATGAATGAGATCTGGAGCTTTTTTAGGGTGGAGCTTAGCAGGTCTGAGAAAATTATTTAAAAAAATATTTAAAAATCTATGAAATATATTTAGATGTTTGAATAACAAAATATGAGTTTTATGCAGCCCTGCACATCAACAGCAGACATGCAAACCGTTCCGTTTCTAACGGAACTGTTACGTTTTTGAAGTTTTTAGAGCCATGAAAAATGGAACATTCCGATTTGGGGAAATACATACATGTAGTAAAATACCATTCGGCTTTCCATAGTTTCGATCTGATGAGTGCTGGAAGGATTGCATTGCGCAAGATTCGTGCAGCGTGTTTACTTCGCGCCACACTGATCTCTATTCGCAGCGTGTAATAATGAGCGCCTGTGTGCGTAGACGGCCCATAGAGTGCCCTGCATAATCCCTCGGCCATAGGCACTGCACAGCATTCACGCGTCGTGCTAGCGCTATCGCTCATGATCACTGCATGACTCCGGCCGTACATGTATACAGTAGAGATATGTATTTCACGTGCAGTGCTAGTGCAGTGCACAGTGCAGTCGCGGCGTAGGCCTACTGTATATGATTTGTGATGTGCGTTCCGTTTTCTGAATTTCAAATGTTGGCAAGTATGCAACAGGAATCAACTTATATTTGGATTTCACCCCACCTTTAAAGTAATATGGATCATTGCTATTGTGGCTCCAAATAGACGATGTTACATAAATACGAGATGCAATAGATCTTTTAAAAACAATACATGTGACTGATGTGTAAGAAACATATGAAAACAAACAGGTTTTTATCTGAACTCTACTTTCATACAAAAGCTGTTTTCTCTTGGTTTTCTTCTCTCTTTAGGGTCAAAGTAGCAACAACTCGGCTTTAACCACCATTACCAACAGCCCGCTGAAGGAAAGTAGGAGCATGGAGACTACCAAAGCCAGGGAGCTTGCCATGACATCTAGATCCGCAAGGGGTGGACGAGGCAGAGGAACTGCACAAGGTGTAGGGACCACTGAGGCACAGAATGACGAGGAAAACTGCAAGATACAGTGAACACACTCTTACACACTTCTGCACCTAAAATGTCGGTAGTAAACATCTTGTTGGTGGCTTGACATTCAAGTCTTTGCTCTCTTTATTTGTATCTTCATTCAACAGTCACCAGTGTGCAGCTATCCATGAATTTGCACACGACAATCTCTCTTTTTATATATAGCTGTATAATGTATATTAATATGATAATGATCCTCCAATATTTTGACAAAGTCTTCCATGTATTGGACACTGTACATATAAACATGCGTTGTGCTGAATATTTCACAATACAACTTCACATATTTTAGCATGTCATCTGCACCATGTCGTCATCAAAAAAGTCATAATTTTCCAGCTGTGTCCCCCCTTGTACCTTTAGCTGTTTAGGAAGATGCAAACTTGTTTGAAGTGAAATTTCATGTCTTTCCATTTTCCTACAGAATCCCACCTCCTGAATAATAGATGAAATAGATGTATATGTGTATGTGTGTGTAGAAATCAATTTGTATTTCCAAGCTTTATCATATCCAATTGAAATGTAAATATTACATGTGTAGTTAATAGCATGTTTAGAGAGTATTAAAGGAGGTCATTTAGTCGATGATTGTAGCCATGTACATTGTACAAACTGATGCAGTGCATCAGCATATACCTGTTTTAGAATTGTAAAATGTACTATATTTACAATTTGATAAAAAAATATTGTTCACAAAGAAGAATTTCAAAGTCAGAGGGCAATTTTGTTAAATACATGTATTTTACTATAAACCATTAATTATTGCCCCTTACAGCGCTACAAAGCAGTTTGCAAATCACGTTTTGTGTGATGTTTATGTCACATTTTTTGTACAGTTATACACTGTTGATTCAAAAGATTATAAGCCTGTTAGAGACGTTTCATTTTCACTGATCACAGTCTCACACACACCCACACCCAATGCTAATGGGTTTATTCGTGACTTAATTGCACCTTAGACCTTGGCACTTTTCTGCCCTGTAGCAATTTTACTCTTAATTAGCAGCATGTATGCTTACTTGTCAGCAGTGATACTTTCTTTCAATGATTTCTTTCTGTTTTTTTACCTTGCCTTCAAGAAATATCAAGGGAATGAATGAAAACTCGTAGTATATCTATACTCTATAGACATAGTAATTATGAAATTGAAATCACATTAATAATACCGATTTCCATATTAAGGTCATCTCAAGCAGTTTTAGCAGCTCAACTTAGTCATATTTCACTGACAATAACGATATAAGCGATCTATAAGAAAAATAAGCTTCAGTGAATCATTTTAGTTGTGAAATATAGACTTGTTATCAATTGTAAATTGTATAGATACATTTCGATAAGAAAAATAATAATTCTAACTTTCTAAGTGACTTACCTAAATTTGTCCCTTGAGTTATGTGTGTGTGTTTTAATGTACTTGCTATTGATAAAAGTAACCATTTTACATGGGTTGACATGAATCAGGAGTCATGTCTTGCAAAAATGTTCTCCAATTACTGCATATCTAACTTGCGTTTATTGCAGTCTAGAAGCAGCAAGAATGTATGAATATCTCTTATCGGTAGACAATTATTTTGTAATTAGAAGAATATATAAGTTTACTCATTACCATGTTGTTTTAGTCTGGTGTTAAAGTAGTGTCGTCATTGTGAATGCGTTATTTTATAAGAATATAAAATGACAAAGAGCTTGTAGTTGATGAGAAAGGGGGAATGGTGAAGTTAATAGGAAATTGAGATAAGAGGTAGGTTTTATGTTTGTCTGACCTTGTGTCTCTGAATGATGATACAACATTGTATTGTGTAACAGCTTGTTCATCCTGTAGTCATCCAAATTATCTGATTCTTTGGCTTGTGTCTAAACATAGCATCATATTATATTGTTACAATATGCTATGAATGGAATTTCTTTGGAAATGGGAGAACATCTTGAGCAACATTCCGATCAGTTTATTTGTGTTATGTCGATATTGATTTCAATAATGATTGTTTATTTTGATATTAGTATAGTGACTATTGATAGTGTTTCATAATTATTATTATGTGCTGCATCCTTTTCATAAAGCACTTCTATGCATATATGTACACAAAGTGGTGAGTGTGGTAGGGTTGATAGTACCTTAGAGATACATATGCACTTCTCTATGGGCTATGCGTACGTTCTTGCATAAGACATGATGTATGTTGAATACCATTTATAATAAATGATACCTACCTTGCTTGTTATTTTCCACTTTACTCTGATTCCTTTCATTTGTTCTTTATACGACTGAGACATTCAATAGAACAGTTCACAAATGTAGCTCAAGACCCTATTTCTAGACTACATGTATGTATGTATGTATGTATTGCATTCACATGTTACGAGCTACTGTATTTCAGCTGTCAGATTGCAGGTGGCATGCATTAGTTGTTGCAATGTCTGACAAACCTCTGGCAAGTCTTTGAGTGTGTCACTCCAAACAAATTTATTAGAGGCATGCATGAAAGTAGAATACATCTGGAGTGTTCTATTCTTAAACTCGGAATGGTTAATTTGATAATGTGTCACATGACTAATCCAAAAAGCACCCATATAATAGTGAAACCTTGTTTGTTTTAAAGTATACTGTTATAACAATCTCTTATTTAACAGTTATTTTGCTGGTCCTACTTTTTTCTAATTATTTGTTAATATTTTGTTGGTGGAGGGGGTGGTCATGATTTATCAAGGCATCAATGTAACAAAGTAAATGTAATTCAGATCAGGAGTTCATCTTAACAAGGTTTCACTGTGTATTGTCATTGTTTAAGCGAAATTGATTATGGCGATATTGGGTGTTATATACCTCACTTTAGAAATCTAGCCATCTGATTGGTCGAAATTGGAGTTGTGATTTCAAGCCATGCCCAACTCACAGGGCATAGCAACTAACAGGTATGGCCGTTTGACCAATAAATCAGATAAACACTGTTTATCATCGATAAACACTGTTTATCAAGTGATAAACACTGTTTATCGAGAGAAACTATGTTTATCGACTGATAAACACAGTTTCTCTCGATAAACAATGTTTATCACCGAAAAACAGTGTTTATCGCTGATAAACAGTGTTAATCGAGAGAAACTGTGTTTATCAGGCGAGAAACTGTGTTTATCAGGCGATAAACATAGTTTATCTCGATAAACACTGTTTATCGCCGAAAAACAGTGTTTATCTGAATTATTGGTCAAACGGCGCGCCATACACAGGGCCTAGTTAAAAGTTTCTACCCTCCGATCCTGCGATTCCCATTGGTTTACTGCGAACCCCATTGGTTTGCGTGTTAAAATTGTCTACGTGCGAGCACGGACGCCATTCAGTGCTCTTTGTCTGCAATTCCCAAATGACTGAAACTTTCACTCATTTTTAAGCGAAGATTAACATACAGTGTTTCAGATTTTCTGTGATGTTTTAACAAATTTTTACTCACTAAAAGGCTAAGGTAAGAATTCTTTCTCTCTTTTTCACTCATTCTCTCTCTCTCTCTCTCTCTCTTCACTCTCTCTCTTCCTCCGAGGCCCTTCCCCTCACACCCTCTCTCTCAAAAGGCAAGATTATGTTTGTTTCCGTCGCACTTATCTAAACGTGAATTATTTAAGGGAATTCCACCCTGATATTAAGTTGGTTTCAATAGAAGTAGAAAAATGAGAGAAACGGGTCAATGAAAGTTCGAGAAAATTCCGATTAAAAATAAGAATATTTGAAGTTGCGATAAATCAAACACAAATTGGCAACACTGACGTATTTTGCGAGCTCCTCTCCGAAATGTTAATTTTCCCTCAAGAAAATTTTCAATCAAACATGCACCCTAAATATAAGTATTTCAAATATATTTATATTCAACCCCGGCCTGTATGGGAAAAATCTATTGAGGAGCTCGCAAGATACGTCACAGTTTTGCCAATTTGTGTTTGATTGATCGCAACTTCAAAAAATCATAACTTTCTTAGTTTTGATCGGAATTTGCTCAAGCTTTCATTGTCCTGTTTCTCTCATTTTCTGCTTCTATTTAAACCAAATTGATCAGGCTGGACTTCCCCATTAATAATTCACGTTTAGATAAGTGCGATATGGAAACAAACATAATCTTGCCTATTCTTGCTCATGCTGACGGGCTTATATATATCCGTTGATATCCTTTATAAATCCATCTCGATTCGTAATCCATATTACAGTATCATTCCGAAGCTCTAGGCTTATTTAGAGGATTTATGAGAGCGGAGTATAACCCCAGTAATTTTAGGTCTTTGTGGGAGAAATCCCTCCTCTGACATCATCAGAAGGAAGCCGCACAATATAACCTTATACACTCTCATAAGTCTCATTTGCATATTTTACAACATGGCCGTCTACTTCAAAGTTATATGAATCGGGTAAGCCTACTATATGTATCATTTAGTATGGCAGGCTTATGTCCACACTTTTTGAAAAATCAATAAAAATGTCATACCTGTGGAGGTGATTGTTCCATTCAAGTGAAAAAGTAATAATGATGATGATAATAATAATGATAATGATAATAATACTGGATAATGTTTTTTTTCATTCCTGTCCACAATAATTGTAGAAATAGGCTTTCCACCAGCAGTAACAGGCAATACAAAAAACAAGACAGTAAAATAAAGGACAATAGGAACACAAACATATACATGCAATCAAACCAACATCAACAAAAGGGGTGTAACTCTAATCATAATTGTTGTTAATTTTCTCAAAATTCTTTTCTCATTAAAACATTACTACTTCATCTTCTCTCCTTCATTTCCTTGTCCTATTCGTAATTATCATCATTATGATCATTTAGTGTAGTTATATTTTATTTACATTTTACATCATCTACTGCCCTTTGATTCATTTGTATCTAATATCTGTGGTATTATTCATAAGTGGTTCATATTGAATAACCTGTACTTCTCTTGAACAATGGTGTGTAGACTAGTTTTATAGATAACTATGGTTTATATTCTCTTTTGATACATCAACAATTTTTTTAGTAAAGATGATAATGAATAATTAGTCAAGAGTACATGGTTAGGAAAATCAATAATGTACATTTCTGATCGTATATCAGTGATTTCAACGGGCGTTTGGGGGAGATACCCCTCCCCCCGTTAAAACATTCGCTACTTTTTATTGCGCACATTTATTCGATTTTATATTTGTATATCTTATCACTATTTTCCATTTTCTTTTTCATCAACGCATTAAGAAATATCGCGTTGACATTTTCCATAAGTTATGTTTAAGAAAGTTGGTGTTCGTTTTCTTAGTTATCTTGCTCGTCATGACACTGTGGAATGATGTTGTGTAATCGTACTCGGGTAATGAATGTAGATTGAACGAATCGAATAGGCAAAATGCTGCTTCCATGGGCTATACAGACACATAACAGCAGTGGCGGATCCAGGGGCGGGCCCCTCCCTAGAAAAAAACAGGAAAAACACCCTTTTTTGAAAAAGAAGAAGTTGGGCCCCTCCTGGCGCCCAAGGGGTGGTGGTGGAAGAAAAAAATTACCCTTCCCGATGGGGAAAAAAAAATTTTCGGGGGCCAAAATTTTTTTGCTCACTACCCCCCCCCCCACTGAGCGAAAAATCGACCGACACGATTTTCAAATTTTCGCACGAAGTGGGCCCTTTTTTAGGCCCCCTCCCTTGCCGCCGGCTGGATCCGCCCCTGCATAACAGACATAAGAGTGAAACGATTCACAGTATACAGCGGACTGAATCCGTATCATGTAATTTGGCATGACATTATCGAATCATTTCTTTCGAACTAGAATGATGTTATTACGTCTTATCATGATGTAATAATGAATGATTAATAGATAGATAGATGAAATGCCCGGGAGAGGGATTTGATGTATTTTCCCCTCACTTCCTGACTCCATCTCAATTCATATCCAGGATGATCTGGCTATGAAACTGTCCCTGCATCAGTTTTCCTCCAAATCCGAAAATTCTTATTTCTTCAAGACAGTATAAATCTGTTCTTATTGATCAGATATCTTGTCCTTTGTGTAGTTTATCAATATCTTTCCAGTGGTCTTGGCGTTCAGTGCAGGTTATGCCTGACTGGGGGATTGTGACCTGTGAATAATGAGCCTATATACCGGGCCCTACCTTTTAAACTATTAAAATGAACGGCACGCCAAGACTTCTCCAGTGCGACTCATACAGGTCTCAATCGCCCATTCTCATGCCCGCATGTATCGCAAAACTCAAACAAAGATTTCATAAAACATCACATCATTCGGAAATTCTTCTCAATCATAAAATCTTCATCAAGCATCCTCATTAGACCATAATGTACATTGTGATTTGTGAAATAATGTATGCCACATGCCCAGAAACATGCTGTCAGAACTCAGAAGCCATATTATATACTCCTTGTTTGGTTTGATATGACGTCCAATGACATGTACTTCCTACTACAGCCATCAGGCTGAAGTGAGGGGGGACTAACATTTTTCCAAACATGCTAATTCGTGTGAACGATTAGTTTTTAAGCTTTTGTAAATATCATCTCAACTATGCTGTTGTTTTGTATTTACTTTTTGCTCACCTTTGTCGAATAAATTACTTGAATTAATAAAATGAATGAAATAAGTTAAAATAAATAATTAAATAATGAATTAAATAATGTTAAGAAGACATTACAAATGTTTAATATACAAAAATGAGGGAAGCGGTTAGTTGTGATTTGACTGTAAATACCTATTGCCAATATATAGGAGGCTTTGTATTGTAAATTATCATACAGATTGCTTTATCTATATCGATCTTATTTCCATGGTTGAATAGAGGTGGACTCTTTTTTGCAGCTACTGATCTTTATATATATATATATATATATAGAACAAATTGAAATAAATCAGACTAATTATAAGGGAGTTATGAATGTTTGAAACATAAGATCACTAAATCTATGCGAACCTCATTTTAGTATTTTTATTTGGTCAGTAGATTGTGGCATACTCATGGATGACTCTCCTGTTTGTCGTGTACAAAAATATCTTTGATTTCTGTTTTTCTATTAAGTGCCTTCTCCCTTGGGGGCACTACACAAAATATGTTTATGGATGGCATTATATAGGTTCTCTAAAAAGAAAAGACCCTCCCGACTCCTACATTTTAAAGGATATAGATTCCATTCATTTTGTGTGTATGGGAATTTTAGTGGCATTACCTATTCAGCCAATTTAAGTGCCCATATATACATAATTATAATTATTACAACTTTAAAAAAAAACACATAAATTGCTTTCTTTGGGGTCCGCTTTTGTTTAAAATTCCACCAGTCTGCTTTTTCTGATTTTTATGTTTTCTTTTAAGGCTGGATTTTCATTTAAATTCTGATCGAAACTGAACCATATATTGTAAATGGGTGTTATGTGGGTTGACCTAGGGTAACAATACACAATAGTATTCTGGAATCTCTACAAACGTACAGATAACTCTTTTGAGACAAGTGATACATCTGAAAATTACAAAAGTTTAAACGAGATGAAGTGAAGGCATGAACAATCTCTTCACTAGCAGAACATGTAAGATATTTGCGAATTATTCCCAACTGAGTTTTCTTAGCTGATAACGTACGGATTGATTAGCACGTGTTTATATTTGATACATGATTAAACATGATTAAACATGGATGAACATGGGCAGAGTGGAGCCAAATGTGACAACCAAGATTCTACAAGGTTCAATGCACTTCTGTGTAGCCCCTTGAATCGTCAATCCAACAAAGTAAAGGCTATATTGCTTTTATGACCTTGCAGCTCTCTTGTAAAGACAAGAACTTTCCGCCTATGTATTTTCTCCCTGGTAAACCTTTAGCTCAAAACTCTTCTTTAATACTATAAAGTTATTATGCGATGGAGTGTAACGACCGAGGGAGAAGATTTCATAAGATAATATACGATTCGGTATTGCAAAGTCATAATAGGCCCTAAAAACGTACCGAAACAATGGCATGACGTTATATACAGTTGACATTATTCATACCCCTTGCGAATTTAATGGTTTTTGTGTTCTTCGTTCCTCAAGAATGAAAGGTGAACTATGTGAATTAGGGCCTTTGTTTAATATTTTAGATGTAATCTTTAATACGTCATATTCTCAAGAAACATAAATTGGAACAAATCAATTTTTCATATATTTAAAAAATTACAAAACTTGATAAGGGTATGAATAATTTAGTTGTTAACTGTATATACGCTTAATAGAAGGAGAATATCAAGTTCTTTCTTTCGTCATCTATTTTCACTTCCCCCCAAAGCCAAGTGCTTTACGTTACTTTCAGGCGCTTTACCCTTAGGGTGGTATTCTCGAAAGCCGCCTAACTTTAGTCCATGGATTAAACCTGGTTTAAACCATGGACTATCTTTTTTGCTATTCTCGAAGGTGGACTAAAGATAAGCCAGGTTTAAATACGTCATAGTTCGGCCTAACTTTAGTCCACTCAGAGGGGTGGTTTAAATACGTCATAGTTCGGACTAACTTCGCGTGACGTCACGTTTTAGTTAAATCGACTGTCTGCGGAGAGTGAACGGTAAGTTTTGCATTTGAATTTCTATATTTGATAACAATTTACACTCTTTTGTATGGATAAGCACTCATGAAAGTTACACCAGCTAATAAAGTATTTTTGTTACTTTCATGTTGCTGTACTAGTGATAATCTAAAATGCTTTTAACTGAATAAATTTGGGGGAAACTTGGTAAATTTTCACGGTGTTCGCGGACCAGTCCCATACGTGCAAATAATTGTCGGTTAACATTTTCGTTTCCTGAGGTTGAGCAATTTCTTACCTGGTAAATTTTTTCTTGGCACTATTGTACTTTCGTACGCATATACCACCTTAAAACCACCTTAAAACTATCATTGCTAGACGTAGAAAATACTTTTATAGTGGATTTTCGAGACGCCGTTGCCTAAAAGTGGACTAGCTTTAGTAATATTAATAATCACCTTTTTATTTTAGGCCTAGTCCTAGACTAGAGCTAGCCCTGGCCCCGGCCTAGAATAGATCTAGACCGAAATTTCTGTCTCTTCGTTCGTTAGCCTCTGATTTGGGTAACCAAACCAGAGGCTAACGAACGAAAGAGACATAAATTTCGGTCTAGTATCACCTCTGCCTGAGCTGCTAGCTGTGGCTGTTGGGGCGATAATTTTCTACAGGATGATGATGATTTTCATGACCACCCATCCCCCAGAAAAAAATTGAAAGGAAATGGACATGCAAGTTTCCCTTTCTTGTTGACATACATTTGCTGATAATGTTACAGTAATAGTTTAGTCCAATAATACTAGTAAACTAGACTAGTACAGAGAAAGAGAAATTGTATTTTTTATCAACATATTTTTCATCTTGATTTTCTGCTATTTCAGGTTCTTTTTAATTGATGCATGGGGATGAAGAAAGAAGGCCTCTCCCAAGCTACGGTGTCCCGCCTTGTGAAGTCCATCTCAATAGCCATTGCCATGAGATGGGACCAATACATCTAATTTCCTTCAACAAGAGAGGCAGTCCTGCAGACTGTGCAGAGTGCAGACCCAACATGAATTGATTGCACCCACATAGGCATCTCCAAGCCAGCTGGCCCAACACCGGTTATTTCCTGAACAGGAAAAAAAGATAATCCATTTTTCTTGGAAAGTCTGCTGGTGAGTAAAGCTGTAATTACGCCTAAATTTTGTAAACTAAATCATGTTTATAACATTTTTATTAAAGATCTGCTGATTTTATGAACCTGCAGATGTGTCTACAGATACATTATGAAGTGATTTAAAATTGTTTTGTCTGATGAATGTAGGTGCAATCTACACTCAAACTTTTATTCATTTTACATCGGCGCGAGCTAATATTTTCAGCTCGATTGCCATGGCTACCAGTCACTCCTGACAGTGACAGCTTGGCCTAGACTTTTGGGCGGAACTATCTCTGAAAATAAGACACAAATAATCAACAGTTGATTAAGTACTTTCAAATTTGGGTCAGAAGAAAATTCAAACCTACCACTAACAATTCTGGACCATATAAGACTTAGAGACCTACAGACTGTAGTACAGTACAGTGCAGTAAATTTTCATTTCACTTTTTCCCCTTTCATGAAGCTCATTTAGGAGATAACATAAAAAAGACAATCTTTGGTCTAATGTTTGATTGAACTAGTAAGATGAAAAGTTAGGCTCTAACGATTAGGGCCTTGTAAAATCTACATTCCAGGCTGCGTTTACATCTAGGTTAGGCCAACTGTCAGCTAGTTATCTAAGTAAGATGTAGACCTCTAGACTTGATTTTAGGAAGGGGACTAACTTTGCTATAAACTTTAACTACTTATGGGCTTTCTTAGGCCATGACATGGCAAGTTCAACTTGGTGCAAGCACATTTATAAGATAGTACTGCAAGAATGTGTATGTTCTTGACCTTAAAAGAGATACTGGTAGTCATTCTGTAAATCAATGATTAATAGTTATGGGAGGGGGTGCCTACATGAAAGGAGCCTCAGGTTGTTGTTTTTTAAAGTTAGAATATGATTGACAGTATAACTAAGACCAATTATCAATGGAGTAGATCTTTAATTTTTAATGAGGTCTAAACCTTTTTATTTTTGTTTCAGGATGATGTTCTTCTTCAGTAAAATAAATGAAGGCAAATTCCCTGAGAATTGAGACAAATTCAGAGAGGAAAGAGAACTACTGAGCTGCTGAATTTCTGACAGGTAGGCTGTACAAATAAGTTGTTGTTTGTATGCCCATACAGCTAAGGTACTTCGAGGATGGCATTTGTTCATTCACATTTTTCCATCAATACTTTCATGTAATGATTATGCACTCCACTTTTACCACAATGTGCATGCAAGTCCACTTTAATCACAATGTACATGCAAGACCTTTTTAATGTTACAACAGAAATAGGTTTCAATGTGCTTACTTTCATTCTTTTCTCTTTTGATTCAACAGACATACATGCAAGGACTATGAAGTTCTACTTAGCCTCTTCAATGAACCAGACCCCATCTGCTGTAGCTGTGACTGGGATCAAAACCTTTGTATTAATCCTCATAACATGAAGCTATGGTAACAGACAAGCAACCGTTAATAAAAATCCTGATATGTCCTTGGTGTGTGTGTGTGAACCACAAAGCAACCATCACTCATAAGTATGTTTTTTAGTACATCAGATGTTCATTGTTTCACTGGAAAAATGTGATTTTGAGTCATTTAAGAAATCATGTTTTATAATGTGTTTTATAATATGGTGCAAGTCATGATATAACAGATTCCTGCAAAAGAAATAGGGCTCAAAAGTAGCCTATGCTTTGTTTAAAAAATGGGAAAAAGTAATGTAACAAATACATAACATTGAATTCTAATAATTTCAAGTAGCAGATTATGAGGCTATTGGAGCTTAATATTTGACCTTCAATTTTATAATACGTATTCATCGTGAATTACATTTTTTCTGTTTTAAGAAAAATAAAGAAATTGAACATAATTTTTGATATCTTATATACAATATTCCTTTCATATCTTTTGATTTTAAGTGTGTATACGGTTGGATTCATTGAATCATACATGGAAAAAATCTGGAAATAGAACAGTGAGAGAACAGAGAGAGTAAAAGAGAAAGGGAAAAAATGAGAAAGAACAATTTAATGGTGAGAGATATCATGAAAATGAGAAATAAACAATGATGCGAGATAGTGTGTGTGAGAGAGAGAGAGATGGAGATAGGGAGAAAGAGTCAGGGGTACAGTGCCCCCCACTTTTCAAAGTTCCCAAAATACCCCTTTTACATTGGAAAGTGCCCTTTTAACTTTGTAAGTAGTGCCCTTTTTTCATAGGAAAAGTGCCCTTCCCTTTTCACCTCTGATAAGTACCCCTTTAATTTTGACACGCGCCTTTTCCTTTGACAAGTTTCCATTTTCCTTTGCAATAAGTGTCAATTTTTCATTCTTATAAGTGCCCTTTTAAATCTCTAGTAAGTGCCCCTTTTCAGGTACGAGAAGTGCCCCTTTTCACTTTTGATAAGTGCCCCTTCACCTCTGATAATTGCCCTATTCAAATCTGAGAGGTGCCCCTAGTAACAAAATCATCGTTGCCCCTTTTCTTTCAACAAATGCACATTTTACTTTATTATAAGTGCCTTTTTTCATTCTCATAAGTGCCCTTTTAAAATATGTTCAATGCCCCTTTTTCAGGTGCGATAAGTGACCCTTTTCACCTCTGATAATTTCCCTTTTAACAATGATGCAATTCCAGCAAGTGCCCTTTTTTGTTGGTGCTGCCCCCCGCCACTTTGGAAGTCGCTCCGCCGCCCCTGTACGTCATACTGCTCAAGTTGTCAAGATGCTGCATCCTTTCCACACTGCGCGCATCCATTGTCTTAGCGCATTGTGACGTCACAGCTTCGGTATACTGTATACTGAGCATGTGCAGAAACTGTAACCATGGTAAATGATCCATGGACTAAAGTTAGTCCATGGATCAGTTAGGCCACCTTTCGAGAATTGAAATTGACTTAGTCCATGGACTAAAG
The DNA here is from genome assembly GCA_037976565.1 of Mesocentrotus franciscanus. Classification (NCBI taxonomy): domain Eukaryota; kingdom Metazoa; phylum Echinodermata; class Echinoidea; order Camarodonta; family Strongylocentrotidae; genus Mesocentrotus; species Mesocentrotus franciscanus. The sequence continues at coordinate 17,120,092 of CP137669.1, read as the reverse complement.
TTAAGCCTGGCCTAACTAATCCACGGACTAAGTTAGGCCAGGTTTAACTTAGGCGGCGTTCGAGAATACCACCCTTAGAGATCAAAATGGACTCGTCCGTTCATTGTCTGTGTGTTTGTCACACTATTACTCCACTGAGTTGAAGGTGCTCGGTAGGGCTGTTGTACCAGCTGATTGCACACGGGATTGCACATAATATAGTTGCAAATGAAAAGGGGAAAGATAAGTGAAGCACAATTCTAGTTTATCATTTACCAGTCTTACTATGTGAATGAAATTCGAATGTACCCCCTCTCCCACAATTTAAATAATGATTCAACCCGAACCAGGTATTTAATGGCGTCTCTCTCTCATTCTCTCTCTCTCTCTCTCTCTCCATTCAGTGGAGGGGGGCACAGCCTTAACAATTTATTAATTTGGTATTTTCATACAGTTTCCCTATCTCAGCATCAACTCGGATGACTGTCCGGTGAAATCCATATTTTCCATCTTCAATAAATTTTCGAACTTGAAACAGAAATTAACTTAACTGTCCATTTACTGTTGCATACTCATGCAGAAATAGAGTTCGCCAAATGTTGTTGTAAGTATAAGAAACTGTATACACGGTCTGAGGGTTACTGTTATACAAAACAAATTTGGATCCCCTGGTTAAACTACAAAGCATGATGTTGAAGGTTTGAATGGGCAACCCAAAACCCTGATCAGGGAGAGGGACTAATGTCTGACTTTGCAGCGTCTAATACTCGAAAACATCCATTATCAAGAGGGACGACAAAGAAAGGAATATTTAAGCAAATTTGCATAATAATCGTCCAAGAATGTTTCCCTTTTATTCTTAGTGTAAAACATTGTTAATGCCTTGTTGCAAGCTCGGTGCTTTTCTCCATCAGTTTGGGACGTGAACGGCTACGACTTTGCCAGAGGTGAGGGGGACGAATGACAAAGCCGTCTTTCAGAGAGCTGGCGAAGGACAAGGAAGACAAGAATGGAACTCCAAGTTGCTGGTTAAGATGACAAGTTTATCTACTTGAGAGAGAATTTCTGTAATATCCAGTTTTGGTAGGTTTCAATATCTCAGTTTACAGTTGGGAGAGATTGCCTTGGTTCGTGGGAGGGGATGGGGGCGTGTGCTGTTCTTTCACTTTCCATCCCAAACCTTAAGGAGACAAGTATTAGTCCTGATAGCTCTAGTGTGCAGGCACAAACCCTTGTGAATCGTCTTGCGTAACTGTGTCTGCACTATGAGACTAGGCTGATATCATTCTGCATAGGTTCTGTACTTAAGCTGGTCTATTTGACACAAGAGATTGACAGAGCTAGCCTCTGCTCAAGACTTTAGGAATTGTGGTAAAGTTTCAATTTAGAGTATGTGGCTGCAGACTAATAGAGCCCGGCCTAAAGCCATCAAGGGATTCTTATTCCTCTGCATGGGCAATTTACTTAATGCAACCAGGGAATCACGGCCCTTCCCATATTCTCTAAAATAATGGATAATGAAAATTTGCAAATAATGTTCGCAGTTTTTAACATCCTACCACCCTCCTTAATGAGCATTATGGCCAACGAGATAGGAGAAATTATATTCCCGGGGGGAAATATACATCGGGTACACCTACCCAGCCCCCCTCCGAAAACAGACAAATAAACTAAAAAATACAACAACAAAAAAATCACTGAGATATGGGTAAGCTCAATTTAATTCAATTCAATGTATTCGTAGACAACTGTTCACAATAATTGATAAAAGTTAAAGATAATTTTTACATTCCAAAAATACAAAAAAAGCACAAAGGCATTAATGGATATGCTCTTATTCAAACAATATTTAACAAAACGGAGAGTACAGAATTGTAATTATAAGCACGATAAGTGTTTGTATGCTTTTCACTCTCCTGGAAATCTTGGACGTCGACATCTTTTATTTCTCCCATGCCACCCCGCCCACACACTCTCTCTCTCTCTCTCTCTTTCTCTCTCTTTTTTTCTGAGACACACACGGGCAAACGCTGTGTGAGTAATGACATATAGAGATAACCTCTTCGTTGATAATAGACTCGCCCATTTGTTTCACTTGCCTGTGTCATTACTCCAAATAGAAGGGTATCTAAATAAGAGGGTATCCGTGCACCCCGGACTAAATTTGCACAAAATTTGCATTGAAAGAGAGAGAGATTTTCAAGTTCAAGCTCTCAAATTAACATTTATTTCATTCATTTATAGAAATTACATTTACAAAATGTATAGAACAGATCACGAAATAACAATGCACGGATGAGGAGACAGCCACCGAAAAGGGTAATAACATCATTATAGAATATAAAATACACAGAAAAAACATGACAAACATATAACTACAGAAAAACCCAAAACAACACAAAATTAAGAGAAAAGCCTTATCATAAAAAAATCATAGAAGCGTGCCGGAACCCTTCCATTCCCCTTTTGGTGGTGGTGGTGGGGAAGGGGGAAGGCAAATACTTTCTTGGCCTCCCCCATCTCAAATTGAATTTCGACAAATTTTTTGTCTAGCTGCAAAATGTAGCTACGCTTAGTATTTGCATATACCCCCTATATAAACAAACAAGCAAACATGCACTGTGATGTTTCTGAACTGATAGCAGGATGTCTCTATTTGATTAAAAACGTACATTTGAAGCTAATTGATTACACAAGAACATAAATGTTTTTCTGTACTATGACTGAGCAGTTTAAAGGGCTTGCAGACTTTTTATATTTTTATTGAAGATTAAAATCACTGCATATTTTAGTTGCATTTATGTCATTTGGTATATTGACAGAAAGCCTTCTTTCGTATGATGTTTTAAGGATATTTCATGAGTTAAGTGCCTTTCAAAGTATTGAAAATGTATAAGTAATTTCCAATTTTGCATACTTTGATTCGTCCCTAGGAAATGATTATTCATAATTACCTTTTCTGAATATTGCTGTTTTTTCTTTATTGATTGGTATAAAGTATTCGTGTTGGAGATTTGTCAATAATCTGAGATATAAACTTTTGTATAATATTGACTAGATAACAAATGATGATTTTGATAAGTAATTATGATGTCTGGAGTTAATCAATATTTCAAATATTGATAATTAGATAGGATCTGTGTCATGTACGCCGTTAAGTCTATCTATGGCCTTTTCTGTATTTTAGACGGTGGTCACCCTAAAGGTCAGTCTTGGTCAACCTCGGATTAATTTTGACCTTGAGTTCATCCGAGTTCATATCATGATAGAGCCACCTCCGAAGTCATGCAATATGAAAGACGGATGTAATAGGAAGTAGTACAGACGTCATAGAGAGGTCATAGAGGTCACCGGTGTCCGGAGATCGTTAGCGGACCGTGAGCACCCTCATCTTCGTCGGTTCGAGGAGATCTCCCGTGTCGCATAATATGTACCTTAAAATAACAATTGTTTTATATAACAACAGATTTAATGGTGGTTAGCAACTTCTTCACTTTAACATATATTATAAAAATACAGTTGAAAAGTATATGGGCAATTAACGGATTAAAACACTTATCTGGTCAAAAGAGAACTAAACTGATGACAAGCATAAAATTGAAAGAAATAGCATGGTCACTAGTTCCTTTCGACCGTCATCAATCTGATGACGATTCCTCTTCTATGTTTGGTTTAACCATGATAACACACATATTCCGAGACACTGCACTGGGGTTTAGGAACTCATCACGAAGGTCCGATGTGCTCGGTTGAGGCTGGTATTGTAACGGAGTACCCTCTATTGACCCTGGCATGGGGGTATTATGCAGCAGGGCTGAACAATGTGGTGCTCCCGATAGGACCTCCTCCAAGGCAGGCAGATTTGTCGACATCGACTTTGTGCGCGCACCACTTCTCTTCGCAGCCGTGTTTAATTCTGGACGATGGATGTCTGGCATCGAGATGTTCAGTTCCACCATGTCCGTGTCCCTTCTGAAGTTGACGTTGATATTCTCTACTCGAACATTGTTTCTGCAGTTACGATGAACTCCTCGGATGCGGCTCTTGCGCCATGTTTCATGAAAGTTCCGAGGCCAAGCGAACGGACTGGCACATATCAGTAAGGGCCGCCATTTATAGGTCCCAACCTCTTCTCTTTTGGCCTCTATTTGTTGGAACTGCTGTTGCGCATGGCTGTTGATATCAAGGTTTATGGTGAAGGTGTAGCATTGGCAGGCACAGCAGCACATCAAGGAACTCAAGTCCTGGCGGAAAGACTTGTTGAAGATGCAGTAGATGATGGGATTGTAAACGGCCGAGGTTTTGGCGCAGAAGGCCGGTAGGATACGGAATGCGTCTGGAATCTGAGTTACTGGTTTGAAAGTGATCCACACTGCAATGACGGCGTAAGGGGTCCATGAGATAGAATAAGCCATGGTGATCGCACAGGCGGTCTATAAGATGAAAAATAAAATAAAACATCAAACAAATTTGTTTGGAGACTATTATCTAGAAGGGCGTCCGAAAGCATGAATAAACAACAACAAACTAGTTTACTTACGAAATGGTCAGGCAGTCGAGTTCATATTCATATATTTTCTGTTATGTCCGTTGCACAAGAATATATATTGTATTACTTACAATTATTATTGCATGCGCCAGTATTTTAACACAAGGTTTGCACTGCCCATTTTGCATTCACTTTTGTACATTATTACTATAGACAGCTACTGTAGCTTATATACATGTACAAGCGTTGCCGCAGACCTGGGTCAGCAAATGAAGCCACATGGTATTACGATGTAACTATCGCATATATGGCGACCACGACAGACTTTATATTATTTTGTAAGCTATGACACAAAGACATTCATCAGCAGGTATGATGCCTTTGATCCTATAAATTTTACAGTCAAACCTGCTTTAGTGACCACCTGTATAGAAAGACCACATTTTGTGTTTCCTTGAAAAAAGACCACCTGCCTATAAAGACCACTTTTCTTGTCTCCATTGGGTAGTCTTTATAGACAGGTTTCACTGTACCTTCAACAGGCGGATTTCTAGAAGCACCCTGCCGACGTTGTGGCCCACATTGATCCGTCTGTTGTGGTGGATCATTTTCCTTGCTATGGCCACGTAACACATGACAATGATCATCAGGGGCAAGAGAAAGACAGCAATTGTGACGAAATAGGTATAAGACAGACCGGACGGACTTGTATCAGCAAAGTCTATCGTGCAGGATAGATGATAAGGCTCAGGCACGTAACTGGAGGGGGGGGGGGAGATTTAAAAAAAAAGAATATTTTTTATAGTTACAACAAAAAAACTTGATTATAGTTCTATGATTATCGTACTAGGTAATAATATATTCCTTGATTGTGACATTGTGATTAGTTTGTCGCTCCTCGTGTATATTAAACGAAGAGCTCAGTATAATAATATTATTGCAACATACTCAATATCTTTGACAAAATCTACAGTATTCCATCTAACCAGAAACAAGTTTATCATTCAGATGATTCAGTTGCAGTCTTTTAAGAACCCAAAGAATCAGGATCGTGTTTTATATTAAAGAAGTAATGCTACAGATTGGTCTAAATGCTTTTATTTTATATTTTTAATGTAAAGGTCTATTAGACAATTTTTAAATTTTAAAAAAAATAATAATGTGCCACGTAATTTTGATGAAAACATACATTATGGGGCTCAGTGGCGGATTTAAGGGGGACACAACCAGCTCGTGTCCCTACCCCTTGAAGGCAATATGGCATACCTTAAGCAGACAAACAAAATATGTGGTCTCCAATTTGTCTTATTGTCCCTTTCTTACACAATACTGGACCCGCCCCCGATAGTGTTAATGAAATACCCCAAAGATTAATAAGAATTTTGGGAGGGATGCAGAGACAAACCTGCTCCAGCCAACGAGTGGTGGTGCCGTGGTGAAGAAGGCGAAAGCCCAAATGGCGACAATAACCTTAATAACGAATGGTCGAGACTGGTACTGATCTGGAGATGGATTTAAAATGAAAAAGACGATAGCCATGAGAAACAGTATTACTGCTGGTGCTGCTTATGATAGTGATGGTGATGATGATGAGTATAATGATGTTGAATATAATGATAATTATGATAATGATAATAATAGTAATAACAACAACGACAGCAACGATAAGAGTAATAATATTAATAATGATAATGATAATAATAATAGTAATAATAATGATAATGGTAATAATTATCAACGATCAACGATCAAAGACGATCAAGGACAAGACTAATAGCTCTAGCTACATGCTAAGTCAAGTGATTCAAGAGTGTTGAAAACTGCTTTAGAAATCTTTCAAAAAAAGTTGCTGGGAAGCGAATGTGATTGCGAACTACAATGAACGATCCAACTACTCCAAAAATGAAAATGCGCTCTCAAACTCGGAATAAGAAGGAGAACTTTGAAGCCACGGAGCCATCGCCTAAGAAGGAATCTGGATTGAGCACAGGATCTGCCCAAACATTCACCGGGAGCTCGCCCGAGAGACTCCGCCTACAACTCTCCCTCCAGCTCACGTGATCACTCAACTGAGGACATAATAAAATACCGTTCGCATCCAAGTGGACAAAGCGATCAGCGAAGAAACGCCATAATATGGCGCGCCGTTTGACCAATAATTCAGATAAACACTGTTTATCGCCGATAAACACTGTTTATCGTCGAAAAACAGTGTTTATCGACTGATAAACACTGTTTATCAAGCGATAAACACTGTTTATCGAGAGAAACTATGTTTATCGACTGAAAAACACAGTTTCTCTCGATAAACAGTGTTTATCGGCGATAAACAGTGTTTATCTGAATTATTGGTCAAACGGCGCGCACTCGTATTCCAGATCAGAGCATATGCACTACTCTGCACGTTAGTCAGGTGGCTTAGTGAAATTACCGTTACTTAATTGCCTGATAAAATTAGCACCATTTTTGGTACAGGGCTTCCTTAGGACCTACTAAACGATATTAGGCTAGGAGCCCCGGCAAAATGTCAATTTAAGGCTGTGGGGGCGGGGCGTCTTTTTGGAGCCCCCAAATAATTTCATAACATTGATTTGTTATACAAATATCATTTTTGGTACAGGGCTTCCTTAGGACCTACTGAACGATATTAGGGTAGGAGTCCCCGGCAAGAATATCATATAAGGGTGTGGGGCGGGGGCGTCGCCTCGTAGCCCACAAATAATTTATAAGGTAATATAACATTGAGTTTTTGTTGTACAAACGCCATTTTTGGTACAGGGCTTCATTTCAATTCAATTCAATTCAAGGTTTATTAAAAAAACATGTGTCGCAGCCCAATGGCTGAATCGGTCATGTGTACAATTAAAGACACTTTACATATTTCAAATATAAAATACAGTTACAATTGATTTGTCAATTTTGAAATATATATAGTTAATATGGTAATATTGCTTGGGCAGCAAAAAAAAAAAAAACAGAAGATAACATGAAGTCTGAAAAACGGAGAGGAGAAACATTAAGAAAAGAAGTAAAGAGGAAGTTATAAAAGTACATGTACATCAAAAATATAAATTGCATACATGTACTTTTAAAGAGTCATTAAGACAATATACGAATATAAAAATAGAAATGAAAATATTCTTTTCATAACATTGTTGACGTTTGATATTGCAAGTATTTGTATTGTTGCTTAGAAAATGATATAAAGAACTACAATTATGGTACTTTAAAATTCTTTTCACTTCAGATATAAAGTGGCTATTGAAGGGAAGGGAACAGTGTTTTGTTATATTGGTGTGTTATTATCTTATGGAGAGTAACAATCAGGAAACTTCAACATTTATGAAAGGAGTATAATACAAATAAAAATTAAAAAATTAATTCATCTATTTCGATTAATTGGGTTTGGCTTTATTGAGAAGATCGACAAAGTAAGGTAGGGGCTATTTCGGAAACGATTGGTTTTGCACTTGAATTGTTGATATCTAGATGCATGGCGTAAGGAGATGGGTATGTTTTTCCGAAGAGGTAACCAGGTACTACATGTTGGGTGTTTAGCTAAGGATGTAGTTGAATGATGGTAGGGTAGGAGCCCCGGCATAACTATTCATATAATGTGTGATTGGAGACCCCATGGCGTTTGTACAACAAAAACTCAATGGTATATTACCTTATAAATTATTTGTGGACTACGAGGCGATGCCCCGCCCCACACCCTTATATGATATTTTTTCCGGGGCTCCTACCTAATATCGTTCAGTAGGTCCTAAGGAAGCCCTGTACCAAAAATGGCATTTGTATAACAACAAATCAATGTTATATTACCTTATAAATTATTTGGGGCTACGAGGCGACGCCCCGCCCCACACCCTTATATGATATTCTTGCCGGGGCTTCTACCTAATATCGTTCAGTAGTTCCTAAGGAAGCCCTTTACCAAAAATGGCATTTGTACAACAACAAATCAATGTTATGAAATTATTTGGGGGCTCCAAAAAGACGCCCCCTCCCCACACCCTTAAATTGACATTTTTGCCGGGGGCTCCTAGTCTAATATAGTTTAGTAGGTCCTAAGGAAGCCCTGTACCAAAAATGGTGCTTTTATCAGGCAAGTAACGGTAATTTTACTAAGCCACCTGACTAACGTGCAGAGTAGTGCATACGGCTCTGATCTGGAATACGAGTGCGCGCCATTTGCCCAATAAATCAGATAAACAGTGTTTATCGCCGAAAAACACTGTTTATCGCCGGAAAACAGTGTTTATCGAGCGATAAACACTGTTTATCGAGCGATAAACACTGTTTATCGAGAGAAACTATGTTTATCGACTGAAAAACACAGTTTCTCTCGATAAACAGTGTTTATCGGCGATAAACAGTGTTTATCAAGCGATAAACACTGTTTATCGAGAGAAACTATGTTTTCGACTGATAAACACAGTTTCTCTCGATAAACAGTGTTTATCGGCGATAAACAGTGTTTTCGGCGATAAACACTGTTTATCGAGAGAAACTGTGTTTTTCAGTCGATAAACATAGTTTCTCTCGATAAACAGTGTTTATCGCTTGATAAACAGTGTTTATCGCTCGATAAACAGTGTTTTTCGACGATAAACAGTGTTTATCGGCGATAAACAGTGTTTATCTGAATTATTGGTCAAACGGCGCGCCATAAACGCATTCACGTCTCATCCAAGCGATATCGACGCAGTGAAAGAAGAGGTGGTCAAACAGGTTTACGAGTCCATACAATATTGGATCTTCACAAATACAAGGAGGAACTCGCGACTCTCCAATCCTCGGTCAAAGACCTCTCGGAAGGAAAGAACGAAAACACTGATCAGCTGGTCATCGATGTTGTTCGTCATAATCTTGGAATCAATCTTGATCCTGTGCACATCGATCGTAGCCATCGAATCACACCGAGATTTAGGAGCAGTGGATCACAGAAGCCACGACCGATCATCATGAAGTTCAGCCGATACAACACGCGTCATGAGATCTACTCTGCTCGATCTAAATTTAAGGGCACTGACATTTTCATCCATGAAGACCTCACCGCGAACAGCTAGACAAGCCATCCGACGGTTAACAAACTCCGCTTCCATGAGAATGTCAAGAAAGTATGGACGCTTGACGGCAGGATCACGGCTGTCAATGCGAACGGCAAGAAGATCTCCATCACAAGCCTCGCTGATATTGACTCTAAACTGTAAGCCTACTTCCTCGGTTTGAGAATTCAATGAAACTGATTTTTTTATGCCTCTAAAATATCCCTGTCTTTCTTGTGAAAAAAACAGTCAGAAATAATCAAAATGCTGTTAAATGTGTAGTCTGTAATAGTTGGATTCATCTTTCATGTTCTTGTTTAGGTCTGGATTTTTTCAATTCTAGTCAAGATTGGATTTGTAGTAAGTGTATTTTTTCTGAATTGCCTTTTGATATTCAATCTCAAGATATCTGTGGAGAAATAGATAGTAATATTCATTCTGTATCTTCTGATGATTGCCTACATAATAATCATGATAATCCAGTTCCAGCTATGCTCAAAGAGTTATTTACAAAGGGTACGAAAATGGTACAATTAAATGTTAGGAGTTTATTGCGAAATGTTGATGAACTAAGAATATTATTCAACAAATATCCAATTGATATTGCTGCTTTCAATGAAACTTGGTTGGACGATTCCATTATGAACAGTGAAATAGATATTGATATTAATTTTACACAATTGTTCGTAAGGACAGAAATCGACACGGTGGGGTGTCGCTGTTTATATACGTGATAGCATTGATTTTTAGGTTTTGAACCATGAATCTTTACATAATTTAGAAGCTATAGCAATCTTCGTTCGCAATAAATTTTCTCACCCGTTTGTCTTTTTTTTTTGGTATCGTCCTCCCAATGGTTACTCTGAGCTTTTTTGTCATTATGAATCGCTCTTGTCTTTTATTGACAGTTTTAATCATAGTACAGTCATTATGGGCGATTTTAATTGTGATATTCTAAAGACCCATTTACATAGTGAAACTAAGAGATTGATGCAGATACATGATATTTATTCTCTTGAGAACATAAATTTCACAACTAGCACCCGCGTTACTGATACCTCATCTAGTCTAATAGATCTGATGGTTACTAACATGATTGATCAAGTTAAGTTATCTGGTGTTATCAATATTGGATTAAGTGACCATTCACTGAATTATGTTGTTTGGGGATCACCCTGTACTCACCATATTCCTCGTATTATAACGTATAGAAAAATGAAAGATATTGATATTGTAAATTTTTGTGAGCGGCTTGAAAATCAACCCTGGGAGAATGTTTACTTAGCTCAAGATATTGATGAAGCTGTTCAGTTGTGGGAGAATTACTTGATGGAAGTTGTAAATTCTATTATGCCCTCTAAGTCCAGAAGAGTTAAAAATAAATTATCTCCATGGATGACTTCTGAAATCATGAATTTGATAAAAGAACGTGATATAGCCAAAAGAAAAGTATGGAAAAGCAAAAAGAATGATGCTATGAATTGTTATCGTAAATTAAAAAACAAAGTAACTTTTGTAATAAGAAAAACCAAAAGACAATATTATTTTAATAAACTGTCCTCTGCTATGGGGAGATTTACTGAGATTTGGAAGGTTTTGAAGACTGTCTTGCCAACATCTCGTACAAATAGTACTGAAGCCCATGTAAATGAATCTGATATGAGAGCTAATGAGTTTAATTTATTTTTTTTCTTCTATCGGTGCAGAGTTAGCCTCTAATTTTCATGATCCTCCACATTCAATAAATGATGATAAAGTTCGTGTCAACAATGATGCCAAGTTTACGTTTCATTTAGTCACTGAAAATGATGTTCGAAAATTACTAATGAAATTGAAAGATAATACTTCTGTGGGTTTAGATGGGATTTCTTCCAAAATTTTGAAAATGTGTGCTCCTGTTATTTTTCCATATCTTACTCACATAATTAATAGATCAATCCTCGAGTATAAGTTTCCAAACCAATGGAAAATGTCAAAAGTCATTCCTATTCATAAATCTGGCAACAAAAATTCCCAAATAACTTTCGTCCTATTTCAATTTTACCTACGGTATCAAAATTGCTGGAAAGATTTGTCCAACGGCAATTAGTATCATTTTTAGATGAAAATAAACTTTTATCAGCAGAACAATTTGGGTTTAGGAGTAACTTGACACTCAACAATAACGTCTTTGGTAAGAATCACAGATAGATGGATGAACGCTGTTGATCAGGGAAAATATACAGGAGCAGTGTTTATTGATCTAAAAAAGCGTTCGATTGCGTTGATCCTGACTTGCTCCTTGAAAAGCTGCGCAATATTGGTATATCTGAACAATGTTTGCCATGGTTTAATGATTATTTACATAACAGGTTTATTTCCACTTATTTTGGCTCAACTCTTTCAACTCATTTGCCCATTTCTTTTGGTGTACCGCAGGGTTCCATTTTGGGACCTTTGCTTTTCATTATTTTCGTCAATGATTTGACTCAGCATACACATTATTGTTCAATACAACTTTACGCCGACGATACTGTTCTTTATTTTTCAGATTTTAATGTAGAAAGTGTTCAAAATAAACTAAATCATGATTTGTCATATATTTATAAATGGATGTGCAATAATAAGTTAACATTGAATTTTGATAAGACTGTATCTTTAGTCATAGGTTCTAGACATATGCTAAGTAAATGTAATAAATTAAGTATATATATTAATGATATCGCAATTTAACAGTCTGACAGTGTTAAATATCTCGGATTTATTATCGACAGCAAACTTAAGTGGTATTCCCATATTGATAAATTATGTAAGAGGGTTGGGAACCTAATAAAATATTTGGCTAGACTTCGTTACTTTGTTAATGAGACGAATTTGAACTTGATCTATAAAGCGATAATATTACCCCTTTTTGACTATGCGGATATTTTAATCGATTCGTGTGATAAAAAATATGTTAAGAAATTGCAAACTCTCCAAAATCGCGCGGGCAGAATAATAATGAAAGTTAATCCATATGAACACATCTCTAATGCACACATTCATTCACTTTTAAAATGGTCATCTCTCGAATCCAGGTGTAAGAAAAATTTAAATGTATTTGTCTATAAATCTGTCCATAATATGTTATCTTCTAGTATGAATGAAATGTTTCAACCCCCTTCTCATATTTATTCCCTCCGCAATTCCGATAACTTTGTTCTCCCCAAGCCTAAAACTGAATATTGTCGACGAACTACCAATTATAGAAGCTCAATTCAATATAATAATCTTCATCATACCACAAAATTACTTCCAACTGTTAACACATTCAAAAAGTATTTAAATAATATTATTCCAGACTTCTTGTAGCTGTTTTTTTTTTAAAGCTTTTGTTTTGTTTTATTTTGTTTTTGTTTTTGTTTGTTAGTTGTTGTTTTTTCTGCTGGTTGTATTTACTTGTTTAGCTTTTTTTCTTGTATATATCGTAAATATATATATATATATATATATTAACTCCAATTTGCTCTTATCATTATTGTAAGTTCTTATTCTTGTTGTAAGTTTTCTTTACTCCTGTACTATCTATTCACATGTCGTTTATGTCTATAGGGACCCATCTGTAAAACAGCGTTGTTATGTTAACATCGCTGAGTAGGGCCATCCCTCCGTCTTCCTTTTATCAGTGTGTCTTTCTGATTGTAAATGTATATTTGTTGATGTTTTTTAAATGACGGAAAATAAATACAATACAATACAATACAATACATCCATACGATCACGCACACCCGACCACACAGCCCCACACAAACCCACACACATCCTCTTCCATAAAAAAGAGTATGCAGTCTTAAATCCGGTATTCGCAGATATACAATGTGTTCCAATTAATATCCTAAGTTTGGTACTAATCTCGTCTTAATTGATGAGTAAAATAAAAAATAAAACCATTATTATGGACAAGTGTAATACATTGGGCTTGACGTATATACGAGGAATAAATCTACATATTATGTATTAATTGGACAGGGGCTTAAAGTCATACAAAAAAATCATCACCTTATGGTCACCTTATTAACTCGCAAACATATAAGATGATTCATTAATCAGTTTTTAATTATGTCATCATGCTGAAACCTAATACGATGGATTGACAAATAAAATATTTAGTGGCAGATTATTAGCTCTTACTGAAGAGTATACGACTAGTGAGAAACGAAAGCACGTGAGAACAAACAAAAATCACCTAATCGCGCCCGACTTTATTTGGAATAACAACCAAATGCAGTTTGGGGATGATGACTTGTATCCGTCATGAAATAACATATTTGTATATCGTCTGTTAAGAGCCATACGGGTATTAAATCTTACTCTGTGTTATATCTCCAAGGAGATGATCTTCTCTGTAGTTCAATAGCAGTGTTATATTGTAGGCCTAAAAGCAATAATGTGTTAACAATGCTAACTGTACTGTATCGAAACATTCATTCCTTCATTTACTCATTCATCCCTTCATGCAATAATTTATTGATTATTTGTCTAATGATGAAGAACGCCATTTCAGTAAAAGCTGATTTCAACATTGTCTAAACTGTATATAGTTTTGAAAAAGAGTAAGGAATGATAAGGAAATTGAGTTAATAACCCGACCAACGTCCATAATACATAATGTTGGTGCTTTCAGTATACGTGTTTTCAAGTTTCAAGTTTCAAGTTTATTTTGTTTCACATTTCACAAAAAATAATTCACATAATTGACAAGATTAGAACATAATATACAAATAATGAATGCTTATGAGTTCAATAGTGCGAATATTTTCAACTCATGAAAATATTTGCACTATTGAACGAATGAAAAACATTCATTATTTGTCTTATACAACATCTTTCAACAAATTATGCTTTGCTCCTTATATTAAAGATAAATTTAAGTTGGAGTCAGGCCTTCTCGATTACATTCAGATTGCCTCCGCGTCAGATGCGCGCAGCTAATAACAATGGGATACGTGCAGGGCAGAGAGGTACGTACGCGTCGCAGTCTGCATATAACCAAAAATGCACGGCGAATATAACCAAAAATGCACGGTCGTGCAATAGTATTTATTGAATATCATGTGACCAACAATCCTCCAATCAAATGACAAGGATCTACGTAGGTGTTGTATAATATGAAATATACTAAAAGTATCACATTGTATAATCAATTCTTTGTAAGGACGTCGAAATTAATTGTAATGAATAGTAGGTTATACAGGTAGTCCGTGGGCCAGTGGGGGCTACCGTGCACCCCTATGATCCTACTTCTTGGTGTCATTTTGTTCATTGGGATCCATTTCATCAGAAAAAAGATGTTCCCAAGAAAAAAACTCATTTAGACATTGTTTTTCGCCCCTTAATTGAAAATATGCAAATAAATATATCAGTTTTTCGTGTTTTGCACACCTTTTTAGGGTCTGCGAATTATGTGCTTACATTTTACCCTGTTTCTCAGCAGATATATATTTAATCTCCACCCAATTAATAAACGATCTTGGTAAATTATACAGCGATAGGTAGACAAAATTATTTTAATATATTTTATTGTTTTCTGCAGACAAAATACAACTTTCAGGCGATTTTGACAGGTTTTGAGACAGAAATTTGCATATCAAATTATATGCAAATTTATGACGTTATTAATAATTGAAAACAATAAAATATATTAAAATAATTTTGTCTACCTATTGCTGTATGATTTACCAAGATTGTTTATTAATTTGGTGGAGATTAGATTTATATCTGCTGAGAAACAGGGTAAAATAATTCGCAGACCCTAAAAAAGTGTGCAAAACACGAAAACTGATATATTTGCATATTTTCAATTAAGGGGCAAAAACAATGTCTAAATGAGTTTTTTTCTTGGGAACATCTTTTTCTGATGAAATGGATCCCAATAAACAAAATGACACCCAAGAAGTAGGATCATAGGGGAGTGCACGGTAGCCCCCACTGGCCCACGGACTAAGGGTGAAATGTGAGGAACCTATTAAAAAGCTCAGCTTGTAGATTATAGGTTCCCCAAAATAAAACTAATATTTGATTGAAGTGGTTGCAGTGGTGAAGGACGTAACAATAATAATAGGTGGGCAAGAAGGCCTTAACATAAGATGATATACAAAGTGAAACAAGCAAATATAGCAAACAAATTAATTTGTTACCAAAGAAATGTCACGTTAGTCATTTTAAAATATTGAGGTCATTGAACAAGGTCATTGATCGAGGTCACTCTCTTCCTTACCGGTTTATAATTTGTTGGTATGAACAGCAAATCCACTGCTTTATTATTTTAAGAAACAATTTAGAATTATTTTAAGTCAGCTCATTTTGGTAAGTACTTCTCCATTATATTGCTAGAATTTAAAATTAGCTTAAGGCAGCTGGATCTTGAATGATTTATCAGGGAAAGGGAAATTGAAATATTTGTATTGCGCCTTATAAATTGATATACATGTATAACATAGTATCAGTTTACTCTTCCTTATTTTGTCTTCTGTCCGGTTGACGTAGCCTATATACGACTGGATTATGAACCGTATCAAGCTTAGGAGATAAAGTCATAAAGGAAGGGACAGTATTAATGGGCGGATGAGATGCTGATTAACAAGGATAACAATTATAGTAATGACGTATTCAGGAAGGGATCTATCATCTTATTTTCTCATTCCATTCACCCCTCTCCCTTTCTTTGTTTCTTTTCTCCTTTCTCCATTCTCTTTTGCTTTCTTTTTTCGTCAATGGATAGAGGAACCAGGTGAATGTGCCCCGTATCTCTGCCACGTACGAGACTTGACTCAATTTACAAGTGCCATGAAGAAGAAAGAAAGGAGAAGAAGAAGAAGACGTGTTTATCTATGAATTTCCTTACACCGTATCTCATGATTATCATAATGTAGACTATGCTTTCAATAAATGGCCTTTAATTGATTTTGAAAATAATAATAATAATAATAATAATGATAATAATAATAATAAATAATAATAATGGTAATAATAATTAGATCAATTTATATAGCAGCTACTATATAAATATACTCTACTGCGCTGTGATGAAAACAAAACTCCTATCATTGCTACTTTACAGACACACAATTAAAAACTATTCAAAATCTCCTGAAAACAAGCGCGTCTTCAACACAACTTTGAAGACAGCAACATAATTATGAGGCTTTCCCTAAGTCTAGTGGTAGGTTATTCCAAAGCTTTGGAGCAGCGCAACTGAAAGAGCAATCTCCAAGAGTTACTTATGTTTTTGTGTGAGGTAGCTTTAGAAGAAGCGTGCCCTGTGTATGTCGTAAGTTATGTGCATATGGATGTGATTAAACAAATTAAAGAGAATGTTGAGTTTTGTTAAAGATGAATAATATTTTGTGAACTTTCTATGAATTTCTTCCAAAGTAACATAGGAAGAAAGAAAAAGTCCTTCAGATGCCTCCATGATCAAAATATGACAAGAAATAAGTTTGGACCTAGCTTTCATGCTACATGTAACTTTGTGTAGTCCCATTTACCAATTTCTGTGTGAAGTGCATGTGATTTTCAGCATCTTGATGTTTCAAAAAGCTCACACCATACACCAAATCTTATGTATTGCATACTTGATCAACCTTACAATTGGATATCATTGAGGTAAGATAAAGATGACTTTCGAAAATTTGGGACAGTAGATTTGATTCATTTCAACCGTAAGCCATAATTCATATCTCATGAATGTCATGAATAATATAGGATTTCTCGGTCAATTTCGTAAGCTTTTCATTCGTTTTGATACAACGTTCATTCAAATTCGCGAAATAAAGCTACCGGCGTGTAAATTTCATTCAAAATAACACTTTTTTCATTTGATTTACTTATTCGGTCAATGGATTTAGCACTTGTTTCATTCAATTTAACAACCGCTTACAAATGCGCAGTTTGCATTCATTTTCGTCAACAATGGCAAATCGGACGTCCGTACCATTCAATTTCACTTTGGGTCATTCTAAATAACAAAGTTTTCATTCATATTCGCATATCTTTACAAACCTATGGTATACATGGTGTATGCACATGTTTCTCATCTAAATTAAACAAATGAGTTATTGGTGATTGTGACTGTGATCACGATCGTGATTGTGATTCAGTGTGATGGTGATTCAGATTGTGATT
Source organism: Mesocentrotus franciscanus (assembly GCA_037976565.1). NCBI lineage: Eukaryota > Metazoa > Echinodermata > Echinoidea > Camarodonta > Strongylocentrotidae > Mesocentrotus > Mesocentrotus franciscanus. Next base: position 17,102,431 of record CP137669.1, on the reverse strand, counting down.
GAACTGATACTCATAGATTGTTCTTAACATGTTCAATACAGACTAATTTACACAAATATAAATGGCTTCAAAGAGATTACGAACATCGAATAAATTATCAAAAACAAAACCAAACAAAACTTTAAAAATAAATCAATGTATAGAGTATTGATACCCCCGCCCCCCCACCAATATGGTACGCCACTCCAATAAATACAACTGTAGTCTGTAAACTCATACTTTGCATGCACTTATATCATTGCATATTCATAAAAAGACACTCTTGCTTAGTTCCATGCTAATTCTATATTGATGTGGCTGGGTTATATCTACTTAACACATGATCGTTCAGTTGCTAAATAGTGATGATTTAGTGGGTATACACCCCTAGTGAGGACAAATAACATGTTTGTTGCTTATCAACCCATTCAATTTGAAATGGATTTAGCATGGAACTAAGCTTGCGGGGTTTTAATGGGTAAGATTTACATGTTTAATTTGTCTGCAAAACGTGTGAAATTGTATGCAAAGAAACGAATTTGAATTCACGGAAGACGCTATTAGTACGCAATCGCGAATCGTCTCGCTTTAAATTGAATGAAAATTTTACGAAAAAGAAACACGTTTTAATTCGAATGAAAATAAAATGTTTTTGAATGATCGTTTTATGAATTTAAATGCTAAAAACGAATTTGAACGAAAAAACAGCTGCGGTGACAGAATCGGCGAAATTGAATGAACATAAAATGAATTTGTGTGGTCAACTTACGAAATTGACCGAGAAATCCTATATATAGACAGTGTACGTCAGTTTTGATATTGCACATCTACGATAGATCTACAGGATAAAGTTATAGTCATGATAGTAGTAGTGGTATAGTAGCTATGATATAATAATGACGATGATGATAACGATACTACTACAACTAACAATAACAATAATAATAATCATCATCATCATCATCATTATACCACTACTAGTACTAGTACTACTACTACTACCACCACCACCACTACTTCTACTACTACTACTACTACTACTACTACTACAAATACTCTACTACTACTACTACTACTACTTCTACTACTACTACTTCTACTACTACTACTACTACTACTACTACTTCTACTACTAATAATATACAATATACAATTTACATGGGAGTTGAGAATACATTTTTGAAAGAAAATTATTGGCCAAAAAGTTAATTTCAAAATTAAAAGAAAACGTCTGAATAGTACATGCTTTGGCTAGCAAAAAAACAAAACAATTTCAGACATATTTTTATCGAAGTACTCTTATTGGCTTACATGGAAATATAAGAAAAGGAATTCTCTCAGTAAGAGCTTGCGGTGACACTTACCTACATTCTCTCTGCATAACTTGGCGTATCTGAGGAGAGCAATAACCATCAACGTTGCCATGCTTCCAACCGCAAATAGGAATCCTGTGAAACCATACCAGATACAGCCAACCCTCCCAAAGGACCACTAGAAGGACACATAAATTTGAAAAATTATTTCATCATAATGATAATGATAACTGTTTATTATTATAAAGCACTTTACCAGTTACAACATACCCGATCAAAGCGTTACAGTATTATTACCTCGGTCAATGGATTCTTTTATTATTTGGTACTTTACAGTGCACACTCTCCACTCCCTTTGGCAGCATTCCAGTCAATCGCTCTTTTACGGGCGCGCACATGCTATTCCAACCTCACTGACGTTCGCATTCTACCGAGTACCCCTTTAACACCTGGGTAGAGAGGAGCAATATTGGTAAATTCCCTTGCGCGAGGACTTAATTGTTTATTTATATAATTATTAAAATTATTTAAAATTAAAAGGGTTTGATATGTTTTTAACATATTAATATATTTACATTCGCAAATTTTGCATTGCAATATTCAATCACTGAGAGCACAATCGCAAAGTCTTGAAAAATCTACCAAAGGTAATTTCAATATCCTTGTAATTCACCTTTGAAACGCGTGAATATTACGATGACGTTCTACGTATAATGCGAACATGATTTATATGGGATATATACATACATACGAACATGCATCTATACATACATGCATACACCCATATGTATATATATGTATATGTTAGTGAATAACCTATACAACAGCTTTGACAACTCTCGTGGAAATAAATATAATGTCAAGGAAATAAGAGAATATATATATAAATATAAAATACTAAGAGGAACAATGTCCAACGAGATGCATAGTCAAAATAGAAAATATATTAATTCACAACGCTATATAGAATACACAAGAAGCATTGAGCTTCACAAACGCTTTCGATTAATTCTCATAAGGCGAAGTGAGCGTTTCAAGTTTTTACATGGCAATATACACAAGTACATGGTTACACAGTAGTATTCAAATGAGGACCAGGATTATTAAATTGTCTTATGGATAAACAGTGGATTGTACGACTTTGATTGTCCTGCGTTTTCCTCTTTTCTTCTTAGGATTAAGTGTTAAGGTCTAAGGGTGCAGGTAGTATACAAACAGTGAATGGCCATGAGTGCAATGGTACAAGATTTTGCACGAGGTGAAAGATAAGAGACGCTCTATCCAACGAGGCGCAGCCGAGCGTCTCATCTTTCACCTCGGACGTTAATGGGCTTAAAACATTTTTTTTTAAAGAACAGTAATTTCCTAGGCCTAGTCCAAATCTCAGCGATTTTTTTTTTTTTTTTTTTAAATCGATGAAATTACCGATATTGAGCGCGCACAATTATTAAGCAGGCCAGTGCTGGCAGCAAACAATGCACGTACCATGCGCGAACCATGCGCCGCGCGTACTAAGATTCTTGCAACCTCATTGGTCAATTCTTAATCACATGACATGCGCTAAAAGTAATGCTGAACAGCATCATTCTCCAGGCGTGCAATTCCGTTTGATCAATTTGCACCATTGCACGCTGACGTCACTAACGATGTACAAGAGTATATTGTGAGGTAAGTGACTTCACCGTGCAATGGAACAAATGTATCAAACTAAATACACCCTATTAGTTTGCTAGTAAACATTGCGTCGTCAATGTTTTCAGCTGCGCATGTATTGTTGCGTCACTGCCTGCGCTGTGCGCTCACGTCATATTGACATGGGCGCCATTTTAAATTACGAGTAAACAACTTTGTTTACTCGTAATTTAATGTCAGCGCATGCGCACTCTTGTAACCGTGAAAGGGTGTATTGCACTCTGCGTCACAATAAACACAAAACATGGTACGCGCATGGTACGCGCATGGTTTGCTGCCTGGCCTGCTTAATATATATATATTTTTTGGTAATATTCTTTATTGTATTCATTCAAAATGATTCAATACATGTTCAAAATACAACTTATTTCAAATTACACTATAACTTATAAAGTACACAATATACACAACTCAAATTAAGAATGAATAAATAAATATTACCGTAATACCCCCCCTCCCCAAGTAAAAACACAAAACAGTTTGACGAAGCCTAACAAAAAACAAAACAAAAACAAAAACAAAAAAAAATATTTCCATCATTCACAGGTGTTACAAATAAATATTTGATAAACATACAACAAAATTGATAGTCACATAGTATAATTGAAGGTACATTCCATACAACTCATATGAAGAGAAAAAAAAATCAACATCATTATATTTTAGTGTATTTTAAAGTAATCACTTCAAAATTAACATATTGAATATACATGAGCAAATAAACACCATTAACACCCATGAATTGGAACCTATGTAAAAGACAGACAAAAAAAAACCAAAAAACGAAGTACAAACACAAACAAAAACAGAACAAAAGAAAAGAAAGAGCTTTGTGCAGGCGTCCAATAAACATGTTATGATACTCTCATTTTCCTCCCTCTTCCTTATTGAAAAACTTTATGAATTTAATATCAAAGCTTAACAAAAGACTATATCTTTAAATGTTCCTACTTTCGATGATGGGTTCCTATAACAATAGTGCACGCTCAATATCGGTAATTTCATCGATACAAAAATATTTAAAAACTCGCTGAGATCATATGGAAAAGTGGTGTCTTTTGGCGAGTCTCGAACGCATGCTCGCGCGCATGTAATATAACCAGGGGTGTCGATTTGTATCCGTGGTTTGGGGGGATGATAGGTGCCAAAATATTTTCGGCAATGTATCAAAGCAACCAAGAGGTAGAAGCGTGTGGCAGGTTGCACCCCCTCCCTTCCAAGTTATTAACTTTTTCAAGTCACCCTTAATAAAGATAACATTACAGAGAATATAAGAGTGGTAATAAAATTAATAACATGCTAAATGTTAGTCCTGACTCTTGCCTGCAGTGTAGGCCTACCAGACTGATATCATCTATTTTAAAACGAAATTTAGACATTACCAACAAACAATCCAATGGTGAGGGATATCAACTTGTGAAAGTATTATGTTACTAGTGGGCAAATGCATTAATAAGCAACCAGGACAGGTTCATGTAGACAGAAAATTCTTTATTTCCTGGTGATTGAAACATACATTTTATGAATATTGATGTCTCCAAACAACATTCATCGTGAAAAACCCATTCCAATATTCTGTGTATAAAGGAGATCTCAAAACAACATAGTTCTCATTAGTAAATGAAAAACATATTGCTTTTGGTTCTTCATTTGACTCTCTTCCTTCTTTAATTAAACCAACTGAATCCTCTCTGCGGGAAACTCAACTCAATGAAACAGAATATCACTGATGCAAAATTTGGTTCTCAAAATGACAGAAAATTTCCACTCCTGATCTCATACAAACTGTCTGTTTCTTAAAAACATAATATAAAACTTACGTTCCAACTACCAAACAACAAACTTCCATTATCTCCTTCTTCACCCAGATATACTTATCATACCAGATACGCTCTAAAATATAAGCATAATATTCCCTAAGGCCCTGACCAGAGCACTATTTTTTTCTCCAAAAACTATAACCAGTCTTAGAAGGTGCATTATTATTGGAAGGGTGTTATAAACAAAACTTCAAATTTAATAACATTCTAACCTTCAAAAACACCTTAACTATCTAATGCCTGTTACGTTTGAATACAATACATAGGCCTACATCAGCTTTTCAATAAAACAAAAATAAGTTGTCAGTGACATAATAATCTTTCTCCAAAATATCGAACTGGAGTATTCTGTTGTATTGCTTGTTTATGTACATACAAAGAGCTTATTTTCAAGATGCACTAGATCCATGTGTGTAACTTCAATAAGAAAGAACTCTTTGTTTACCCGATTTAGTTCAGGTGTCTATGGAAAATTGTTAGTAAAAGATGCATGTGTTCATAATTTCTCTCGTAATTTAGGTTAATAATTTTGTTCAAGGTAAATAGAGGAAAATGTATATCATTATCTCCATTTGCTATCAAAAGATTTTGCTCCTTTCGGAAAAAAGCTCTTCAAATGTTTTACATGTAGAGATATAAATAAACAAAGAAATGGATGAAATCAATAAAACAAAATAGATACTGAGTATATGAATCAGGGAACAAACTGAAAGTTTCGTCTCCTACATGCTGCCATTTGGACAAAACCGTCTTTCTCTTCAGCTTGTTTCTCACTTCTTTTCCATCCACTCAACTACTATAATTCCTGATCATGCATTAACCTCATACCTACCATCACCCATGCCTAAGCTTTTAGGGAGGGGGATCCCGTAAAGTAATTTTGACATTGTAAGAAATAAACTTGAGCAATATTTCATTGTAGGTTACTTTAAAATCAACTTCTTTTTTCATCGCCCATTCACATCAGTTCCCTGAAGGAAATGCTTGTCTTTCTTCCTTTTCTTCCCCTTCCTTTTTTCTTCTGCCCGTTTCTTCCCCTTTTCCCTTTTTCCCAGGTAGCAAGCCCATATGGGGCCTATATGGGGATGATCTGGGTCACTTGTGCCATCTGGGCTATTAAATGGAACCCATATGTATCCCATATGGGGCCAATATTTAGTAACCCATATGGGATCTATCTGGGCCAGCCCTTATGGGTCCCAGATGGGAATGAGCTGGGCGTACACATATGGGTAGAATATGCCCATATGGGTAACACATGGGGAAAATCTGGGTTAAACCACATGGGATATATCTGGGTTAACCAATATGGGTACCAGATGGGATTAAGCTGGGCATACCCATTTTGGCCCAGTTTGATATGGGTCCCATCTGGGTCCCATCTGTCTTATATGGGTTTACCCATATGGGTCCCAAATGCTTCTTGGGTGCAGATGCCTTAGGGCCCCAGATGGTTTTCCATATGGGGCCCATGTTTCGGAGAATATGGGACCCATGTGGGTCCCACATGGGCTTGCTACCTGGGTTATTATCCTCTCTGTCTCTCATTATCTCTTTCTCCCATCCTCTACTTCTTTTTTGCACTTTTGCGCTTCGCGCTTAACATTTAGCTCGTTGCTTTTTAACGCTGCGGCTCTGCATTTGGCGCGCTGCATTTCTATGATGCTGTTGATTGAATAAATTGAATAAATTCATCAATTCCTGATGAAGCCGTATGAGCGAGAATTCAATTTATTCTTGTCTCATATACGGTTGTCTCATTTACTTTGTTTTCTATTTATATATGTATGTATTATGAAAATGAGATAGCTAAATGTGTATATTGATGGTCATCTTGCGAGTAATAACCATTAACTACTCTCATCGGGCTCTCATCATTAATTTTTCTTCATTTTTTTTTGTTGTTGATGGTGAATTATTGGCCGGGGATGATTGTACAGGCCACCCCCCACCTGAAATATTGGGGGATATATCCCCCATCCCCCCCGTGATCGACACCCATGAATATAACCAATAGGCACAGGCTTCAAAAACCGTTCATTTGTCAAATATATTGGTGTAACTTTGCAATGCTGCAAAATACAAGGCTGGCGCGAACGGTATTCTATTGTTTATATTTTTTCTTGTATTTTCCAGAATATGAGAAAATAATTTTAAGTATTTGCGTCGGACTAGGCCTCGAAAGAAAGATTTTCAAGTGTATTTTGACACCGACCCTTCCATAGCAATGCACGTACTTGCACAATTCGAAGCAGGAAACATAATCGATAACCCCGTGTTTGAGACTCTGTATCCCAGCAACGGATTACCCTACGCATACAGCGTTTTCACTTTCCAGTGCGGAATTTTCTCCTCTCTGTCATATATCAAAATCAAGCTGATTGGTCCAGAAAATTCGTCGGACTCCTTAAAAAAGTAAGAAGATTAATCTATCCCATCCAATCACATTTTGCGACACTCCGAGCTCATTAGCATAGAGAGTTATGACGTCATATCACGCCATGACTAGGACTGAGTCCGCACCATACACCTTTTCACGTTTAAGGCGCCATCTTAATTTAAGATAAACAAACCATTGACCTCTAGAGGTCAGTGGTTTACGCGTAATTAAGATAGCGCCCATGCAAAAATGATGTGAGCGCACAGCGCAGGCAGTGATGTCATCAATGTTTTCAGATGCCTGCGCTGTGCGCTCACATCATATTTGCATGGGCGCTATCTTAATTACGCGTAAACCACTGACCTCTAGAGCTCAGTGGGGTTAACATCTTTGATTATCTTAAATTATCTTAAATTGAGATGGCGCCCATGTCTGAGCATGCGCACTTTTGTAACCGTGAAAAGGTGTATTGTCTGCACAGGGGGTTTCATTGCTATATTGCTTCATTTGTCAGCGATGATTACATCGGCTGTATAATTATTGTTGAACAGTGATGTTCACATTTAAATAAAAAAGAAGAGATGAGATTATTGAACGCTGTTTTATGGAGAAAATTCCCAACTCTACCCAATGCATCGTCAGTGCACACATTACAACTATGTGTTATCCCTCTGTACATTGAGCTTAATCTACCTATATTCGCTAATGGACTAGTCCGCACACTCGCCTTTGCGTGGCTGTGTGTGCAGTTGGCGCGTAGGGTCATGAATTATTCATAAGACGTACCTGTGCGCGCTGAGCAAAGAAAGACACGCACAGATCCACTTTAGTGGAATTTCGGCCTGAAACTTTTCCATATGTGGACAAGGCCTAGGAAAACTGTTCTTTAAATGTTTAAAGCCCGTTAACGCCCGAGGTGTTGTATAAAACAAATAGTGAATGGTCTTTATTCGTGAAAGATGAGACGCTCTATTCAACTCGGCTGCGCCTCGTGGGATAGAGCGTCTCTTATCTTTCACTTCGTGCAAAATCTTGTATTATACAACTCACTCCAAGATCCTAATAAAATGATTGGTCATGCGCGGTCACGTGTGATTCATTTCTTCTTCTTCTTCTTCCAGTATAGTACAGACCGCCGTTGGCGTATTATCGTACCTTGTGCTTGTCAAGTGCCGAGTGTACAGTGCAAGTAAAAAGGCTCTACAAGAATTGTATGTGCAGCTAAAAATAGTCTGAGACTATCACACGTTTTTTCATGAAAAAGCGTGCAATATTTTCCGTACTAACACAAGTTTTTTTAGTGCATGTACATGATGCGCAGTAGTGCGCGTAGAGGTGAGAACGCATAATACTGTGTGTGCATGGGCCTCTTCTTGCGCAGCACTATGCGTATATGGGTATAGAGGTAAGTGCGCTTATTATATATAGCTATGTGTGCACACTAAATTAAGCCTTATTAAACTTGAGATTTATTTGTCAGGCATACTGTCACGAAACAATCTTGATTGAATTCTTTTTACATCAAATAACAAGGATCTAGGAGTTTCGTTGTATAAAACAAATGATGCATGTTTTCATTCGTTCATTATACGATCTATCCGCCCTCGTTGATGCTGTGTGTATCTATCGCACTCGGCCTAACGGCTTCGTGCAATAGATACACACAGCCTCAACTCGAGTGCGGATAGATCGTATAATGAACTCATGCGCATGCATTATTTGTATAGCCTACCATTGCACTCATGGTGTTTCACTATTTGTATATTGTTTAACATAATGAAGGGTATATTGCACTAATGGGAAAAGGAGGGGTAAAATTGGATTGGGAGATAATAGAGGAATGTGGATGAAAGACAAGAGTGTGAAATTCAATTATGGAAGAAAAAGAGAGAATTATGGAGGTAGAGAGAGAGAGAGGGAGAGAGAGAGGGCGGGGGAGAGAGAATGTATAATCATAATTATAACCCAGTGATTCTATACATAGGCCTATCTTCTAAGCATGTATCAAAGAATATCGTAAAATTAACGAAAATACAACAATATTTTTCATCAAACGTTAGTTTCGCTTTGTTATGCTTCTTATTGTATAGATTCTAGCGACACCATTATAATTAATGAGGATCTTTAACTCAGAAGGCAAAGGAAAAACAGCTGCGGATCCATGATTCTCTTCTGACAAGCAATATACAGTGCGTATCAAAAAAAAATAATACCCAAATTTGGAAGATTCCCATTTTACAGTTATTACCTGTGTGACCATAAATTACAACTAATATACTGTCTAATGATACCATATTCATAACTCTGCTTTTAAGAATTGTCAAAAATCCTCTGGTACCAAGTTTGGGCTAAGGCAATGAATATGAGTCAATAGCCCTAACGCATTGTTGTTTCAGTCCGAAAACGAGTGCTGATATTTTATTCCTATTGATTTTGTGCATTTGAATAACAAATTTGACAATTTCAGCTCAGACTCAAGAAAAGGCTTATTTACAGGCAACATGTATGATATCCTCTCTGTCATGATGACACAAATCTTGGTTTCTCTCGTATCCCTTGTTTAAGGTAAACCTTGTCATCGAGTCATTCAAAATGGGCAAAGTTTATTTGCATGGGATGCTTTCTTTTTCTTATGAAAGTCTATTGTCAATATCTTTTACTAAGTCTTCGAGGTTAGTAAATCTCGTTTTCATGTGCTATTTGAGACAAGATACTTCGTATGCGCCTAACGCATGTGAAATGGTGCAATGGACAAGCGAGCAGAGAGATCTTAGATATCATAAAACAAAAGTTAGTAGACTGTTTGAAACAAATTTAGGTTATCTTGTGGATTGACAACAAGGTCCAGTGAATGATTAGATACATTGGATCAAAATGAAGCACTGAAGTATGAAGCTAAAGTGAACTTCCAATAGGATTTAAGACCAAAATAACACATGCATATGGCCTGACCCAAATTTTGTGAATTAACCCAAACTTGGATATAAGGAGATTTTGACGGCACGTAGCAAAAACCCAGGTGCTAGTAGCTCAGTCATCCTTAGCAGAAAAATTATGAATCGGGTATCATCAGACAGAAAAAGTTCACAGTAATAATTATGACTTTTTCATCATTTACGTTACCAAAGTTGAATAAACTTATTTTTTTGATACGCACTGTATATACAGGTGTGTGTGTGCGCGCATGTGCATGTGTATTATTATAGGCCTATGTATGTAAAGATTTCAGAAGCACAATGGAAGCACAATCCATTCTCTCTAACGTGATAGAAATGTTCTCATATCTTTCAAACTAGCTATCGGATCTCAAAATCTCTAACAACTCTTACAAGCCTTACACCCCCACACACAAAAAATGAATGAATTAAAGAAAATACCCCAGAATGGCAAAATTGCCCCCGGTGCTCTAATGTCGGACAAGAAAACAAATAAAAGATAAAAAAATAATACAAGAATGAGATGAAATACACACGCAAAAGAAAACATTACCATATGCCCGTCCCCACCCTCTGTGCTCCCCTAGATCATTAAATAAGTGAAATAAAGGGTAATGGGAGGAGAAGGTAGGAACTTACCCCATGTCTAAAAGCTGAAATCATTGGTAGTGGATACGAGACAATAGAGATGAGAAGGTCTGCTACTGCTAGGTTGATTGTCAACAAGTCAATCGGCTTTAATTTATCACGTTTCCGTAGAGAGATCACGATGACTGATACATTGCCGATAAAAGCTATCAGAGCTAATTCAGCGAATAGAAGAGAAAATGAACAAATAAATTTCTTCATTTTTTTCTTCATTCCTTCATAATATAAACACAGATGCACTTCTGGGCCCCGTCTTATAAAGAGTTGATATAAATCGCAACTTATTTGCGATTGATATCAATCGCAACTATGAACATAAGAGATAGGAGACTGCACACTTGCGATTGATTGGAGGACTTACGATTGATTTGGATCAATCGTAAATCTTTATAAGACGGGACCCTCATATAATTCAATTGTTTCATAAATTCATGGAATTAACTTTCAAAGACTGTTTAGACAAAAAGGTAAATACAACATAAACTCACAACAAGATGCAGAGGTTAAAACGATCTCAAGGCAATTTGAGTTTAAAAGGATTTGCATGCAAAAAACAACGCTTACCTAATACATGCCCCTAAAATCGATTAAATTCTTGCAAGGAAGAAGGTCGTATTCATAATTTGCTTAAGGAAAAGGTACAAAGTCAAACAAAAAGGAGGTAAGAGGGGGGAGAATAAAATTTGTTTAACTGATAGTCGGACAGTCGGACTGATAGTCAGAGTAATTTTGGAGATGGAGTGTACTCTGTCAGCCTGATTAAACATTGGTATACACTGTCTGCATGCCATTTCTCCACACAAGTGCTCCTCCATGTACAATTTTGAACCGAGGGTGTCGATCTTCACAAATTTGCTCTTAAATAAAACGCAGACATGCAGAAAAAGGTCGTCCTCACATTTTCGAATTCACTAACAAGGGCACAACACATCACCCTCCCCCATTTGGACATTAATTTTGCCGACAATGTTACGAGCAAATTATGCAAATATTTAAATTTCCCGATAAGGATGATAACAAAATTGTGATATTTTTTTTTTTTTGGGGGTCAATGAATTATATATTTCCTGACATTAGTTTGAAACGGAGGCTGTCAAACGTCACGCCCTCTATATAGATTGAAGTATAGATTAATTATAGTGTTGCCTAACCGCACTACATGTAATTAAGAAAGGCCATCTCCCGCTACGTATTGGTCTATAACGAGAAATAGAGACAGTGCTGCTCATGAGGTTAGATTTTTTTGGCCCTGTCATATGTAATTGTTACCTCATTTTCCACTTCATGATTTAAATGGACTAAAAAATACCTTTGGGTAACTAACGGCATCACTTTTGCTCTTATTTTTACAAATCTATCGAAGCTTATTTGAGGGATCCATATTCTACAAGCCCTGCTTCTCGGTGGATCCCTCCATTTCCACAGTTTTTACTTCAAAAAAGGAAGAAGCATACATAATTTACAGCAAATATTAATGTAAATTGATTTCTGTGATTGATTTTTTGTTATGATTGTTTATATTGGTTGTTGTGTTGAAAATGAAAACAGTTCTAGTAAAAAGGAAAAGGTACGTCGTATGTTGGAAAATGCCCTTTGCAAGGAAGCTAGAATATTCTTCTAATGAATGTTGTAAACTATCATAAGTAGAAGGTGTGGAGGAAAAATAAATGTATACATCTCACATTTTCCCCATCATTATGTGTTCATCCGGGAAATATGATAAGAGGTAGCGATGTTGGCAAAGTGAGGGGGCAATAAAATATACTCCATTTTGTTTAAACTCGGGCAAGCACCAGCTAGCACCGGCTAGCACCAGCGTACACCCCCTGTGAGTGAGGTCCATAAATATACAACCTACAATGGGTCTACAGCACGAGGGGCTACCTAAAGACAAACATCTTTTGTCTTGAACGTTCCCACCTATGTTAATAATAATAATAATAATAATAATAATATGCCGCTTTTATATAGCGCTTAATACATCTACGATGTCTCTAAGCGCTTTACAGATATACTATTACCCCGGTCATTGGATTCAGTGCTTGCCCGCACACACTGTGTGCACAATCTCCACTCCCTGGAGTTGATCAACTTCTAGCTATAGCAGTGGCGTAGACAGGTTCGTACACCTGGGGGGATGACTGGGCTGCCAACGCTAGTGAGGGCGCGAAGCGCCCGAGCGAAGGAGCGAAGCGACCGAGCGGGAGGGTGTGGAGGGGGTTTCCCTCCCACGGTAGGGAGCTTTTGCAATTTTGAACTTGAAATCGTGCAATCTGATGCATACTTAATGAGGTAAAATAACACACACAAGCGTGCACGCACACACACACACACCACACACACACACACACACACACACACACATACTACGCCTTGAATGGACAGACATACATCGACAAGATCTACACACCGTGGCATACGAATACAGAATGGACTGACACATAGTATTGCATATTGAACCACACTACGTATTTATTTATCTCTGTGAATTTTGCTGTTACACCTCTTCAGAAAAAAACCAATGTCAACTGTGTACACGCAGGTATAGTCTTTGTTGTCTTGATAGGGGTATGTGGTTATGAATGAAAACAGCCTCTGTGGCCATTTGTGAATAGAACACATAAACAACAAACAAATAACGATTAAACTTTGAACAATATGTCTGTTCATTATAAAGCATAATGAATACGTACATACTATGCTCTTTTTTACCTCAAAGAAACAGGCATAGTATCCATAGATGGATATTGGCTGGCGGCTCATTAACATACAGATACAAAAAACATAAACAGTATCACTATGATCCATGGAGTAACAATACTGCTTTGTAAGTTTGTGAAGAAATCGGAACCATAACGGCATTGCATCGTTTCAAATTAGGGCATTATTTACTTCTATTTGATCTCAGTCTTATAATAGTAATAGTAATAATAATAATAATAATAATAATAATACAAATAAAAAATAATACTAATACAAATAATAATGCTAATACTAATAGGTTCCTTTTATCTCGCATTTCAAGACAGGGTAAATTCACACTGCGCTTTACATGAAACAAACTTATTTAAACATTTCAAACTTATGTCTTCATGCATCAATCAACATACTTTAAATGAATACAAAACAAAGTGCATCTTAAATAAAACAAAAATAAATAAATAGTTAACAATACAGAAAAGATGTAGCTGCTGCAAGCTTAACAACAAACTAATGTATACCAGTCAGTCCTGATATCAGTATTAGTGTAACAATAGTCATATAGTGGGAGCATGAAGTTGAACAATTCATGATTATACATAATTATATGTTTGTTTGAATAATACTTGTTATAAAGATAGTAGTATGGTACTCTCTGTCACGAATTAATATGTATACTGTTGTATTACATTCATTTTCTATTCTGTTTTAGATTGCGCTGATGCATTTTGCACACAATGTATAATGCCTATAACACGAGTGGGCCAGACCACACATGTATTTCAATAAAAACCGACTTGAGAAAATAACGATAACAATAATGATGAGGATTATTATTATCATTATCATAATTATTATTATTAATATTATAATTGTTATCATTATTATTATTACTATTATTATCATCATTATGACTTATTAAGTAAGCAAATATCATTCCCCAAAACCTGGGGGATGATTGTACATGCCATCCCCCACCTTGTGAGGTGGGGGGTGCATCCCCATCCCCGTTGTCTACGCCCCTGAGCTATAGACATCACTTGGACGACTTAGTTTCTATATCATAAGTGTCCACACTGTCTTATGATACTTTTCTTTTTTTCCACAAGATACTAACATTTGTCCATGTTTTGCAACTTATCAAGAAACACAAGGACATGAGCGTGTTTTATCGTCTCTTTTCGTGATTGAAGCCACACAAATCCATCTTGACCGATAATCCTCTAATTATTTTCCCTGTAAGCTGTACTGAGGTATATCGTTACGTATACACATGGTTCGGGTTTTATAAGGTATTAAATGATTGCTTTCAATTTCGAAGCACATTAGGCGCCAACCACATAGTACAGTATTTGATTCGACTGATATCCGAATTATGGGCCATGTTTCTGGAAAAAGGGCTTACTGCATGTTTTATGATAATCATAATGACGATGTTGGCAAAAATGATAATGATGATAACTGAAGAACAATAAATTATAAATTGGTTGATAATTATTATAGTTAAAATAATAATGACTATTGTAATTTAAGATAATCATCAGTGTAACCTTAAAAGTGATATGCTCTGTCTAGAAATATAAAATACAGTTGCATAATTGTCTAGAGGTTGGGGCATGGAGGCTAAAAGAGTATATAGCCACCCCTCCCCTCGGCAAAACACAGTCTGGCATACATTAAATGCATAAATAGAGTGCCCTATATATTTAAAAAAGAGTATGATTTTGGCGCACAGAAATGTTTTGAACTTGTGCATCCCCCCCCCCCTACTCCAAGAGGATTCTCGATCCACCACTGCAATGTATTATTAGCACAGAGTAAATCGCAAAAAAATGTTGAGGAATGCTGGAAAAAGTGTTGTGATAAAAATAATACAATACGATGTATATACTTACATATAAACACCAAATAAACCCCTGCCCAAATGTCTCCTTCGTAAGAAAGTACGGATGTGTAGGGATCATCTGACAATTGATCACGGGTCCTCAGAGTCTCGTTCGTCCACCATTTGGCATTCACATCCATCTTATCCTGGTGCCTTTCCCTTTAATGCTCACTAGTCTTTTCAACTAACATCTATCTCCAGTAGATCGCGATCTACCCGCACTCACCCTTTACATGCAGCTACTTCTCTTTAGCCCGTGTATAATGGCATTCCTTACTTGACTATAATTGTGAATTAAGATGCGAGTAATATGATGCAAATAAAAAACTGAAGAGAAAAGAGGAACTCCCTTTTTATCTATGCAACATACAATAGAGTCAGACTTTGGAGTGAGGATTTCGACACCTATCTCCGGTAGATCGCGTCCTACCCGCACTCACTCTTAACAGGCAACTATACTCTCTTTAGCACGCGTATAATGGCATTCCTCATTTCGGCTATAATGAACTAAGATGCGAGTAATTTTATGCAAATCAAAAACTGAGGAGATAAGAATCGCTCCCTTTTTATCTATGCATCGTACAATGAAGTCTGACTTTGGAGTGAGGATCCCGACACGAATGCAGTATTATACAGGAGAGAAAATATGATGTTTGATTTATGAGACCATCAGCGTATGACCATAAAACCAGAAATCGGTTCACGTTACTAATAGTAATACTATGTAACAAGGAAGCCCTATAGCTAAATCGAATGGACATTAACTAAAGCATCAACAACAGTTACTAAGAGAGAGAGAGAGAGAGATAGAAAGAGAGAGAGAGAGGGGAGAGCTGAACGTCTCTAGCATAATCATCTGCTAATTAAGAAAGCTTCTTTTTTCTCTCCCTTGAGTTGGTCATCTTCATCACTTAGATGTTAGAATGTACATGTATGTTCATGCAAATTCCTCTTCTCTTGATCATTTCATAAACATTGCAAGCATTCCCAGTATAATTTGTACATAGAGAGAGAAAGGGAGGGAGAGAGAGAGAGAGAGGGGGGGCCGTCTCAGACACGTCTGGTAATTAAGCTTCTCCCTTGAGGTAGTAGTCCTAACCACTCTATAGATGTTAAATTGCATATTCATGTGGAATTCCATTTACAACATCGTTTTTTAATATTAATCTTCAGTGACTGAAATATAAAAAAAAAATTAGGGGGATGTGGTGAGGGAAAAAATTGCATCAATCATTGTACATGCACACAAATATTTAAAAAACGCGGAGAAACTCATCCGGAAAATGGAAAGTAGTGGATCTGGAGACGAATGTGCCCCGCTGACAATGGGAAATATCTTAAACATATCTCCTCCAATCTCCTACCAAAATATATTTTAAAACTTGATTGTTTGGTAGGTCTCTAAACGGGAGGAAATGACGTGCGCCTGATTTAGTAGCTGGATACGTCGCTGCCCTTCAAGGGGCGGGCCGGAATGTGAGAAATCTTGCAAGATCAAGAAACTCGTGAGTACGATAGAAACCACGAAGTCAGTCTCTTTCACACTAAAAACGGCCGAGTGTTGCTTCTTCATTCTCCTATGTCTTCTTTTTCTTTTCACCTCCCTTCTTTACAGTGTTCTTTTTATATTATATACTAATATGATTTAAATCCCTCAAAGATATAAACTGAGATATAACCAAATTGTATTTTTACAATAATTATATTATTATTCATTTATGATGTGTTTCACGGCCTATTTGCTGGTGCAGCTATATCCCTTCTCTCTCCTGTCGATGACAAGTCTGGCTTCGCTATTACTAAATGCATTGAACTGTTATCAACCTTTCGATAAAGCCTTTAATTCCAGGGCTAAGATGCATTCATTTTGATACGTGAATGGACATATTAGAAGTTCAAACGAATAAAAATGTATATACCTCACTTAGGTAAAAAATTACAACAAAACACAAGACAAAACATGACATGAAAAATAGAAAATCTATAGACTAATTTAAACGGACAAGGAGAAAGGCCCTAAATATACTACGTAGGTTCCCGTGGTGAGTGAGAATTTATACGGTAAAAGAGAGGACGCGAAGCGGGGGTGCTGCTTTTGTGGATTTTTGTCCTTATTCTTGATCTGGATGTTTACAATGCAGGGCCCTGATGGGCATAGACTATTGAGTGCAAGAAAATGGCGGTCGGGAGGGAATGCTAATTTGGGAGGGGAAGGATTATAATTATGTATACATGATGAGTAAGATTGACTTATTTTCGGGAAGTTTGGACTTATAGCCTAGACTTTTACCACAAAAACAAAACGAAAATAAGATTAAAACTAAACAACAAAGAAAAGAAAATATACGATGGCGGTCATGAGGGTAGTGGGGGGTTTATGGCCTCACAAAAGGGTAGGGCCTTCCATCTAACCCTTACATTAATTTTGTTCATAATTTGATGCATTCAAAAGCTATAGGCCCTATATTTACATTTCGCTAAGATTTTTTATTTTACCCCCATAGGTAGGCCTATTCGGTTTACTACTTCATTGTTTAATGAATCATAGCCCTCTATACCTATATGGTATTGATGACATTGGTGGGTTCGGCTGAGGGGCGTGGTGCATGGCCTACCCTGCAGTGCCCCTTAATAAACATGTAGCCCTTGCTGCAATTTTAAGTCCCAAAAGGCACTTAAAATTGTGCTATTTTTTTCTTGCCAGGTAGAAAATTGTGAGTATTTAACAGCAATAACAGTTGTTGAAAATCAATTCAATTATTTTCATTAATTTTACTTGTTAGAGAATTTTGATTGAAAAGGCACTGTTTTTTATTTTAAGAAATGTAATTCAGTCGTTTTTACATCTTTCTTCTCCTTTTTGTCCCCTCTCTCTCCTCTTTTTGCATCTCTAATTACACTCTGCACTATTTTCATTTGTTTCACTCTATTGAGTCTTCAATACCAACTTCTGTCGACTGGCCCCAGTGTGACTCCAAAAGTGTCTCCAAAATTAGCAACGATTAATGGTAATTATTGTATATTGAAGACAAATCATTGGAAACTGTAAAATTTTATCAGTAGTTAGGTTTCATATCATATGACTTAAGTTGGTCAGATCATGTGAGGAGCACGGCTACTAAATGTTCCAAATGGTGTGGTTTTATCCGTCGTACTTTCAATACTCGAAATCCAGTAATCCTAAAGAAATCCTTACGAATCGTTCTTTTATTTTTCTTTGTTAAACGTTACGGCGTTTCTATATGATCAACGCGTTGTATACTTGACATTTCACTTTGGTCATTTTATTTCAGTTTCTGACTGATATCACGAAAAGTAAGTTCACACATATATACTTGAAGATATATTAGTCGTAATTCGCACCGGCAGATCCCATTAGTGAACGTTTTATATCAAGACTTCCTTTAGATTGGCGTTGTCTGCGAGCCAAGGGACAGACTGTTTCGCCCGTTGTCATGACACTTATTGTAATTTTGCAATTTCATTGTCAATGAAAATGTCAATTGTTACTGTACAAACCATGCTTTGCTCTGAGTCACCCGAGAACTATTTCCCAGCATCCAATTATTGTCTTTGTTATATTCAGCACCCATGTCCAATGTCACCTGGTTCGAATTCCATGCTTGTACCAAATCGTAACCTTCTCTCAGCGCTGCAAAATATCCCACTTTGGTCATTTTATTTCAGTTTCTGACTGATATCACGAAAAGTAAGTTCACACATATATACTTGAAGATATATTAGTCGTAATTCGCACCGGCAGATCCCATTAGTGAACGTTTTATATCAAGACTTCCTTTAGATTGGCGTTGTCTGCGAGCCAAGGGACAGACTGTTTCGCCCGTTGTCATGACACTTATTGTAATTTTGCAATTTCATTGTCAATGAAAATGTCAATTGTTACTGTACAAACCATGCTTTGCTCTGAGTCACCCGAGAACTATTTCCCAGCATCCAATTATTGTCTTTGTCATATTCAGCACCCATGTCCAATGTCACCTGGTTCGAATTCCATGCTTGTACCAAATCGTAACCTTCTCTCAGCGCTGCAAAATATCCCAACAACTTACGAATTATTCATTTATGCGTAAGTCACCCGAGCACTTCAGACTGTCACTCTCGTTAATACCAGAATACTTTCCGTACGATCGTTAAGTACCAATCAGTACACATTCATTGTTGTGCCTGTGCGCTGTACTCAAGAGTTGGCGGATTAGTTACAAAGTATTTTTGAACCTGTGCAGTTATCTCGTTAGTTTTCTACACGCCAAATTCTTGTTAGTTCGCCATGAGTGATTTTCCATTCCAAGCATTATCTAATGATGCGTTTCATGACTCAGTACCCACTAGTAGTACAAAGATTAATGTGGATCATATAGAAACCCATCCTATTTTGAACAGGAAATAACAACTTGCTTGAATTCACAAATGCCCGATTTTAACTGAGCGATGCTTCATGATCGCATAATCAATGTTCTGCCCATTTGTTACTCCAACATTCAGGGGCGGTGGAGCGTCTTCCAAAGTGGGGGCACCAACGAAAAAGGGCACTTTCTGGAAAAAAAGGTGTACCTACAAAAGGAAAATTCAAAGTTAACATACACCATGTTTAGACATTGGAATATACCCCTACATCGTCATGATTGTGATTACACTACCAGCGATGACCTCAATATTTTTTTCTCTCTCTACGTGGTACAAGATACTGATTAAGCTACATATTTTGCAAATTGGTGTGATGGTCTGAATATTAATTTTCGAGCGAGCGAGCGAGCAAACATTTTAAGATTTGTGAGGTCGAGGTGCGAAATATTACATCTTATATAAAGAGGACAAAATCTAATCATTATCATGAAGAAAGACTGAAAAGCTCTTGTATAAGTAACATAAGTATAACAACTATAAATGCGAGCAAGCTCTAGGGAAAATTAAAGAAAAAGGGGCTCTAAGTCGCTTTGAATTAGGGGTGCATGTTATGGAAAAAGGAAAAGTATAGGCACTTAACAGAAGAAAAAAGGGGCATGTGTCAAAGTAAAAAGGGCAATTATCAGAGGTGCACAGAGGTACGCATCAAAGTAAAAAAGGGCAAAAATATCAGAGGTGAAAAGGGGAATTTCTCGCACCTGAAAAGAGGTCATCAGAGATGAAAAGGGGCACTTATGAGAATGGAAAAGGAGGCTTATTATGAAGGAAAAGGGGCACTTTTGAAGGAAAATGTGCACCTGTCAGATTTTGATAGTGGAAATTATTGGGGGTGAAAAGGGGGCAATTGTGAGAAGGAAAAGGGGCACTTATGAGAAGGAAAAAGGACACATTTTAGAAAGGAAAAGAAGCACGTGTCAAAATAAAAGGGGCACCTATCAGAGGTGCACAGGGGTACGCATCAAAGCAGAAAAGGAGCACTTATCAGAAGGGGAAGGGGGCAATTATTACAAAGGAAAAGGAGCACTTGTCAAAGTAAAATGTGTACCTGTTAGATTTGAATAGGGGCAATTATTAGAGGTGAAGGGGGCACTTATCAGATGTGGTATGGGGTACTTTTCATACCTGAAAAGGGGCACTTAATAGAGATAATAAAGGGCACTTATGAAAATGGAAAAGGGACACTTATTGCAAAGGAAAAGGGGCAGTTGTCGAAGGAAAAGGAGCACTTATCAGATTTTAATAGAGGCATTTATCAAAGTTTTTATATATTTTTTAAATTTGATTTATTGGTTTCTGCATCTTTTTTTTTTCATCATACATTTTCATGAACATAATATGGTTTGATACACTATTTTATATGTATATGATATACAGAAAATATACGAAATTAAACAAAGATATTGAATGTATAATTAAAATTGGATTGATAAAATCTTTCATATGTATATATTATACAGAAAATATACGCAATTAAACAAATATATTGAATGCATAATTAACATACATTGACGTGCCCACAGCCCTCAACTTAGATACAACAATATAAATAAGAAAGCAGGAGAGTGACTTGCAGAGAAGAAAAGGAAAAGGGAGAGAAGGAGCGTTGGTTTTCTTTAATACAATAAAACTAATACATATTCTGCTGATTGAATGCAGGTTCATTCATGGATGGATAGACGATGCTAGGTCATGGACGATTACACATTATTGGTTGAAAAGTTTAAAAGGGACATTTATGAGAAAGTGAATGGGATCTTATGAAAAATGTGGGGGGATGTCCTTATCAAAAGGAAAAAGGGCACTTATTCGATGGGGAAGGGGCAGTTCATACAGAGGAAAAGGGGCACTTGTCCTGTGTAAAAAGGGGCACTTTGTGGTACCTGAAAAAGTGTGGGGGTACTGGGTCCCCCTGCCCCCCAGGAAGCGCCGCCTCTCTGCCAACATTTATTTACTAACGATAACATTTCATCAAGGAATAATTTCACAGCTCTGCATTATAAGATAAGAAGTCTTTGCAAAAATTCTGATCAATTGCATTTATTTCTCAATTCCTTTAATGTGGGATATTCTGTCATCGGCCTGTGTGAAACATGGCTATCCGAGCCACTCGCCCCACTTTTTACTCTGGAGGACTATTCATTTTTCTAACAAAATAGTTAAGTTAAGTTAAATAAAAATGAAACCACCGTTCAAACCCAACTATAAAAAGTCCCCAGGTCTCCTTGGATTACTAGGACTATTTTAAGAAGTATTAACCGGAAAAATAATCTTTTTTTACAAGTACAAATCTTGTCGCACTGATGCAGCTAAATGACATATGTGCTACGTAAGGCTAAAAAATGTTTGTTTTCTATCCAGTTTTCTTCTCACAAAAAAGATATAAAATCTACTTGAAAATTATTAATGATGTCCCTGGGAAGGTTCATCAAAAAGAAATATATTTTGATAAAATTATTTGTAATGGTAATGTCGTAAATGACTCCCTAAGTATTGCAAAAGCGTTTAATTCTTATTTTGCGAATTATTGGTCCGAATCTCGCAGACAACATTCCCACGCCCTAAAAACCTTTCTATACGTTTTTAAAGAATCCAAATTCTTAATCTGTATTCTTTCTTCCTATCCATGAAACAGAAGTAATTGATATTGTGTCAAATATGGATCACAAAAAAAGCACGATATGACGTTATTTCAATTTTTTTTCTTAAAAAAGTCATTCATGAAATAGTGTCCCCTTTAACTCATATTTCTAATATGTAATTGCTAAATGGTATTGTCCCTAGTAAAATAAAAGGTGCGAAAGTTATTCCAATTTAAAAAAGGCAACGAAAAGGAATTAGAAATTATCGACCAATTTCTTTGTTGACAACTTTTTCAAAATTACTTGAAAAAAATTGTATATTCCCGTACCATTAAGTTCCAGATTACCAGTTCGGTTTCCGACAAAAACATTCAACCATACACACTATATATAAGAAGCCACCATTATTATTATCATTATTATTTTATTATTGATTGATAAAGTAGCCAAGGCATTTGATAATAAGTCGCACATAGTTGGTACTTTTCTGGACTTCTCGAAGGCCTTTGACACTATTAATCACGAGATTTTATTATATAAAATTGCCTATTATGACATTCGAGGAAGGGCCTTGGAGTGGTTCAGAAAACAACTTACCAACATAACCCAATTTGTTTTTACATCATTGTTACTCAAGCATTGGATCAATAACTTTTTGGGTACCACAAGGCTCTCTTTTAGACCCGCTCCTTTTCATTATCTATATAAATGATTTCAAAAACTCATCCACGGTTCTTTCGTTTCTACACTTTGCAGATGACTCAAGCATTTTCTGCTCTCATCCCAACCCTATAGAATTCTACTTGATTCCCTGAATTTTGAATTGCAATTTGTAGTTGAATGGATACAGGCAAACAAATTGTCCCTGAATTGGAATAAAACAAATTTTATGATTTTCAACAATACAATCTGAGCAACCAGGACAAGTTTGGTTTAATGGCTTACCCTTAACTCAGATAAATTCCACTAAATTTCTTGGTCTTTTTATTGACTGTAAACTAACATGGAATATTCAAATTGATTATTATTGCAAACTGTTGTCTAGGAACTTAAGTGTAATCAATAGGCTGAAATCTTATTTTCCATCTCATGTGTTAAAAATATCATATTCAACTCGGTTACTACCTGATTTAAATTACGGGTGCTAGCGTGGGGAAATCGTTCAAAAACAACAATCGATTCGATTTTCATGATAAAAAAAAAAAAATTTGGCTGATTTTCAGGCACAATGCACTAACGTTTTATTTCTTGCAAATCGTATTCTGAAAGTATTTGATTTGTTTTATTATTTCCTCGGAATGTTTATGTATCAGCTATAAGTAAGGATGATTTGCCACATAATATTCCTTCCCATGTTCGCTATAAACAGCGTTATTCACTCCTATCTCACAAGACAAAGAGACATTTTCCATCTCCCCCCAATCCGTTTTTGCCTTAAAAACAAAAAGTTATACCGGTCCCTCTTTATTGAATGGTTTGGATTCGGAGGTTAAGGAAGCACCATCGTTAAATTGCTTTACACGCAATCTTCGAGTTTACCTTTTAAATTCTTATGTCTAATATATTTTGTTTGCCCTTTCGTACGAATCTCCCTGTTTTTCCATTGTCTTCCCGAATTTCCATTGTCTGAAAATCGTTCGTACGGCGTTCGTAGCAGTTCGTAATGGCATTTGTGACCGAGGCTTTATTCGCGTTCTCTTTTCATGGACGGCCCCCGTGTACACGGTCCAATTCTGGACTCTTGTAATGATCATTTCACTCGGGAAACTGTGTAACATGGTTTTGTGGTTTTCTCCAAGTAATCTTATTCAGCTTGACCTTTCATGTAATTATATTCTCGAACTAATAACTGTATAGATACACTTGATGTTTTGTTCAACGGTGCTTTGCTAACTAAATATTGCTCGGGTGACTACGCATTTTAACCAAGTCGTGCTATAGTGCATTTGTATACACATTTCCTTATTCCCCCTCTAAATTACGCCTTTTTTAGTTTCTCTACTGCTACAGTTTTTCATCTATAAAAAATTATACAATGTCTATTCTATCAGGAACCTATAATATACAAGCACTGCTTTTCAATAGGTTCCTCACCTTCTACTTATAATATCATATGACTA
Source organism: Mesocentrotus franciscanus (assembly GCA_037976565.1). NCBI lineage: Eukaryota > Metazoa > Echinodermata > Echinoidea > Camarodonta > Strongylocentrotidae > Mesocentrotus > Mesocentrotus franciscanus. The sequence goes on along the minus strand of CP137669.1, from coordinate 17,077,954 downwards.
TCATTGAGACGTGCTCATACTAATTATAATTTCTAATTTATATGTCTGTCTATATTTTGTGTAAAATGTGGAACAAATAAACTTGAAAACTTGAAATTGTTTTGTTCACTCAGTCGCCCAATTTTCGAATATGGTGTCCCTGTATATGGTTACATTATCAAAAGAACCACACTTATCATTATAAACAGTGTACAGAGACGCTTTACTACATTCTGGGTTTCTTTAGAAAGGGCGAAGTCTCTGTCATATCATGAGCTACTATTTTTTTCCTCTGAATTTGCCTCCTAAAATTGAGAATGGTTTATTTGTCCATTTGTTAACTGTTGTCCAAAGTTTACATGGCATTTATGATATAGCCTATGTCTATGTCAGTACTCCTTCCTGAACCAAGTGTACGACTATCAGATGTTTTTGTTTTTACTCTCGAATTTGCCACAACATTTCTTTGAACTTGTTAATTCTTGTCAATATACATTTCCTTGTTTCTGGGATACTCACTCCCGGTCATGACATTAACTGACTTGTGTATTGAAACTGTACTTCTAGCCGCTGTGAATGTGTTATACCATTATTGTACATGTAGTATAGTAGAAGTAGGTCCATGGTTATAAGCTGAACATTATCCTTTTGATATGCCCCCTAGCTATACCGTGTGAGTCAAAAAAAGTTTACACCTAGAAAATTGCTTATTATTTTAAAAATCATCTATGAACAGTAAATTATTATACATCCTCTGAAAGAGCGTTTTATCCCAAATCATTTGGAATCATTTTTGTGTGGTATGTGTTCACGCTTGGATGAACAGGAGGCATTGTTTGCGAGAGTGCAAAAATTGACTTGCGCCAAAGTGACGCCTACAGTATAGAGAATGAATTAAATGTATCAAATGAGATGCATTGCATATGCTCTTTGCAGAAGCAAAGTCACACACGCGCGCACATATTCGATATTTGATATGTGTGACATGATTAATTTTGTTAGGGATGTTGATTTGGATCTGGAATAATGACCGAATTAATACCCAAATCCCAATTGTTTTATTCAAACATCACATATATAAAGCAACTAATTGGCGCAAGTCGATTTTTGCACTCTCGCAAACAATGCCTCCAAGCGTGAACACATACCACACAAAAATGATACCAAATGATTTGGGATAAAACGCTCTTTCATATGCCAAAGTTACTGTTTATAGATGATTTTTAAAATAATTAGCAATTGTCTAGGTGCATGCATGTAAACTTTTTTTGGACTCACACTGTATAGTACAATAATCTGAATGATTTCTTCCTGCCACATTCTGTTCTTGAAATCTGATATTTATTCTGTCAGTGTATTATCATTAAAAAAAAAAAAAAAATTAAGGGGGTAACAATCAATCACTCAAGGGAGCTTTCTTTTGGGCAATCCCCAAGCATTGGTTGTTGTTGTTGTTCTTTTTTATAATTATTATCCATGATTTTGTATGTTTTAATTGTCTATGCATGTTATCGTTCGATGTTGAGTTCCTGGAAATTAAATAAATTAAAATAAAATAAAAAATAAATTTGGGACGTCGTGATCGTGATGACGACGCGTGGTCGATATTATGATCGACGGTCGTTTGGTAAACGAATTAAGATGGCGGCGACCATGGCCATGTGAATCGTATTCCGACAAATTAGTCTACATTCAGAAAGCATAATAAGGTTTGGAATTCGAAGCTTGTCTATCAGTTTCACGTTGGAAAGTGATACAAGTATTTAATGGTGAGTAAATTAGTATTGGTACTACATGTTCTAAACGATAAACGAACATTGTTATTGGTCGGGTCTCTGCATTCAAATATTTGTTACAGTCCGACACGATAGATTATACGTTAGTAGGCTAGGTGTTTGATCGCGCACCCGATGTTGTGTGCTAAAAATCCACACATGACATAGCTGCATTACTATCCTGGCTGTGTATTAAAACTTAAAAGCTGTGCTATTGATTCTCAATAGTTCAAACACTACTGTACAAAACTCAACTGATTTCACTCAAAATCAGTACTTTGAGCTTTGGAGTTTGGTGACATATGATGACAGTTAAATTAGCAGTAAAATACAGCTTTTTCAACTTACCGATGTTAAAGACTTAGTCTTAGAAAGAATAATTTAAAAATTCAAATTGTAGATCTAAGTCTACTGTCAAACCCGCCGATCAGCCACATCGGCATGATTGTGTGCATATGTGTATTATAAGTGTATTGACTATTCATGTGTGCAAATGCTGCATTTTTTACACTTGGTTCGGTTCGGGGTTCGGTAATATAATAGCAAGCAGTGTTATAGATAGACCGAAAGCTTCAGTCTCTGATATCGACGGTTGTTCCGCTGAGATTGCATCTGGCTCCTCTGACCGCCTCTATACATAGACTGAAGTACGTCGTATGGGGTAGTGTGTGGAACGAATGGTTCAGTTTAGCCGGACCGAGATGAATGCGATATACAACGAGTTTTTCACTCTTTACGTCTTCACATATCCACTTTGGCTGCAATATTACACTTAATGTTATTAAGAATTAAAAATAACATGGAAACATCCACTTTGACTTACGAAAGCTTGCTCATTTAGATCCTAAATTAATGATTAATCCGAGAAAGTCGTAGTCAACATGATTTGTTGTTAGCCATCTTGGTTTGAGTTGATGAATATTCATTTTTTCTTTTCGAACGTCCAATAGCTACGTATGAGTCAGCCCGGCTCGAGCCGGTCATGTTTGAATATTCATAAGCCCAATATCAAACACGTCCTCTGATTGGCCATTGGGCTTGTTTTAGTCGATGGACCCGGAAATATATCGGGCGGGTCATGTCATAGATTACCAGTTAGAATGCATGAACGTACCGTTTCCATGGTTCTGAGATATAAATTGGATAAGTCATATACGTAAGTCCGTAAATTTCGCATTTGGAAATAAGTCATAAAAAATTTGTTAACTGTACATAGGAGAAAAATAGACATAGTTTTTTTATATCTGATTCATAAATCAGAAAATTAGATCTAAATAAAGAAAATCGTTTAAAATGAAAGGCACATAAAACAATTTAAGTTTCTCTATTTGTCTTCTTTTGAACAAATAGTCGTATACCAATTAATATCTATCAACAAATTCATAATTTTCCAAAGTTATGCCATAATTATTATTCAGACATATTTTTGACAGCGCAAAATGATAAATTTTAAAAATAGTGACTACATGACATATATCTTGACACAATGTAATATCTGATAGTATAAGAACATTTCCATTTGAGTAATAGTGGATGGAATCATTAACTGAATTCTATGAATGCTGTATCTAAACGATACGGCTGGACTCAAATTAAGAAACCAAATTACATTCCAAAAAGTAGCCCCCGTCATGAAAAGAACCCCCATGAGAAACCCCAAGGGGCCCTTTTTTGTAAATTAAAAAAGAGCCCCCTTGGAAGAAAAACAATCGATGGTTGATTGTCACAAAAAGTAAATACACTCCTAAACAATTGCTCATAATTTTATAACGTAGAATCGTTTCAAGATTTCGTCTTGCAAAAATATTTCTATGGTAGTTAGGAAAACAATGTGTAACAATAAGAGGTTATCATTGATCCATGGTTGAATAAGCATACATTAATGAATTTTTATTTTCATATATAAAAATTTGCAAAAGTAATATTATCATTGCAGTTTACAGAGTATTAAACAATTTCAAAATGCACTGTTTTACAATTGCAAATAATGCATTTAACCACATGTGCCATTTACGAATAAATATGGATGGAATATCAAAAAGCATTGTTTCATAATCAATGCATTCAGTCATGTGCTGTTTCACAACAATGTACAGGCACGCACAATGTCCTGTGACTTTTCAATTGGGCCATTTTGTCTTTAATATGTGCTCATTCAGCCATACAGTGATGGATATCTCTGATTTTCACACAAAATGTACCTAACGACTCTGATGACATTGTGATACATTTTAAGGGTTTCAAATTATGAGCAATTCTTCAGGTGGTAGTTAGTTACTTCTTGTGTTCTGTTTACATGTACATGTATGTGTAAATGTAGCGTTACCACCTGCAAACAGATTGGCACATTTAAATCATTTTTCTTTTAGGCAAATTTCAATTAAAAAAACCATGAAAATACAAAACAAATGTCTGATATATTTTGTTCACTATTTATGTCTATATTACTCCTTTTGTTGGGGGTAAATGCGCTTTTTTTTTACTAGTATAGAGTCTATAGACGGCATCAAATCGACTAAAATTAAGAATGGATTTATTATTGTACATGTGTTAGGTCCACACGATCTGGAAGCGTCATAGTGTAGTGGTTCTGACTCACGTCTTTCAATCATAAGGTCGCGAGTTCGAATCCCTCTCCAGGACGTTGATTTCCTTCAGCAAGAAATTCATCCACATTGTGATGCACTCCACCCAGGTGAAGTAAATGGGGACCTAGCTGGTAGGAATTTATTCCTTGAAACGCAGAGCGCGTGACAGCTGCTCTGCTAAAGCCATGCAGGGTAATTATGCTGGATTATTGCAGAGCGCTGAGACTTCCAACAAAGTAAGAGTTATGCGCTATATAAGCAAAAATCATTATTATAATTATATATAGGATAGCATTCACCAACTTCTTTTGTTTTGTTTTACCAATCCACCATTCAACATGTCAACTCTCAAGTACGTCCTTTCAACACCTTATATCGCTCACACAACGCAAAGGCGCCAAAGGCGGCCCTTTCGCAAGTTGTAAAGTAAGTATCAAATTGGCAATGCAACAACAGTTTTTGTTTGTTTTTACCACGTGTCTTAGCATTTTAGCTAGAACTAACATCGCGGATTCTCGTAAGAGGTCAGCGTTTTTGTAATGTAAATCGCACCTTAACTAATTATCATCAGAAACATGTGGAAGGTAAGCAAATCGCTATCGCTCCGGTATCAAAATGTCATATTTTGTTTACATTCTTGACCGACTTCAAAGTAGTTTGTATGAGAAGAAAGAAGAGTCCACTAGCGAACTCTAAATCCACTGTGCCGTTTTCATCAGGTGTGGGAAGGGGTGATTTCGAACACATTTTAGGTTTTGTTTACCTGCCTCCTAACACAGGGGTATGGGTGCCAATTAAGGCTTGGTGATATCAATATCATGCATCATATTATCACCTAGCCCTTAAAGCTAGGTTGTCACCAACTTGTCAGCTAACTTTTACTTGTGACAGTTCCAGCAGTGTGAACTCCCAAGAGTCCCCATTGACTTATGCAGCCAAAAACCACCGAGACTTTTAAAATGAAAATTGATGTTGCCATTGTTACGAATCTTAACTATATATACATATTCATAATTATTTAAACGTCTGCACATGTCCATTAATTATCAGTTGGTGAATAGGAGATTAAATAAATCATCACAGTCATGGGTAAAACTTAGTTGTGTTTTGTTAATATTATGCTGTTTTGAGTGTTTCTGTGAAGTAACAGGGATAATCAGTCAAAAATGTAGAACCCTCTCGTTGTAATACAATGGCAACCCTTTTTTTGTTTTTGTGTTTTGAAACAGTTTTTGCATGGAAGTTTACCATCTTGTACGGGTATGCATGCTCATCCATCCTGCCATCAAGTTGATTCTAATAATCAAATGCAGAAACTCTTTTAAATGGGTCGGTGAAAATTTAGAGAAATCTAATAAACAGTATAATTGTTATATGAAGTTTCAAGTTTTAAAATCCCTGCACAAAGTGGCAATATGATGATATCCATTGTAAACTAATCTCCATTTGTTATTTTCTTGTGTTCTGACAATTAATATATAACAAATTTGAATGTTTTTAATTCTACTTCTTGTATTTATAGATGAGTGGCAGTCAGAAAGGCAAGAGTTTTGCTCCTACAGTGCAGCAGCTGAATGCAGACTTCTTGACACAGCTTGGCAGCCGATTCTGGGCTCCAAACAGCCCTACACCACACATGCCCTATGATCCGAATGTAAGTAAATTGAGATAAATAATCAATGACAAATAGAATAAGGCTAACTAATGCCATTAATTATATGGAAACTTGGAAAGTGCTTGTATTATGTTTGTCGTGTTCCATCTGCCAACTTGAACGATACTGATATCATTAATATAGGGGGTGGATTTTGGTTCTGTAAAACCAGAAACTTTGGCAACATTAAACTTTGCAAATTTTTAGTGACAGATATTTTTATGGCTAGAAACTTTGCGAATCCAAAATAGTCTATGGCGATGTTGTGATTTACTTAGATTTTGATACTTCACATTTTGAAAATTTAATGAACCTTTACCTGTAACATTTCTGGGAGTACAGTAGTCTGCATCAAGGGTACATGTCTTGAAGTGATTTTCTGAGGGATGAAGTATTATTTGTTCAGGATAAGATGTCTGTAGTTAGTTTCGCAAAGAGAAGTTAAGGGTAGATGTTCAAGATGAGTTTTCCAGGGCCTTTGGGTGGTAGTCCGCATTGTCTCGGAGCAAAGGAAACTCTTCAGTGCAGCTATGTTTTAACACATAATTATGTTTTCAAAAGACAATAATGTCTCATATGACAATCAGATAGATTATCAGAATTACCTATCGGTATTGGTGGACATTTAAGAGTACTGTGTGTATAAGTGACTTCTTCAAACAAAAGGAATTAAAAAAAAAAAAATGGTTCAGCTTTAAAATGAAAGAATGAATTACAAAGGACGGGGTGACAAAGCAAATATTCCTTGATACTGTATGTCATCTCAAAGGTTGATAGAAAAAAAATTAATTGCTTTATATTTTCATGCCATAATTTTTTCATCTTCATTTTATCAGAATGTCTGTATATCATGCATTTAATGAGAGGTATCTTTTCATTTCCTAGGTGATTGAAGATGTCTACAAGAAAGAACTCCTGAAGAACAAGTAAGATGAATTTCACTCTTCTAATACTTTGAGAATTTCTTGTAAACGTTAGATAAAATGAGATTATCTTAATTTGGTGATGTATAGATTGTCACAACTGTTAAAGGTAGAGTGAATTATTTGAAGGACATCAAAATAAATTATAAATTTTTTAAATTTTTTAATCTGGCCACCTCGCTGCCCTGAAATTGGAACTTAAAAAATCCTCGGCTGTAATCGAACATTAGATTTTCAACTATGGTATTTTTTACAATATTGTACGGGTTAAGTAGTTTTTGTCTCGCCTGCGTAGCAAAAAGTGAGACATAGGCGCCGCTTTTCCGGTGACGGCGGCGACGGCGTCAACATCAAAACTTAACCTAAGGTTAAGTTTTTGAATTGTTAATATAATTTTGAAAGTATAAGGTCCTATTAAATGAAACTTGGACTAAAGGGTTATCAAGTATCCCCAATCATGTGAGGAAAATTTCAGGTCACAAAGTCAAGGTCAAAGGTCATTTCAGGTCAACAAACTTAGACTATGTTGTGGCATCATCAAAAACTTAACCTGAGGTTAAGTTTTTGAATTTGTAATATAATTTTGAAAGTATAAGTTCTTATTCAATGAAACTTAGACTAAAGGGTTATCAAGTATCCCCAATCATGTGAGTAGAATTTCAGCCCACTAGGTCAAGGTCAAAGGTCATTTCAGGTCAACAAACTTAACTATGTTGTGGCATCAGGCTAAGATTTTTTAATTGTTATCATAATTTTGAAAGTATACATTCCTATTCCATGTAACTTGAACATAAGGGTTATCAAGTATCACCAATCATGTTATTAGTCTTTTAGGTGACAAAGTAAAGGTCAAATGTCATTTCAGGTCTGGAAACTTGACTTTGTTGTGGCATCAACATCAAGATTTTGAAATTTTAGCATAATTTCAAAAGTGTTTGTTCAAATTCCATGAAACTTGTACCCAAGGGCTATCAAGTATCACTAGTCATGTGACACAAATTCCAGGTCACAAAGTCAAGGTCAAAGGTCATTTTAGGTCAGTAGACTTGGATTATGTTATCAAAATTTAATATGAGAATTAATAAATAAATTGTTGTTATTTTTTCATATTTCATGAAAGTAAATATTTGAATCATTCGAGTACTTTCCCATGAATATTCTAATAGTAATTTTAGTATTCGATCCCAGGCCTAGTATGTACATGATCAGTTACAGCTAGGTGACAATATTGATGTTTGGACAATATATATTGGAGTATATCTCATAATAATGTTCTCATTATGCTAATGAGACGTGATGTGATGTAGATGGGTTCTACCTTCCAATTGTTTTTACACAAAGTGCTGAAAAATCCTCTTTTCTTAAAAAGTTTATTAGATAACTTTATTTGTAAATTACTGACAAGCATTGAAACATTTGTAGTCTTACCCATACACTAAATCTCATTATATTGTATTCTTATGATACAGTAAATAATTATTCTGATGATTCGTAATCAATATTCACTTCAAAATGCTTATTATATTCAGAGGATTTCATTTTCGGGGGTCTGCCTATAAAAATAATGTCCCAACCTCAACTTTTCATCATATCGAATTGCGTAATGCCGAATCGCGTAATGCAGGCGAGACCGCCGAGAGCATTTCACTTGTTTATTGAATTCTTTCTCAAACTTGGATCATGATTTTTCCATGATTCCATGAATCTTTCCTCCCTTTTATCTTTCTTATTTTTTTATCTGAATTTTTTGCTGCCCTTCAAGCTTACTTGCCCCCTCTGCCACTGCCATAAAAGGTGATTGAGACCAACATATTGGTCTCTTTGGCAAGTGTTATCATGTACTGCTGATCGTTAGAACCTTTAGATAACTTTTCAGAAGACCCAAGAAAAAAGAGACGGGTGGAAAAATGTTTACCCGCTCATACTTTAATAAGCAACTGTGGAATCATGTACATGCCAAAATAAATTCAAAACCAAGGAACTTATGCGAGAAAATAATAACACATTTAAATAACACATTTAAAGTAACACAATTAATAAACACGTTTAAAAATGCAGTGTTTTGAATGTGCCAGCCCTGATATTATTAACCGCAAGGTACTATCCTCACTTCCTATTATTACAATTCATATTACTGCTATTACATTTCCTATTTTGTGAAAGCTGATGATATAAGTCTTTTGTTTGACATTGCTTGAATGCTTTTTAAATCTTTTACTCCTGGTCTATGTTTTATAGGTTTGCTGTACGTCGTATCATGGTGCTTGAGTTCAGCCAATACCTGGAAAACTACCTGTGGCCAAATTATGATTCTGAAAAGGTAATGCACAAAGCAATGACAAATTAGAACTTGTGTATATCAATTCAATTTTGAAATATATCAAGCCTATATCATTCATTGTTGGTTTAAAGTTCAGTTAGGTAAGATAGGGAAAGAAAGAGCATGAAAAAAGAACAATGAGAAATATTTATTTTGTAATAATATTGGAAATCTATGGCATTGTATGTTGATGTGTATTCTCAAGTATACCTGTCCTGTGTAGTTAGCACTGTGTGAACCAAAAGTAAAGGGGAAGAGTAGCATGATTATAAGTCACAATTTATTTGATGAACAAATAAATTATCTGTTATGTAAGCAGTTAGTAATGTTTTGTATTTTGAATGTATACAATATAATTGTAAGAACTAGTATAATGCTATAGTAATGAAGAGATACACTATCGATATATAGTGAACAGAGAAAACCGATTACTAGCACTTGTGCTAACTTTTGGTTTTCTTTTAGCAACAACTTGAACTTTTGTATAAATATGTTTTATGTAAGCATTAATTAAGCTTTTAATTCATTGTTTTGTACATTATGTACAGTTTGTATTTTATTGGTTTGCCTTGCATACTTTGTTTTATGATGTACATACATGTTGTTGTTGTTAATAAACTTCAAACTTCAAACTTCAAGTTTAATACTTTGTTTTGAAATTAATTCCTGTGAAATTATTGATATATTTCATAACAGTCTAATCCCATGTCATGCAAATATACAGTTTGTTTATGTCTGCTTATTCTGAGATTGAAAACAGCATTTCATGCATTATACCTAGGTCAAGAGAGGCAAATGCAGACAAATTGCCTTTAAAAATATATAATATACACAGGGCAAGGAATCAAACTCTCAACTGTTTAATTCAAAGTCAAGGGAGAAGGAATGTTACATCACAATTCTCCAATATTATGCCATGTAAGAGTAGCACTATATTGTGAATGTGATAAAGTGCTATTAAAGCTAACTATTTAATGCACTTTTATTTTTATTTTACAGTCAACCTCAAGTCATCTGATCTCTATTGCTGTCATGATCAATGAGAAATTCAGAGAAGGGGTGTCAGCATGGGAGGTGAGATTATATCTGATACGAATATGTTCTCTTTATTTGCAGTTTGATGAATCAAATTGAAAGTGCATTGTAGCCCAAGGCTGAATTACATGAAATATGGCAACAAATAATAAGTTCTTTTAAAAAAAGGGTTCTATGAACTGCTTTAGTTGAAAACCTGGGGCGGTATTCTGAGAACTCTTGTATCTCAAATATTCTTGTATCTTCCTCATTATAACAAAAGTGGTATTCTGAAAATTCATGTAACTTTTCTTGTAATTTTTTCTTTACCCCCTGCTCAAGTATTGCGCGCCCAGCGCAAGGAGATAAAATGGCGCATAAACCTAATTTACAGGCTTGTATGATCACTCACGTTATCACGTTTTGAGTACCTTTGTAGGACATGCTATCTGATCTATGAAGTGTTGGGTTACTTGACCCAACATTTCGTTAAAATATTATTGTAAAACACTAACAATGATGGAACTTGATGCAGATGTTAACAAAATAAATGTAAATGCTTACTGAGAAGAGACTAACACAAGAATCATGATTCTCCAGCGATTATTTCGGGCACCTTCATAAAGGTCAACTCTATCAGTGGCTGGATTCCCCCTTCCTGTGGGAATCAGTCTACAGTTCCTCCCCCACCCAACAAAGGAACTGATGATATCTAAGAGTACATGCAAACTATAAAAAAGAGTAAATTGATAAACGTACATAATGACTAGTCTAAATAACAAGCACTTGTAATTTTTTTCAAGTGGTATAGAGATAAATATGAAAAAGTCATGTCATATACTTGCAAAAGCATGAGTATTCATGATTTACTGGCCCGAAAAACGAAGTACTCAAAACATGATAACGTGATTACATAGTGATTGCTACAAGCCTACAAATAATGCGGTGAATGCATGAAAAGACAAGGCACGCAGTGCACGCACTCTTTGTGCCGGTTTGTGAAAGAAATGTCAGTGGCTGACGAATACACAAACAAATGTGTAACTTTGTGAAAAAATGTGCACTATGTATAAGGCATGCAAGTTGATTTAATTACACATTTTAAATGGTTAGAAAAAACAGAATTTTTCTTTTTTAAATATGTAATTTGTGATATACATTTTTATATTCTTCCTGTTTAAAAACCTGCAAAACTTTAAACGCGTTGTTCTCACTTATTCCGTTCTGCTCGACACCCGCTTGTGAAAGAGGTGACAAATTACCTTTGGCAGAGCTAAAAATCCAGGTTTTCTAAATTTGAAAAGCACTACTCTCCACCCAGGTGTTAAATGGGTACCCGGTAGGATGCGAAAAATTAATGTGGTTAGATGAGCAAGTGTGCACTTGTAAAAATGACGCCTGGCTGGAATGCTCCCCAGGGAGTGGAGAATGTGCATACATTGTGTGCGGGTAAGCCTGAATCCGATGACAGGGTAATAATATATCTTTAAAGCTCTTAGACACATCGTTGATGTATTAAGCGCTATATAATAAAAGCCGAGTATTATTATTTATTATTATCATTATTACATCATTTCTATACAGGTGCTCATATGGTTTAACTCTGGTAATAACCTGCCCTTGCACCCAGTTAACCGAGTAATAGTCTTCTTCATTTTCAGGTGACAAGGGTTCTTTGGTCACTTTGCTTTCCTTGTAATTGCCCACCAGGTAATAGTACACGTTTTCATTGTCTTCTGATTCCAATGACGTGTTGGTTCTTGAATCACTGTTCAGCTCCTACTCAGGGTACTGGTACTCATGATAATCACCTAGCTCATGGTAGTCATCACTGTGTGTGCCTTCATCAAATGTCTTTGAAGATATTTCCATTCGATCTGGGTAGTAAGCACCTTCATCCAAGATGTTGTAATGGTTATCGTCCATGCTTTCAAAGCACTTCACATCTATCTCATCAATCAGATCCAGGCTTTGACTCTCATTTGCGGCATAAAGGACACTTTCGTGAGCAGTTTCATTTTGTTTTGTTGAGTTCTTGGTACATCTTTGAGGGGCTCTCCTTTAGTTGCATTCACCAGTGTGTTGTAATCATCTTCATCAGACATGACAGCAATAGCACCGTAATCGCTTCCAAACAGGTCTTCCTGATCATTACTGCCACGATGGTCATGGTTTAGAAGATCGTACACCTTGTCCTCTACTATTGTACCAGAAATATCTGGCTCCAAATCACATTGTCCTTTAAGAACAAAGTAGTCTTGATCCATCCTTTCGTTGCCCTCTACCTTCGTTGACATGTAAGTTGTTGGACTGCTGTTGAACAGTGGTTTAGGGCATTCGTATTGGTAGTAGTCAACCAGTTCCATTCCATCAATATGGATGTCACCATTATATGCTTTGCTGATCTTTCCATTCTATCAGGAGTGTGTATGATTTCACTAAGGACATTATAATTTGCTGACAGCCACTGTGTCATGGCATTTTGAATCTTCCTCATCGAGAAGAGTTAGCACCTGGTACTCGTCTTCTTCAGGGTTATTTATATCTTTTCTATTTCTTGGATTGATCTTTGCTTCATTTCCATGTTCCAGTGTGTTGTAGTGGCATTCATGGAATATGACAGTAGCTACGTCATAATCGCTTTCCCGCAGTTCTTCCTGCAGTTCTTCCTGCAGTTCTTCCCGCAGTTCTTCCTGGCTGTTACTGTGGCAATGCCCATGGCTTAGATGATCATAAACCTGGTCCTCTGCACCTGCTGTAGATTCCCCAGTCCAGGGTTTCCTATTATTCTCTGCATCAACCAACTCTACAGAGACAATGTAATTTTGATCTCCTTTTTCGTTGTCTTGAAATTTTGAGGATGTGTTGGTTAGTTGACCACTGGTCAGTGGTGGATTATTGTATTGGTACTGTTCGTAGTCATCAAGCTCCACTCCGGTGTACAAAGGGTAGTCGTTAATGCTGTGAATATCACATTCAGATGTCTTTGGAAATCTTTCCATGTCATCTGGGTTGCTTGCCATTTCACCAAAAATTCTGCAAGGGACGTATTTCTCATTCTCATGACGCTTCAAATCATTCTCATCAACAAGATCAATGGTTTGGTAATCCCGTCCTGCCTCATACAGTTTGGAAAACTATTTCATTA